>OY734956.1:7226876-7826876 GCA_963457585.1 Spergularia bocconei | reverse complement strand
GAACCGGAATGCTCATGCCATTACCAACATAAATAGAACGAATAGTTATAGTATTGAAAGGTTGGACAATCATACCTGCATCAGATGTCAAGTGAGAGGAGGCCCCGGTATCCATATACCAATTTCCGTATGATGGTGAGTTGATCGACATAGCATTGAAAACTTGACCCAGATCAGTGGGCTGATAAAAGTCTGAAGCAGCAACATGGGCCACATGGGCTTGTCCACGGCCCGAAGATGCTTGTCCAAATCGTGCATTAGGCCTTTGAGCAGCACTCGGGAATTGGGGAGAATATCCCGGGTTCCAATAGGGAGGAGCCGGCCACCCAGTGTAGGTGGGATAAGGGCACGTCGGCGGCGTCCAGGCGGACCACGGAGCAGACCACGCTGACGACCACGGCGAACCCGGGGTTGTTGGAGGTCCGGAGCGCGGAGACTGAGCAGGGGAGTTGCGGTAGCCGGAGTTATTGCGGTGGCCGCCCCCTTTTTGTTGCGATTTCCACCGCGACGGTCACCACGGCCACGGGATCCACCACCACGTTGAGATTGGTGAGATGGTGGCCCGCCCGGTGAATCGGACCAGTCAGAGACGTCGTCGGGCGGCGCGGATGGAGCGACGAGGACAGCCGGCGAAGAGGTGGGCGTCTAACGGGCCTGACGTTGATTGAGATCCAGTTCATGCAGATTTTGTGTCGATTCGGGGTTGGCCATGGTCAGTGGGATATGGGCGGCGACGGGGTCGTACTCGGGGGTCAAGCCGCGCACCATTTGAAGCACGATACGGGTGTCGTCGATGCTAGGACCAACGTCACACATTTCGGAGGCCAGATCTTTGATGCGTTGACAGTAAGCTTTAAGCGAATCCATAGTCTCGAGTTTGAGGGTATTGAATTCTCGCTCAATGGTAGCAAGGCGTGCGCACTTGTTATTGAGGAAGATGCCCTCGACTTTTTTCCAGGCCTCATAGGCCGTGCATGCATCCACCATGACACGACTGAGTATGTCATCGGAAATCGACCCATAGATCTATCTGAGGACATGGGAGTCGACTTCTTTCCACTCCTCGAAGGAGGGGTCCGTTTTGGCTGGTGGTTGGGTGTCATTGATGTGTTTGGTTGCCTTATAACCATAAGCATGGTTGCGGAAGAGATTGACCCATCGTTTGTATTTCGTCGTCGTGCCGTCAAGCATACGCACTTTGTGAAGGATGTTGGAGACGGTGAATACAGGGTGGAGCCTGCTGTATTCGGTGATGGGTCGGAACGCAGAGGCCCAGTTGGTCGAGGTTGTTTATCGCCTGTCATGGCCGGGGAGCTGCGTGTGTCTTGGGGTGGTGGCGCCGAGGCGGCCGAGGTGATCCAGAGGTAGGATTATTAACCTAGGTCTCGGATACCATCTTAGAATGTAATCCCCTTTCTTGGGATATTCTCATTAGGTGATCATATATAGTGTAGTACAAGATATCCGAAGATATTTAGCTAGTTATACAAAGCTAATCTAGGAAACAATCTAAGCTAAACTAGGAAATGATCAAAGCAAACTAGGGAACAATCAATACAATGATTTACGCTATTACTCTTACCACCACATCTATACTCAAATCCCTTCTTAGGTCTTATACCCACCTGTAGCTATGTGTGTAGTGTGAATCCTCTTCCTGTTTAGTCTCCTTCGTTTGGGTTCGAGGAAGAATAGAGCAATCACTGTCCAATCTTGTTCATGGCCAGACAATGTTACCAGGACTTGATGTTCTCTTCTCCAACCAAGCCAACTCGATCCTCTGAGTCTTGTTCTACTATGATTTTCATGTGAATGAAACTTCGCTGAAAGTAATCTCTCTAGAGAGAAGCAGTTGCCTTGAGTCCCTTACTCTAATACAAGAGACCGAGCAGTTCATCCATCCTATATCTCTATATAATTTTGGGTTGCAAAATGTGGTAGGGACATTTGTCCAATTTCTATTGTCTAAAAGTTAAGACATTGTATACTTCAAGTTTTGGGGCATGACATTCACATTACATTATTCATAGAGTCACACATGTACATTGAGTTTGTGCATGAATCTTGAAAATGAATGTGCATAGTTTGACTTGATGTACATGAATAACTTTATACATGAATGTATGTAGTTTGAGATGTTCCAAGTACCATTTTAATTGTGTGAATGTATGTAGTTTGAGATATTCAAAGTATATGAATTAAAGTATACATGCAATACAAGTATAAATACATGAGTCTTACCCTCTCAAACTTACATTATCAAACTTACATTATGTATTTTGTGTCTTTTGCAAATGCATAGCAAACAAACTTTTGTATGCTCTCATAAAATATATGTATCATATTATTGATATTAATTGACTTATTTTAGCATGAAGATAGTGCACTTATGAGAGAAGTCTGCACTTATTAGGTTAGTGTGTCTGAAAGATAGGTAATTAATATTTGTGTTAGGTATCGGTTTCTATTGGGTGTATGAAACGATTAGTTTTGGTTTAATTATTACTTAAACACGAATGCATGCATTATATTATTCAATCAAAGTTTCTTCTCAATTCAATCATTCTTATGTTTGGTTTAGCTGAATCATTATTTGATGACATTATTGTTATAAACGGTGCAAAGAAACTTCTAAATTACCCCAAGTGTTTAAACCTAAATATAGAACTTTATCGTGCGAAGCACGAGATACTTTCTAGTTGTGCCAATAATTGCAGCATTGTTTTCAGGTTCATTACATCTAGATCCATCCCCAGAAAACCTTGCAGTCTAGTAATCAAACATAGTTTGTCAAATATACTTTGTGATATGAGATCTTATCAATTGGTATATGGTACCCTGGGGGTATGTAGATCTACGTACCCCCGGTTCAATATTCACTCATAATATACCATTTTGTAGTCATTATATATTTTTCACTCATTAATTTTCAAATTTTCACTCATTATATAACACTTTATAATAATTATTTATTTTCAGTCATTATTATTGTTTAATTTTCACTCATTATATACTCAATTTTGACTCATTATTATATACTACTTTAGAGTCATTATTTATTTTCAGTCATTGTTAACCAATTTTCGCTCATTATTTCTCAATTTTCACTCATTATTTCTCAATTTCCACTTATTATTTCTCAATTTTCACTTATTATTTCTCAATTTGCACTCATTATTTCCCAATTTTCACTCATTATTTTCGCTCATTACTGTTCATGCGTGAACAGTAAACCAGGGGGTACGTAGCTCTTGGTACCCCCAGGTAGAGCTGGCCACGGGTCGGGTTGAGCCAAGTTAACCCGAGGCAGGGTTGGAAAAATTCAACCCTGACCCTGGACTGGAAAATCTCAACCCTAACTCTAACCCTGCAGGGTTTGACCGAGTTCTGACAGGAAAATTCTAACCCTAACCCTACTTTCCAGGGTCAGGGTTGGAAATTTCTAATCCTAACCCTGCAGGGTTCTAACCGGGCTCTGGGTTTGACCAGGGTTAGATTGGTCGATTTTCAGAATTTTTCTAAAAAAAAGGGATTGCTCTTAATTATCGTAATTTGTTTCTAATAATATCATTATTCAATAGACTTATGATAATTAGGATGCCTAGATATCTCGAAAGAATCAAAACCCATGTAGGTTCTTCACTTACTCTTCTTACCCAACTTACATTTGGTCGGTTATTTGATCAGTTCCTTCTAATCTCCAGTGTTACGGTCAAGGTTAGGGTCAAGACCAGGGTTCGGGCAGGGTTAGGTCCGAGTTAAAGCCGAGTTTGACCAGGGTCAGGGTTTGAAAAACACAACCCTAACCCGACCCTACTTCAAATAGGGTTGGCCGAGACAGGGCCGGGTTGGGCCGAGCTAGGGTTTGACCAGGGTCGGGTCAGGGCGAGCCATGGTTGAACGGGCCAGATAGCCAGCTCTACCCCTGAGGTATCTAATAATTTGCCAATTCCTGGCCCTCGGAGAACGGTGAATGTAAAACTATTTTGTGTTTTCCCAACCTTTCTGCTATTTGTCAAAGAATATTTCTGTACTACTGAACATTAAGATTGATGGAGCTTGGGATGAGAATTGTAAGGTTTCAACTTTCAAGGACTTGAACCTGGTATAATCTATACACGACCGTGATGAAACTTGGGTGAAAGTAAGTGGACATCTATGTTGTTGAAGAATAAGCGTGTGGTTAGAGGTGAGATACCATTCGAGGCATAAATTCAATTGCACTTGATAGGCATAAGCGATATAGTATATGGGAGCCGTATTATTGCAGGATCGGTCGAGTTCATGTGGGAGGATGTTGAATTACTTAGCCTAGCTAGTGCCTAGTTTCACACCTTCTCTTTCTTATATATTGCCTTGCTCTCTTTCAGCCTAAGACTAGGATGATCGTCCATTTTACAAAAGTTCTTTTCAAGGAGATGAAATAAGGTGTTCTTTAGCTGATAAATTGGTTGACATGTTCATAAGTACAGTAAGGATTTATCTTTATAGAGCAGAAGTCTACTACACTCGTATACCTTCGGCTCAGGCTCATCACATTACCCTACCGATGTGCCAATAGTGCACATACTTGAGAACCACCTTTTTTTTTTTTTTTTTGCAATGTGGGTTTGCCGTTTAGCTAGTTTCATTTCTCACCGTCTAAACGTCTAGGCTCAGAACACGGTAACAGGTAAAATGATGTTAGATCTTCTTTTTACTTCTATCTAAAAAAACAAGGAAAAAAAAAAATTTATGTTCGCCAACATTTGCGTACACTTTGGCAGCATGAGTCGCTATCTTTGCATGCCAAGTTTTTTGGCAAACAACTTCTTGGTTACGCTGAAGAAAGCAAAATACGTGTGACAAACAGGAAATTAATTAAGTATATGATAAACTAGTGACTTATCTTTATAATGAGCATGCAAATAATTTGGGGATGCTCTGATGTTCTTCCTAACACCTCGCTAGAATACTCATTAATATTTAAAGGTCGCAGCTAACGTTTAACTAATTAATCTTCTTCGAAACATAATTAATCTCATGTTAGAAGAAGCTTCATCTTCTTCCGATCGCTCCCCAAATGGAAAATTATCTTCATTCACCAGGCAATCTCCAATTGATCACCTAATGGGGACTCTTCATGATTCAATGTCCGATCAATACGCTATCAATCCGAGATCATACTGCTTGCTCGGTCGAGTCAAGCTGAACGATGCGCGTGTTGTATGTCTTATTAATTATGTTCTTAAAAGCATATACTTTACGTGTCTTTTCATATATATATATATATATATATATATATATATATATATATATATATATATATATATATATATATATATATATATATATATATATATATATATATGTGTGTGTATATATATATATATGTGTGTGTATATATATATATATGTGTGTGTATATATATATATATGTGTGTGTATATATATATATATATATATGTGTGTGTGTGTGCGCGCGCGCTATTTCAGGAAAATGAGATAGTGTTACTCAATGGTGCTCGAAAGTTTTATGCTAATTCAAGATCGATCATACCATAATTATTTGTACAGGTTGTAGCAGAAGTTCTAGGTACATTCATATTGATATTCAGCGTGTTTGGGATAATGGGGAGTATGAGATTGTTAGGGAGCCAAGTCGGTCTTACGGAGTATGCGATCACAGCGGGTTCGTCGATTACACTTATTGTTTTCACGGTCGGAAGTATCTCCGGTGCACATGTCAATCCGGCAGTCACCATTGCCTTTGCCGTCTTTGGTCATTTTCCATGGTCCAAGGTGCTTTTCTTGATCTTGTGCCCTTTAATTTTTCCTTCTTTTTTTGTTTGGAATACAACTTCTTCTGCTTCGCGTTTTTTTTAATTACTAATTTTGTTGTTATCTTAGTTGTTTTTATCATTGTAATCATTACGTTTGCTCCTCTCTTCAAATTCAAATAACAAGGCCGCAATACTTGTTAGACAGGTTAATTAATTTGCGAGTCATTTTCAAATCCTTAAACTATGTTATTATTGACATTATTATTTGACTATCTATTCAAGAACCCCTTTTGTTTTTTTTTTTTTTTTGACAGAGGAAGTAATGAATTTTCCTTGTAATGAAGGTACCATTTTATATAAGCGCGCAAATGTTGGGCTCCATATTGGCGTCATATTCCGGGAAGCTTGTCTTCGGCGTAAAACCTGAGCTAGTGATGACTCTCCCGGTGAAAGACGGCGGTTTTGAGGCTTTTTTCGCTGAATTGATCGCAACATTTATGGTCACATTCCTAGCTGCATCACTAGCAAAAGATGCAAAATCGGTACGTATAAAAGAATATAGCTGATGAGTTCTTCAACTTTTGATTTCATTGGTGATCAAGAGTCATGGACTCGTGCATAATTTGCCTGATCAGTTGAAACCAACCAAATATTTTGCAGATTGGTCATTTAGCTCCTTTTGCAATGGGAATAACCATCGCACTTGCAGTCTTGATTACAGGGTACGTACATCTTCCATATACTCCGTATATCATAACTACGATTCTCGTAGTTTTGAAAGCAATAAAATGAAGCGAAGTTTTAAGGTTTTGATGTAATGTTTCAACTTATTGGAATCTTAAACCCTTCAAGTCTTCGCATCATCTTATTGTATGTAGTACCATAATATTGAAATTGTAAGAGTGGCGGTATAATAATAAAATTAAAAAAATTTGGTTGCAGACCTGTGTCCGGGGGATCATTGAACCCAGCAAGATCACTAGGACCAGCAACTCTTTCATGGAACTTTAGCTACATTTGGATCTATATTCTTGCTCCAATTGGTGGTTCAATTCTAGGAGTCCTAATGGTTCATGCTTTGTGTACTAAAGAGTCACAACAAAGTCCTAATACTTTGGCAACGACGACAAACTCTATATGACGTATGTTTATGATGATCATTACTTGTACTTATGACAATCCAGAGGAAGACGACATATGCAAGCATTTGTGTAGTACTTACGCGATTACTCAATCAGCAAGTTTAGTTTTCCTATCGGAGCAATTATGGGCATGAATTGTCATGCTAAATCAATTACAATCTAAGGTGACAGATCGATTTACTACGGTAAATATTGTTTAAACACAATGACAAAATAACTTCACCTAAATACGTCAAACAAAAAAAAACATCAACAAAATTTTCCAATTGAACCCAACTCAATTGCGACTGAACAAAAACTTACCGTAGCCTAACCAATTGGTCAGGAGGTGGACCGTGGTAACTCAGCGGCAAGTCACTAAACCATGACTCCATGAGACCCAACTGCAACTTGCTTGAACTGCTATGACTCACATGATATAGACCTAAAAACATACTCCCTCCATTCATATCCAACCTTCCTACTTTCCTTTTAGGGGAATTCACATCCAATCTTTCTCTTTCTTATTTTGGTAACATTTGAACCAATGAAATGCTTCCAAAGTGCTATTGTCCCCATTCTCACTTGCTTTTACTAATTTTTAATACACTCCTAAAACTTTGTGCCAAAAAAAAATAGGAAGGTTGGATATGAATGGAGGGAGTACGAAGCTGAAGCACAATGAGAAACATCGTGCCCCCATTAGCAGGTTCACAAAGTCTCATAAAAGACGGTCTCTCAATAAACTATTGAGAGACCATCATATTGTGTTACAAATTGACCCTTTTTAAATTGATTGTAACCATGATAATACTTTGTGAAATTTTCCATTATACCCCTGAGGTTCCCGAAATTTTCAGGTATACCCCTCAGGTTTCCGAGCTATCCAATATACCCCTGAGGTTTGCAAAATGGTGTTTTTTTGTGTTTTTGACTAACTGACTCTAACACCGTTAGCCAATTACTTTATTTAACTTATTTTAATAAAAAATAAACGTAATTAAAAAAATACTAATCCAAATTTCCTTTCATTTTCTTTCTCCTCTCCCCTCCCCTTCTCACATCGCCGCAACCACCACACCACCACCGCAGCCACCACATCAACCACAACCATTCGGGTCACCTCCGCCACCATCTGGAGCGCCTTGCTCCGGCACCTCACCCGACGACGCAAGTCGACACCATCGACCTCCCCTCACTCGATTCCACCCCTGTCAACACAATCGACCTCCCCTTCTCCGCCCACTCCGGCAACGCCTATATCGCCGGATCTTGCACGGCCTCATCCTCATCGCCGATCACCTCGTTTTTGCCGCCGTCTACAACCTCTCCAACTTAACCTACCACGTCGTCATTCCCTTCAACGACACGCCTCGCCGCTGGCACAAATCCTACTGGGTCGACTTGCGTCGTGGGTGTGGCGCAGGAGCAGGGTGCTCCAGATGGTGGCGGAGGTGACCCGAATGGTTGTAGTTGATGTGGTGGTTGCGGTGGTGTGAGAAGGGGAGGGGAGAGGAGAGAGAAAATAAAAGAAATTTGGGTTGGTTTTTTGTTGTTTTTTTTTTTTTAAAATAAGTTAAATCTAGTGAGGACCTAACGGTGTTAGACGCCGTTAGTCAAAAATCTCAAAAAACACGTTTTCGCAAACCTCAGGGGTACGCTGGATAGGTCGGAAACCTGAGGGGTATACCGGAAAATTTCGGTAACCTCAGGGGTATATTGGAAAATTTCCCTAATACTTTTAGTGATCGTGTTAATTTAATATAATAAATCACATTATCTATGATTTTGGAATATCAAATCATATAAAATTAGCTAGAATTTATAAAATAAGCTCTTTGCGAATCTTGGATTAAGGCGTTGTGCGATTGGACTGCATTTTTCCGATCTGATTTGATTTGATTTGAATTGAACTAATCTGATTTGATTTGATTTGATTTGAATAAACTTGATTTGATTTGATCTGAACTGAATAAATTGATAAATTAACTGCAATTAGACGAATTAATAACTAGAACTAGACTAGATTCATTGATTATTATTTGGATAATTCTGATCTGATTTGATTTGATTTGAATAAAACTGATCTGAATCGATTTGATTTGAATAAATCTGATCTGATTTGAAAACACTGTTGAATAAGTTGAATCGCACAGGGCCTAAGTGTCTAAAGTCTTTAACTAGAATTATTATCAAAAGTAGTATAACGATCACTAATTATATAAACAGGGTCACGATGTAATAACATAATCGGTCTCTTAATAAATTATTAAAAGTCAGTCTCTCACAAGATCTACTGTAGCAGATTTAGCACCGAATTGAAACTCACTCGTACATCAAAGAATGTCAAGGAGAAGTTACAAAAAATCAACTAAGTTGATCATATCCTAATATGAACCATACAAGGACGTCTTGTATCTCTCCACCGTGCTTATACAGTTATGTTATACGGCTCAATACCCCGACTTGCTCTGGCTCCAGGTCCTACCGTTAGATTTCTCAGTGGCCGGACCATAAGACCATGGGGGGCGGTATCGCGTGTGACCAATATCAAGCATCTCTCTTTGATCCCACCTGACCAAACCTGAAAAAAATGAAGTGAACTATATTGATGCAAGAACCCGACCTGTTTAGGCCCAATCGAAAACCAATGTGCCTAGTCACTGTTCACCTAACACACAAAGTCTCCTATTACACAGTATCATACATATAATTTATTAATCGGTAATTTATGGTTAGGTGTGGGTTCAAATTTGACATTGTAGATTTACATTGGATATTGAAGCATAATTGGGTTGAGTTTAATCAATCACCATTTTGTGATTCTATCGGGTTAGATTCTCACGTTCACGGGTTATGCTTCTTGGTTCGAATATGATTTTGTAAGCTCTAAATTAGTGGGCATGTGTTGGTAGTACTAGTACCAAGCTACCAACTCGGTGCTACTACCTCCTTTCGGCTCCGTATGCTATAGGGTGACTTAGGCCCTGTGCGATTCAACTTATTCAACAGTGTTTTCAAATCAGATCAGATTTATTCAAATCAGATCAGATTTATTCAAATCAAATCAATTCAGATCAGTTTTATTCAAATCAAATCAAATTAAATCAGAATTATCCAAATAACAATCAATGAATCTGGTCTATTTCTAGTTATTAATTCGTCCAATTGCAGTTAATTTATCAATTAAATCAGTTCAGATCAAATCAAATCAAGTTTATTCAAATCAAATCAAATCAGATCAGTTCAAATCAAATCAGATCAGAAAAATGCAGTCCAATCGCACATGGCCTTAGTGAGGAGGATGTACATGTACCTACTCATCGGTTGATCCAAATTATATAAATGTTGGAATTTTGATTAATCGATTAGTGGTGTCAAGCGGCAAAAACAAATTATAGTCGAACGGGCGAAGAAGAAAAAAAAAAAAGAAGCCGTAACACAAACCACTCACCATCCAGCAAACACGTCACAAATAATTTCAGTTACTTACCTTTTTTATTTTTGACGGGAGAGTTACTTACCTAAAAATTTCTGACAAACTAGTAATTTTCTTACGCGCAGTTTACTACAAATCCATAATAATAATCAATTCAATTCCCTGGTCGGAACAGTCAATGAATGTTCTCTCCTACAATTGACATCTCAAAATCCTGTGGAGGAAATCAGAGTGAAGAAGAAGCTAAAAAAAGATGCATTCATTTGGGTACAGAGCAAATGCAGTGCTAACATTAGGAGTAACAATTCTTGCGTTTATGTGCGCTGTTGCTTCTTTCTCTGATACTTTCACTCACCCTCATCCCACTGTTGACATTAAGGTCCCCCTCTTTGTCTCTGATTCATTATAATTCAACTGTTAATTATATTTTTGGGTCTGATCTGGGATTTTTTTATTGTTGATCAGGTTGTAAGCTTTGATGGGTTTATGAAAACAAAAGACGGCAATGAAGCGGTAAATCAATCGATTTTCTGCTCCTTTTCAATTCATTCAATTCAATTCAATTTGGGTTTTTTCTGGGGTTTCAATTTATTGTGTTTATTGGTAATTGGGTTGAGTAAAGTTTAAGTCTTGCTGCTGAGATTCATGCTAATTGGTTGATGCAGTTTAGTTTAGATTATGAGATTATGACATTGAACTTATGGTTAAAATCTAGGAATTTAGCTGAGTTTTGAAACTGTTTTGTAGATTTTATATGTTGCGAGGGTATCTGTTTCTATCCCGGATTCGGAATGTGGGTATTTTAGTGCGCAAAACTTTGCACAATTTGGGCAGGAATTAGGAACTCGGAATTGTTGTGTTTGTACCTGAATGTTTTTTTTTTTTTGGTATTTTTTGGTCAGTAAGATGGTTTTTCTCAGTTCAGCTTGATACTATCTATGGGCTCTTTACTAGGACGTTTCTCTCTTTACTTGACCTTGAAATTACTATGTTTTACCTTGTCTTTCGCAAATAGCTGCGTCTGTTGAGTTTACTGACTCCCTGAGTCCCTGCATTGGGGGTTGCCATCTTGGTATTAAGACTTGCTGCTGTGTAATGGGAGTGACTTGAACTATTAAAACGTAGTGTCACTATTTTTGAACCATTTTTTTGAAATCCAATGGGTAGTGTTTGCTCGACTGATAGAATTTTTGACTACTTGAAGGTGTTCAATAACTGTTCACACTAATTGCTCCCTTCCAAAGAACACATGCTACCTAAATTTTCCTACATTACTGACGCACACTTTACCTCAGCTAAGTTATTCTGTTGTATTATCTTGTTTTTAACCTCCCTACACCTCTTTAGTGGATTCCTACCGCACATCAACTGAACTGTACAACTGTTCATGTTAGCCAACCACAAAAGTTTTGGACCAAGGCTTTGTTGTATGCACTCATGAACCATAAGGAAGCTACTGTCGCACACCTACACTATATCATTCTATCTGTAACCAACACAATGGTTGGCCTTTCCCTCAGTCTCAATCTCAGAGAATACATTCTGTGTGAGAGTCAGCAAGCCTTCGGCATTTCCATGATTTGATTTTTCATGTCTATCATGAATCTGGACGTGTCCAAGCTCAGCTAGTCCATGATGTTCTCTGCATCAATGTTCATTTCGTCTTCTTTTTTATTGTTGCAAGGTTTGTAACTTCTGTGCTGTTTGGGACATCCTCTATTATATCATCCATATCCCACTCCTCTTCCCTGTGTAAGGGTTTATCCATGATTGGCAGATGGTTTGCTTTCTGCTGTTCAAGATATTGTTTTTTTTATTTGAAATAAAGTGGGCTTTTGAACAAAGTTAGTATCTGTGTAACTTACATGGTGTGGCTTCAAGTTATTTTGGGGTTGTATGGTCTCTGCCTCTCTGGTGATACGTTGCCGGGGGAGACGTGGTAGCTTGGTTCACATGTATTGCTCAGGTTTGACGAATTGTGGGTGGGATGGGTGTTCCAGTACGAAGAGCTCCCTCTACTTTTGTATATCAGGGGCATTCCTTTTATTTGGGAGTGGTAAACATAGTGGGCTGGTAGATATCAGAGGCCTTGGATTATAGGTTGGAAAAGAGATGGGATGTTCTTAGGGGACGTTGGGGCAAAATTTGGTTGGTCTTTATATGTAAATATTATCATCACGAGAGCAATTTTTTCTTAACTTTAAGATCTCAAAGCTAGTAAGGTCAATATATTTTTAATATGTTTCCTGTCCCTTCACGCTGCTGTAGAATCGTTATAGCTCATTCAATATTCAAAGTTGATACATTTGAAGACTTCATACTTATTTGGTAACGTTGGCATTTTCCTTTTTTGTCTCAGCTTCTCCTTTTTTTTTTTTTTTTTTTTTTTTAGCCCTGCACTGGGTATTATGGGTCTGCTTATGTGATAAAAAAATTCTGGACAGCTTCCTGATGCTTTTAGCCAATCTCTTGCTTTGTTACTTACCCTTGTCTCTGCAAGTTTTCTCTCCCCGACCTTTATGGCCACTGTTTAAAAAAAAATAAAGGAGACATGGTTTCTCATACTCACTCGGAATTTGTCAATAGTAAATATTCCAACTGGATTTGATTTAACCACTGATGGGTGCCTGAGTAACCTGACATCAATAGCGCTCCTACCCGTATTGAATTTTTATTTCTGAATTTTCTGTGTTGTCCACCCCCTACAATAGGGGCTAGCATGTTGCTCCTCTTCCTGGCCTATTCCATCTCTATTTTCTCCCATCAGGGGGAAAGTCATAGACTTTTGCGTGGAATCGTTTCAAGAAAAGGGGTGTTTTCGCTTGCTTTAAGACTAGATCATACCTTTGAAAATGGCAGAGCTGTTCTTCCGATACCCTTTTCTATTCTTCTTCCTGTGCATTCTGCAAATCAATCTATGAATAATTTCTTCATGTTGGATAACTGTATATATCCTGGTATGCATCCAAGTGTTGGAATTGGGTAGTTTTGAAGTCTCCATGTTTTTTTGCCGAAAAGGAAGTGCAAATTCTCCATTTTCATGTCCGTGTATCTAGTATCAAACATGTATACTTTGAGAAAATATGAGGAGTCCAAGTAACACAGCAAGTTCTTGTTTTTAGCAGTAATAGCACAGCATTCTAATATTCTAGTATCTCCCTGATTTAAACGTCAAAAAAAAAAAAAACCTTGTCTATATGTTTTTGGATGAGTTTATATTTATCTTTTAGTAGATGGGATTTACTGGTATGTAAAATGAGGATAAAGATTTTTGTGAGGAAAATAATCTAATAGTGTCCTAGCTTCTAGGAGTGAAGTGTAGTAGAGACCTGCAATTCGAGTTGTACCATAGTACACTAGTACAGTACACAAACTGGCCGGAATTTGTCAATTTTGAATGATTTTGGAATTGTCTTTTCTATTTAAGCTTATTTGAACATTGGAGGAGGAATTCCTATTCATGGTTCCTCCATCTCATCCTCTTGCTACTTCCTGTGTGATTGTACTTGTGAAAGTTGTAAGTCTCTACTTCCCGTAATTGCAGGCTAGAATGAAGCTAAAAGTAGATGCAGATTTGCAGTCATTGTTTACGTGGAACACCAAGCAGGTACAGTTTCTCTAGTTTTCTGTTGTTCTATTGTTGAATACCGTATGAGCTTGTGATGCATGGTTCTTTTACAGAGTATTTTCAATTGCCTTGCATAGAATTATATAGTTTACATATCTACAATTATCTGCCGCAGTTCATGTCTGGTAGTCTGGTAGACCGAAATCGTTGAATTTGAGACATAGTTTTCACTTTTTTCTTATAAATGTCAATTATGTTTCATGAGTCATGACTAACATAAGTCTCTATTTGGATCAAACAAAGCTCCCAAAATGTGTTTGCCCTGCACTCTACTTCTGCTAATCTTATGATCCTTTCCTCAAAGATGATGTAACTTGATATGTCTCCCATTTTTCACCAAAAATTTCATTCTTGGACTTTACTTGTATTTGAAATCAAGAATGCCAACTTTTTGACGTATGAGGCTACTGATATGTTCATCATTACAAGAGCGAGCAAATTCTTATTTTAACCTGTATGCTTCTGTCATTGTTCCCTGCAGGTGTTTGCCTTTGTTGCTGCAGAGTACGAAAGCCCTCAAAATTCACTCAATCAGGTATTTCGTTGAATACTGGGATTTGGTTTCCGGGTCCAACCAAACTTACCTTGAACATGTAACATCTTAGTTGACATCTTCGTTATGATGTTTGAAAGTGCCAAACTTGTATGGAGATAGGTATAGGGCCTATTCTAACATGTTTCATGTTTGCATCAGAGGAATAGTACTAAATCTGATTATGTGAATTATGGACCTTGGCTTTCTAAAAATATGTAGTCTGGACTGTCACAATCTACGTTACATAATCTCCTTGCATTGGCATGGGAGAGCATAGGCAGTTATTGACTTATAGTAACATGACTGGCCTAAAAGAGAAATGATCAAAATGGAGAGAGAAAAAAAAAAAAAAAAAGCTATCCAACTAAATAGTTGTAGTTCAAGGCCCCTTCAGCTTTTTTATGTCCTCTCTACGACTTGACACCTTGACTGTATACAAATTTTCAAACATGTGTCTGTTCAATCATCGTGAGCTGCTTAAAACATTGTTTTCTACTTCTCGCCTACAAAACCATGTCTCAAGTTCATATTTTGTGTTTTTAATCTGTTATCTATCTCTTTTGTAAACAGATTTCTCTTTGGGACGTTATAATACAGTCACGAGACGATGCGGTGATTCAGGCAACTTTCAGAAACAAGTACGCATTATTTGACCAGGTAAGCCATTACAACAAATCTCGTTGCATTACTGACTTACTGTCTCTTAAATCCTGCTCACTTTGGATTAGAATAATGGGTCTCTTGATGGCTGGGATGTTAGTGTTGAAGACTTAAAGTCACTGTTTTCTTATTTAATGACATGTTCACCCTCCCTGATGGTCCAATTTGATTTAAAAATCAATATTACCGTAACTTGTAACATGGTCACCCCACCCACCTTCATACATTGCACGGTACTCTGCATCACTTATGTACATCTCTGCTTCCGAGACCTGTTTTCAAACTTCTCAAAGGTATCTCGGCCAGGGATTAATAACTTTATTCAAGCATCAAGTTTGAATGACGAGGTTCTTTAATATGTTCCAGGGTAGCAACTTGCGAGGGAAGAAGTTCAACTTGACATTGCACTGGCACGTCATGCCCAAAACTGGAATGATGTTTACAGGCAAAAGGGTACTGACAGGATATCAGTTTCCACAACAATACATTTGATTCGCCAGCCCCTTTGTTCAGAGTTAGACTGAAGTTCAGAAAAGTTCAATGAACTCTAATGTTGTTAAATTACAGATTACCTTTGAATGTAAGGTTATTCTTTGGGTCAAAAATGGGTTTGGTCTCATTGCCAGTTCCAGTAAAGTTTTAGGTTACAGAACAGAAAACAAGTTATCTGGCTCCCTCGATTCCATCCCCGTCCTTTCAACCCTCCCTTATAAATAACTACAGAACGATTAAGTCTTCCGCTCCTTTGGTCATCTTTTTCTGCCGGAAACTCAGCTCGGATGGTCGCCTCTTTCGTTTGATACATTGTAATGAGCTGTGAGCAAGAGTTAGAGCTCTATACAAAGTCTCTTTTAGGTAGTCATCTACTCAAGCAACTATAGTCTATAGTTTGTTCACGCTAAAACATTAGCTCGCTCATTGAACTTTCGAATAACTTAAAACTCGCCCTGAAATTACAGAGGAATGAGTAATTGGCGGAGATTTCTCCGATTTCCCCAACTTCCTTATATTTCCCTGAAATATTAATCACTTCAAAGAATGTACTCTTGTAACTTGTAAGAGTTGTAATTTCACAAATGGAATGGCCCTTCAGTCCATAACACGAACAATCATGTCAGTTTAATTAACTTTGATGGCTCTTGACAGTATGAACATTTGATCCACGAAGAAGCTTGTTGTAGGGAGTTCTTCCTCTCTCGCGAGATGCAAGAAAATAAAATAAAAATGACCAGATTAGTGTAATGACGAGAAGTACCAGAAAGTTAGACCAAAAGAATCTAATTCTCTAGTGAAGCTGTCTCCTATTCCACGAATGCTGAAACTATGGTCTCTAAAACGATACCGTGGGTGCTGCTCCGGTTTATTTGGCCGTCTTTTATGCCATGTGTTGCTGACCGTTGTCAGATTTGCGAAAATAGAAGTTAACGAATTGTGTTGTTGTAAGTTAGTGGGTTACTTCTATCTCGTCTTCATTAGTGCTAATTGAATCAAATTTATCTTAAATTTGTGTGGTCTATCATTTTGGTCTAAATTCACCTTTTATTGTACCTAAAATTAGAACTAACAGAATGAGTGCATGTTTTTAATTTACATGGTAAATAAGTCTATGCATATAACCTTTTAAGTTAGATAAACCGCTCTCTTGCGTATCATTCCAAATAAGTGTCAAGATCTTACTATGGAGTATCACAATTCACAGTTGTTTGGCTAAGCTATAGCCCTACAAAATGGACACTAAGTCAAATAGAGGAGCGTAAAGATAAAAATTCCGAGAATGTAAAAACGAATTTGAAAAGGAACACTTTAGTATGGTAGTAGTCGTGTATAAAGAAAGTAGTGAAAACCATGATACGAGCAGAAATCCCTATCAGTAGTGGTGACAAAAATGTTCCATAAACTGTGGGCTACCTTTGGTTGGCGGATAATGACAATTTGATACTCCTCCACCTTAAGCATAAGATTCATAATAGAGGTAGTCCTACGTAATTCTCCACTTTGAAATTCCTAGTTGGCTACTGAATCTCTGATGTGGCACAACAAGACACAGTGGCATTCTAACTTTCTGAGATCAAAGATACTCGACCACTCTGATCTTTAGCGCAGAAACACTGAACAATTTATTACTAGATTCTCTGGACAGTGCATTGTACAGGCATACTTTACTCATTACGCTTTGCTTTCATCCACCATTATTATACGACTCCGATGCCTAGGCCTATATTTTGAAGTAAGGTTGCTTGCATTAGATTATTATATAATTATAAGATCGTACATGTTAACATGTATCTTAAATTCTTAACTATTAGTTAGTATAGATTTTTGGTTGAAATCGTTTTCTCTTATAGTCACATATGTTATTAGAATCTCGACCTTTACGTAATAAGATAATACGGTGAATCATACGATTCACACAGTTGAAATTCTTTTTTTTTTTTAGAGCACAATATAATTTCTTAATCGATGATCGAAAAGCAAACATATAATAACTTGTTAAACCAAGATGAGACGAAGGAGGATTTGATCAAAGGAGTGAAGGATTGAGTATTGTATTGCATTGCAATCAAAACCTAGAAAATAAAATTATTTTCGCGAAATTCTTATCCAAACAAACCCACCACGGCCCCGCAAAAGGGCACTCATAAGTGTTATCGCCCTTCCCTTGGGTCCGACCGAACGTATGTTACTATGTTAGTTGCCTTTTAATTTGTTGGCCCTTTTACCCTTTCCAAAATATGGACCTCTCATTTGTATTACTCCGTACTTTGCTATATTCATTTACTTAATTCACCCCTCCATTTCGTAGATAATGTTTAGATTTGTCATTTTCATTTGTGCGTTCTAGTATTTTCGACACAAAATAACTCATTACACCCCTTTCTATTTTAGGAGCACATACACAAGTGAAAAAAAATTCGTAAGTGTAACTATAATTTATGTTAGCTTTGGAAATAGGTGAACTATACCATAGTGTCACTCACGATAAAAAGATGAAAAATATTTTTTTTTAAGTATAATCCCTACTTTTCTATTGTGAGAATGATCATCATGCTCCTTCGTTCCCGAGAGCATGGTATAAGCATTGTTGAAAATAGGATCTAAAAATTTTTGTTACCTCTATAATTCCACATTAATTGAACGAAAGTATCAAAACACTTGTCTTGTGAGACGGTTTTAGTGTCTCACATTACCTTTCTTATTTAGGTAGATTTATATCTAAAATCAATCTATGAGATAAAAACACATTAATTAATCAGATAATTTAAGTAAATGGACTTTTTACATGCGTTTTTAGAACGCAAATTGCTAGAGGTTAATAGTGTAGAAACAATTAATTTGTCTACAATGTAAAATTGAGTTAGTAGTAGTAAAATTGAGATCGGAGTAGTAAAATTAATTTTAATGAAAAATTCAGGTAGTAAAATGAATTGTGTGAGTAGTTAATTTTTGATATTGTAGTAAAATTATTGTTGATTGTACATACTACTGTAGACCTCTAACATTGTCCTTTTAGAACTAACACATAATAAGAAAACACCATGTACCAATAATGAAAACGTTGAGAATAAAATGCCAAGGCGTAGGAATAAAAAATACTCCGTATAAAATAGTATAATCAGTGTCATCAAAGTATCAATCAACCCCTCAAAAAAGAAGTATCAATCAAGTGTCTTGTGAAATGACCATAATACCCCTCCATTTGCCTTATAAAAGCCAAGATAATTTAGATGATCATTTCCACTCCCATTATTTCCGAGCTGCCAACACCCAATCTTTTGAGAAATAATTAGGAGAGAGAAAATTAAAAGTGAGAAAGCATGTTGGGAGTATTTAGTAGCTCAGTCGTTTCTCCGCCAGAGGAGTTAGTGGCCGCAGGAAGCCGGACGCCTTCGCCGAAAACGAAGGCGTCCGAGCTTATGAACCGGTTCCTCGCCGCTAACAGCTCCGCAGTGTCCGTAAAACTTGGAGATGATGCTCAGCTTGCCATTTCTCATGAGGGTGAATCCCCTCTACGGCCTAGGTAATTTTTTGTTTTTTGAAACGTAGGTAAAGTTTTAATCTCGTATTATATACTCCCTTCTGCTTAAAGAGATTTTTTTCTTACTTTTTTTTGCAGCCTTGTTATGCCATTTTTTAATGAATACTATAGTGTATCAGGTTTTTATTATTTTTAGAATTGTTACATAATTATTTGACAAAGAGACAATAGATAGTTTTTTTTTTTCGAAGGGAAAAGACCATAGATAGTTGGTTAATTGCATTATTTTTAGAATTGTTGTATAATCTTTTGTTTAATTTGAATTGCATGATTGATTTGCTAATTGCGAACATCTGATCTTATTGGTTTTTATTACTTATTAGTGAATAATTGTTTATAAATATGCATAGCTCAGTGCCTCAGACCTTTAATTAATGCATGAGTAATCTATGTATGTTAAGGCACAACCTCATTGACTGAATCTCAACCATAAGCCGTAGATCCTAAGTAGGACCTCGTAACAATGAAGCCTTAACTTCGATTCAAATCATGGAAGCTTTCTTCTATTTCAAGTCGTCGGATCTGATGTTATGCACTATTGCACTAATAACGCGTTCATTATCCATGAATCCATGATAGACGTGCAAAGGTCATTCGTTTGAGTGTATGTATGTTAACTTGTAACTTTGTAATTAAGACATTAATCGAGTTTCGATCATCAGCTTATACTTTAAGTTAAAAGTGCTCTCTTGCGATGAATTATAAAAAAAATGAGTGGTGCGTGCCAAATGGCAATCAAAATGGATAATATAGGATAGATGGCGGCCTCACAAGAATCACGTTCGATGAAACCACGGCGTCCTTGATTCTGTTGGCCATACATACATGCCACTTTTATTTTATGTCATCTTGCATATTGGTAACGTGTCAGAATATATCTGATGTGGAACTCTGTCATTTAGACTTCATGTCATTATAGTAATTTTAAGGTCGTACAACCTTAATACTATTATTGTCAGACTTTCCCATCATTTGGATAGAAATCATACTCCCTCCGGTTCACTTTGATGTTTCACAGTGGAATGGCACGGGAGTTTTTTGAAGATAGTAAGATGTGGTAGAAAATGGACGTGGGTGGGTCACAATTTATTAACATAACAAATAAGGAAAGTAAAAGATCATTTAGAACTAACTCAAAACGAAAACAAGAAAATCATTCAGAATTAGAGGGAGTAAATTGTTTTTTTTTCAACTCTACCGAATCCTACTGAATCCTGACTTGAGATCGAGTGGGTTTAGTTTAGGGTCTCTCATTTATGATGTTACAACTTACAACATTTTGAAATGACTTTAAAACCTTTAATTGGATCTACATTTCGGCTCATTTTTAAAGAGAATTCAATGGGGGCGGGTGCGCAAGGCAAATCAAAGTTCGTAAAAGAATTCAGCAATGTATCAAGACATTCATTTAAATATTGTATACTAGTATGTTGTTAGGTGACCTATGGGGAATCTTCATAGCAAGAAAAGTCGTCATTTTCTTATCTAATTACTAATTATAAACAGTGGGGAATCCTGGAAAAAAAAAATCTGGTGTCTTAACAATATTTAGAGGGAGAATGAGGACCAAGGTTGGCCAAGGGGTTAATTAATTATTAGGAAGTTAATTTGCCTATCTAGGTGTTGTTTCGAGTTCGAATCCTCATATCCTCTCTCCCCAGCCACCGTGCACCATTAGTTGCTCCAATGTACCCTAAAAAATGAAGAGAATATAAAATATGTGTTTGAGGAGATGTCCATTAATTAATTTAACTGGTAATCAATTATTTGGTGTAGGCATGTATACTTTATTTTGAGTAATTTTGATTAGCGAAAGTTGTTCCCCATCACATACATCAAGCAAACAACTTCCAATGGCAGTGCACAAATAGAGCATATAATGCGTATAGCAAAAGCCATTTTGTGATACGCTATAGTGTTGAGTGTTGCCCAGGCCATACCTTAATGACAAATTGACAATGAAATCAAGCCCCTAATAATGTTAGTATATGTTACAGTAGTGTTAGGTAAGATATTGATAGGCCTTTGAAATGCACTGACTACACCTTTTACATCACAAAGGAGAGTTAAAGGAATAGTAATTCTTTCTTTATTTCACTTTCAGTTTTTGTTTATTTTGAAGTTCAAAATTTTATGTCTCGTATGGTGAAACAGTTGAAGACCCCTGTGTGATAAGAAAGAATGTTCTCATACTTCTCAACTCACTTTCTCTTGTTTGAAAGTTCATCATCTTCATGTTTTTTATGGAGTATTTAACATTTGATGTACTATGTATCATGCTTTAGTCAATTAAGCCGCCTCCAAATCTAGATATTATACAATGTATGCCGTGAAGTTTTTCTTGAATCACGGTCCTTTTTTAATAGAGATTCAAGCTAATATAATCGCACGTAAAATGCATACATGTTGTTGCCACTATTCACTTTTGGTGTAGAATGCAAACTAGTTTGCCTAAACTAAGTACATACATACGTATAATTGATTTTATTATACTCGTACATTCTAATAAAGTTGTGCATGCTCTCTGTTTTGGTTGCTTGAAACTGATCATTGTGTTCTATAGACACAAAGTATAGTCACTTTGCGTTGCTTGTATAGAGAGCCTCTTAATTTATGCAGAGGCGGAGATGATAGCCAGTCATAAACAATGAAAACAATCCAAGTTTAATTTTGTTGAAAGTATACTATAAACTTTGTTTGTACAATTGTGGCAATCGCAATTAGCCCTGAATCAAGAGTAGATAGATGAGAAATAAACATCTAACATGTGTTGTAATAATGTTATTACTGTAGGTCATTTGGTGTGAAAGATGAGATATTCTGCTTGTTTGAAGGAGCACTTCACAACTTAGGAAGTCTAAACCAACAATATGGGCTGGCAAAGTCGGCCAACGAGTCAGTTTTAATCATTGAAGCTTACAAGGCACTCCGGGATCGAGCTCCATACCCACCTAACCATGTTATTGGCCACCTTGATGGCGAATTTTCTTTTGTAGTTTTTGACAAGTCTACATCCACCTTGTTTGTCGCTTCGGTGCGTATATATAATATATAATATAACTATAACTATAAATGCTTAACTTTCACCTTCAAAACATTTTTATATTTATATATATAACTCTCATTAACAAGTGTACTCCTTGGTGTCTGCATATAGGATCAATATGGCAAGATACCTTTATATTGGGGAATCACTGCAGATGGTAATGTTGCCTTTGCTGATGACGCAGACTTGCTCAAGGGATCTTGTGGCAAGTCCCTTGCCTCTTTTCCTCAAGGTGGGTTGTCATGACACTATTTTTTTTGTAAACAATAATACATTATTCCGCATGCTCTAGGAGCTTGGGGTGATGGTAAGAGGTCCTAATTATAACCATTTTAAGACTTTATTTAATGGATTATGTTGACTTAATTAATATCATCAACCTTGAGTAGTTCAACACTAAATTGTACGCGTGGGTTTTCAGAAGTTGTAAGACGTCTAAGGTTCGAATCTTCTCATTCCATACAGTAGCCCCTTTTTAAACCTTTAAAGTGGGGCGCAGTAGAATGATTCATAATCAAGTAAAGTGGTCTCACTAAAAATTGTGTAATTTCTTCCGAAGGTTTTAAATTAAACACACATAAGATTGATAATAATAAGTAGCCTTCTTTTTTTTTGGAAATATAAGTAGCCGTCTTGCCCGACAACTTTATGACACATGCCGTTTTGCTTGAGTTTTGCTTCCTTGCCAAACCGCTTTCTAAAGGAAGAATGGCTATGTTGTCTTGTAGGATGCTACTTCTCTACAGCGGTTGGAGAACTAAGGAGCTATGAGAATCCTAAGAACATAATTACTGCTGTTCCTGCCACTGATGAAGAAATCTGGGGTGCTACATTTAAGGTAATAATACGCCATTGTTTATCAATTGACATTTGACATTGAAATAAACGACTTGCGTTTCTGAAAATTTTAATCCATGGTTTAGATCGTCAGAACTAAGATGTTTGTTTTCTTGATAACTTGTTAGACGACTTTAAATCGAATATATATGCAGTAGACCTGACCATATATAGGTTGGTGAAGTAGATGGAGAATCCACATAAATTAGAATGTTTCTTTTTTACGCTTTTCGTCCGCATTGCAAGTAACAGTCTCACTTATATGAGATTGTGACCAGAGCTTCATCCTAAGGAGCTACACAAAGATATGACCTATAACCGCTTTCGGTTCACATATAGATATCGTATTTACTGATAATAAATTGAAAGTTTATTCGAGTAGATATCTTGTTTACTGATGAGGAACTCAAAGTTTGAAATCAGTATTGCTGGAAAACTACACATGTAGTATGACAATTACCAGCACAAATGATATATGTACCTTAAAATCAACGATACGACATCCTATGAATCGAAAGAAGTCATAGCATTATCACATATTGTCAAAGTGACCCTTATCTAATGACGAAACAATTTGTCTGATCTGTTCCAACAAATGTGCACTTCAGTTAGCGTCACCATACACTTAAAAGAACCCCATTATATTTTTGTAATCATCTCCATTTGAAAAAAAAAAAAAAATTCTTTTGTTGATGGAGGTATTAACAACATGATATGGCATATACTAATAGATAATTGGTCCATTTCTATTATCTAGTATTAATTACATACATCATCCTGGCCTATAGCTCGAAAACGACTTGTATTTATTGGAGATATTGTATTCGTTCACACTATTATATGACGCCAATAATGTCTTCGCGAAAGCAACTTAGAGGATAAATCTAGTCACAAATAGGTAGCCTATTGTATGAGACTGATACTGTATGATTGGATTATATTTATTTGTATCAGGTGGAAGGGCCATCAGTATTAGCTGCCACAAAATAAGTCACCTACTTTATCATTATCACAAGCTGAAGCTATCATGGATTCTGGAAGATTTGTTCATACCTGTTATAGTGTAATGTGTGGTTACAGAACTCATAGGCATGCCTGTGTACAGAGTTGACGATGACGACATATCGACTTCGCCAGCTTATGATTGATTTATCTATCCGTGGGCCGTAATTGGGAAAATAATGTAGGATTGTGTTGTGTTTCTATGAAATCGATCTATTCTTTTTCTGTCTTGTACACTTAGTTGAAATGAACTTTGGGTGTCCATTACATCAAGCTGTTGTATTTATGTATGTACAGTTGTGCTGTATGCGTTAAATAAATTTAAAAAAAAAAAACATATTTGTTGCTCTAGTTTGGGTACTTCGGGGCAGTACTACTGTGGACATCTTGTGCAAATGGGAGCTGGATCAAGTCCGAGACTTGGGTAGACACCTACAACATTGTGCTGTCATGAAAGTGTAGGCACATATATTTTATTAATAGTGTCACGTCGAATAGTCTGGGGTCAAAAGTCAAAATATTGACTTTTCGATTATTTTCTGAAATTTAGTAATTATTATGGGTGAAATTTAATTAATGTAGTCCATTTTAATTATTAAGTTGTAAAATGTTTTCACCGATAAAAATGACTACCAATTTCAAGGCCCAAAAAGAAACCAAACTCTACTCTCATTATTTCTATAAATAGAGCTCACCACTCCACTTTTCAGAGTTAAGTCATTTTTTGGGAGAAAAACACACATACGGAGAAACCCTCTACATATTCTCCACCTACAAATCCCCTCCAAACAAAAAGAAAACCTAGAGACACAAATACTCTCTACACATTTCTTCACAAAAATCTCTACACATTTCTTCACAAAAATCTCTACACATTTCTTCACAAAATCTATTCAAAGATTAAGATGTCAAACACATAAATCATTGTGCGGTTGAACATCGAGAAGAAGTAAATAACGAAGGAAATCTCTTTCAACAAATCAAATCGTAACAACAACATCAAAGTCTCAAAGGAGATCAAGTCTACGACACCCTCCCAAGATAGACACCAAATTCATCAAAGTCATCTGATTCTGTTTTCAAGTCAATTTGGAGATCAAATCAGAGGAGAAAATAGAGATTGTAAATTTGTAATCCAAATATTCAAAATCAATAAAAAATTACCTTTGTCACGTTATTTTGTTTATTTGTCATTTTGCAGATTTACAAATTTGTGTTTTACAAAAAGTTGATAGAAAGGAGGTCACACAGCGCATCTTTTAGCTATTCGTGCTAGGAAGCCTCATTTGTTCTAATTTCGTTTTTATTCTTGTGTTTTGTTTTGTTTTGTTTTTTCACTACTATTTTGGACGTTGTCAAAACAAAATTTGTAAATTTTGGTGCATTGTAGTATTGTACTATATTTCTCACGCCATTGCAAATTGTTTCATGAGCTCACCAATTCGACAACAGTACAATGTCCGGTGACCACGTCGACAACCTGACGCCCATATTGCCATACCCAAGATTAGGCATCGCCCACCATTTGGCCTAGAACCCTCAAATGAACTTCTCAGAGAGACAATATTTTCTCTCACAGTCCTTGCTCCAAACTTAGGAATGCGAATCGGATCCACACAAAAAAAAAGAACTTTAGAAACATACTTTATGTGCTCAACCACGACCGGAGCTATGTGGAGACCAAACTGGGCCATGCCCCCCCCCCCCCGACCGGAGCTATGTGGAGACCGAACTGGGCCATGCCCCCCCCCCCCACACATATTTGCCCAGTTACTAAATTACTGAAAGAGTGACTAAATTATTAATTGGGCCTAATTCAAAGTATTGGGTTGACCCCCTCTAAGGCTCTACCCTATTGACCCATTTATTAAATTACTGCTACGGTCTAGTAAAAGTACTAATTGGGTCTAATTCTAAGTATTGGTTGACCCCCTTTCAACTTATTTTTCAGTTTTTCTACTATATTATAAATTAATTAGGCTTGGTGAAGTGTTGTTAATTTGAGTATGTGCCTTCTAAAAACAAAATTTAGTCCCCTAAAAAAAATTAATTAGGGGCATGAGAATTGTTTCTTTAAGTGAAATGCTATTCGTTGGAAGAGAATTCTTTAATTATTAATTACCAAACTAAGTTATGCTTATCTAGAGGGGTTGTTTTAGAGCATATCCGGAGGACGACACAACTTTTTTACCGAGTTATTAGTTACATTATTTTTACTGGCGATAAAAATGATTTCACGAACATTATGGAAAATACTCAAGAGATTTAGTTTGGTTCTAGCCCCCCTTATCTTTCGGTCCCAGCTTTGCCCCTGTGCTCAACAATTGCCCTTCTGAAGTTCTGGCATTTTTGGATCAATATGGAAGACCTCCGATACCCATCCAACGACGACGATAACAATAACAAGATCTTAGTCTCATACTCATCCAATGTTTTACCAGTATTCCACAACACTGTAATTGAGCTAATTAATACTTCGGTTGGTTAAATTCTCTAATTTGTGATTTTAGTTTTTCCAATTTTCCTATTGTAGAGCCTACAAACATGAATACATGATTCAACCAATCTTGCAGTATATTGAGCTTCTGATATTACTATAAGAATACGAATACCCACACAATATAACCGCCTCCTTATTATAGATAATAATGTGAGTATTTATAGTACACAATAATATTACTCTATGATATAGAATATTTCAAGATACTACGTAAATAGTATTTATTTTATTACTATCTATTACACTCCCGCAGTCGTAGCGGTATGGTAATAACGACGCTTCGACTGGAGCCAATTGTCGTAGACGCCTCAGCAGGTTCCATTAGCTAACGACACATCGGCATGAGCCAATAGGTAAAGAAGCTTTGGCATGAGCCATTGGGTGAAGACAATACAGCAGAGCATGACCGGAGTTCAACAAGCTAAGGATCCAAGGTCGCAGCAAGCGTCATCGAACATATCAGAAGAGAGACCAATAGATGGACCAGAAGATGGACCATTAGAGATACTGGTAGACGCACCAGCAGATCGAACAATCACACGACTCGCAGAAGGGGGCGAATCACGAGTGATTAAACCAATTTAGTTCATGCCTCAAGCTCCAGCTTCTCTGATTATACCTGACAGTAGCCCTCTTGCTGCAGAAGAACTGATATATATTCTTCCCTTTACTGCAGCATTTATTCCATTCCTCCACAATCTTTTATGCTTCATCTCTTCCTCCTGCTTTATCAATGATTTCTTCTTTTAGGTTCAGAATACTTTTCCAGCTGTTGGAGCAATCATTTGTGGCCTCACTATCCCACACTCGCTTGCTCTTAATATAATAAGCCTTCATCCATTTAGTCCAAATGTTGTCTGGCCTATGCAACAATTTTATCAGCCACTTAGTGTAAAGTATTTTATTCCAACTCAACACTTCTTTTATGCCTAAACCTCCTTCTCTTCTAGGCTTGCAGACTTTATCCCAGCTTATGAAGATGTATTTCCCTTTTGTTTCACTTATTCCCCAGAAATACTCTCTGCAAAGCCTACTAATCTTCTTCAAAATCGCCTTTGGGAGGAGCAAAACAGAGCCCCAATAAGTTTGCAATCCCAAAATCACTGAGTTGGTGAGTTGTAACTTGCCACCATAAGAGATATACAAGTTTGCCCAATGCTTAAGCCTACCTCTGATTTTATCAATTAGAGGGGAGTACATGGTAGCAGTAAGCCTGGAAGAATGGAGTGGAACTCCCAAGTATTTGAATGGGAAGTGGTCAAGAATATATCCAGTAGCACGCATTATATCTTCCATGACCTGTTTCTTGACTCCTCCCATATAGATACTGGTCTTTAGAGGGTTAACAGCAAGCCCTGACTGATCTTCAAACTTCCTCAATGCATTTGCTACTTCAGTGATTGATCCCAGGTCACCCCTTGCAAATATTAGCAAGTCATCTGCAAATAATAGGCGATTTTTGCCTATTTGATTGTATTTCGGATGCTGAGAGTATTTCTGATTCCCTATCAGATGCCTGAGATTTCGAGATAGTCCCTCCATGCATATAACAAACAGGTATGGGGAGAGGGGATGCCCCTGCCTTAACCCTTTCTGAGCTGCAAAATATCCCACCGGAGAGGCATTGACATTCAGAGTGAAGTGCGCAGGCCTCAAGCAAGCCATAATCCAACCAACAAACTTATCAGGGAAGTTTAAGAAGCTCAGAAAATTCCTCAGGTAGCTCCATGAAACTGAATCAAATGCTTTCCTTATGTCCACTTTGATTGTAGCTCTAGGGGAGATGATTTTCCTATCATATTTCGTAATTAATTCTTGAGAAATCAGGATATTATCAAAGATATTCATGTCCTTCACAAAAGTTGATTGCTCCAACCCTATTATATCATCAAGTATAGGTTGTATTCTTGCTACAAGCATTTTACTTATAATCTTGTAAATTGTGTTGCAGCAGGAAATTGGCCGGTAATCAATCACTGACTCTGGGGTGGCTTTCTTTGGAATCAAGGCAATCAGGGTTGAATTGACTTGCTTCAAAAGCTTACATGTCTTGAAGAAATCTAAAATAGCCAGAGAAATGTCATTCCCAACAGTACTCCATGCTTTCTTGAAGAAGGCTGAAGTTAAGCCATATGGCCCAGGGCTCTTCATTTCATCAATTAAAAAGAGAAGCTTTCTTTACATCCTCTACTATAAACTCAGCTTTTAGTTGATCTCCTTGCTCCAGTTTCAGCTTAGTCCCAGAGTAGAGAGAGCTGTCAAAATCTTCAGTTGGTTGAGTAGTGCCAAGCAACTCTTTGTAGTAATTTAGAAAAGCATTGTTAACTTCTTCTGGCTTAGTACAAAGGTTACCCTTACCATCTTTGATCTTCCCAACATAGGAGAGGGCTCTCTTCTCCATCACTTTGGCATGAAAGTACTTAGTACTTGCATCATTCATAGATATATCATTTATTTTAGCCCTTTGATAATAGAACTCAAACTTCAGACTTCTAATCTGATCAATCTCAATTCTTGTGAGTGGATTACCATGAGTACTAGCTTGAATCTGAGTGAGCTTTTCTCTACTATGTTCCACTCTCTTGGAAATGTAAGCATATTTCTTTTTGTGAAAATCCCTCAGACTAGCTCTTAAAGCTTTCATTTTCTCCATTACCTAATATATTTTCGTCCCTTTGACCTTTACATTCCAAATGTTATTGACTAGGGGCCTGAATTTTGTGTCCTCACACCAGTAATTTAGAAATTTGAATGATTTTCTCCCTTCCTTAACTCCTAGCTTAATCTCCATAGCCACTGGAGAATGATCTGAAAGCCCTGGCTGGTGGAAGTGGGCAGTTGCTTTTATCTTCCTATCCATCCAGTCCTTGTTAACAAGTGCCCTATCCAATTTAGCCCATACATTATCATCCCCCTCCTGCAAGTTAGTCCAAGTGAATTGACATCCTGTGCCAGGCAGACCAGTCATGCTAGCTTCATTTATGCAGTCAATAAAATCTTCCATATCCCTTTTATTTAAAGACGCTTTGCTGAGTTTTTCATTAATATTCAAAACGACATTAAAATCACCCATCATTAGCCAAGGTCCTCGAGTAGTGAGCGCCTTATTTGCAATAAACCCCCACAATTCCATTCTCTCTTGGCTCTTATTAAAACCATAAACTATAGTAACCAGACATTCAAACTGCGTTTTCAAACAAATTAGTCTGCAGTTGAGATATTGAGCTCCAGCCTTAAGCAATTTGATCGAGCAGCTATATTTATTCCAAATGAGCCAAATTCTACCATTATAGTGTTGGCTATAGTTATTCAAGTTACCATAACTACTGAATTTCCTCTCTAGTATCTGCTTCCCCTTCTTTTCCTTTACCCTAGTCTCCAATAATCCCAACATATCCACTTTATTTATTTTAAGATAGTGCAGGACTTCCTGTTGTTTTAGAGGCTGATTACAACCTCTAATGTTCCAAGCAGATATGATCATTGTGGGGAAGGGCTACCCCCTGGGTCAGCTCCAAAGTCTATCTCACATTGAGCCACTAAATCCACTTTAGTATCTTTTTCCATGAAGATTGGAATGAGGTCAGCTTCAGTTTCACTTAGAGCTCTGAATTTATTATCCACAAACTCAGTTGTTTAGCAAGAGACTTTTTAGTTTTCCTGCTAATGACTGCCGTGAATCTATCTTTGTCAGTAGTAGCAAGTTTATGTGTGGCTTTTGCTACTTTAGGTGTGTCTTGTACCAAAACCTCAGCTTTGTCTGCCTCAGCCACAGGGACTGTAGGAATGATCTTTGGCACATAGATTGGCTTGTTATGTTCCTTTTTCACTGTATCTTTCCTCAACAGTTTGCATCTTTGTTGCATATGTCCCAATTTTTAGCAATGATTGCAGTAATAGGGTACCCACTGGTACTTAACTGATTCGACACTCTCCCCAAATGGAGTACTAACAGATATTGTCTCCGACAATTCCTTTGCTACATCAACTTCAATTAACACCCTTGCAAACTCAAGCTTCGCTTTCAGCGTGGTCCTGACATATGCAAACAACGGCTTTCCACCACATTTGCTATCTTACGGAGTGCTTTCTGTGACCATAGGTGAGGCTCCAAATGAGGGAAGAGCACCCACACTGGCACCACAGAAGTGCATTCCATCTCTTTATTGAAATTGGGCGTCCATTGCTTTAAGATGAATGCATGTTCCCCATAATACCATGGTCCCCCTTTCAAAACTTCTTCCATATCAGATTTTCCCCCAAATTTGATGAAAAACCATCCCCTTTTGTAGTATTGAATCAGAGGAGCAGCCGCAAAATTCCAGTGTTTTTGCGCAAACTCAGCTAAATTGGTCTCATTTGGTTTAGCCCCAATTACATGACCAACTAATGTATTCTCCCAGTATTTCAATTCTTCCTCAGTATCCTCAAGATCAATAGTAACAACAATATCATTAGATGGGATATATTCCAGATTCATCCAAGCTTTGTTTGTCATAGATGCCTTATAGGATTGATTCTCAGCTTTCTTCGACTTATCATTTCCATTAACAGTAATTTCCTCCCCAGAATTCTCATGTAAAACAGAGTTATCGGCATGTTTACTATTTGAGGAGTGTTTACTTACATTCATCTTGCTCTGAGTTGTAGCTGTTGTGAACAAATCCGCAAACATGATTGTCGAAGGAGAAGGACGAATTTCTCCAGTTTCCTGAACCTCCATACTTGTATTTTCTAGCTGGGTTTTAGTTTTCTCATCCAAATTTTAAATTGACATGTTTAAGTTTTTTCTTTGCTCCTAAAAACCGGTAACTATGCATCTTTTTTCCCCAAAATGCCCTCAAATCCCTTAAAAATGTATTATCAAGATATACCATCACACAACGGGGGAGGGGGTCGGAAATCTTGGTTGACGGGTAGGGGGAGGGGGTCGGCTATGGGGGCCGACGGGTAGGAGGACGGAGTCGGAAATCTGGGCCGACGGGGAGGGGGTCGGATTTTTAAGTTGACGGGGTGGTGGAGGGTGTTGGTTTCATGGGTCGAATGGTAGGGTGAGGGGGTCGGATTTTTATGTTGACGGGGTGGGGGAGGTGCGTGGTCGATTTTCTGGGTCAACGTATTGGGGCATTCGGGGGATGAGGTCAGGTTTGTAGTTCAAGGGGGAGGGCCGAGGGGTTCAGCTAACAAAGGTAGGGTCACGGGACAACATCGAGAGCGACGGAGGTTGGCCAACAGGGTAGGGGATGGGGTGGCACCATGGTGGCTCTAGGTCCAAACGGGAAAAATTGCAAAGAAATTTTTTGATGATGATCTGATGATAGGATGAAGAGAGAGTAGTAGGTGGAAGCTGGAACACAGGAAAATTAGGGGGAGGTTATTCTAGTCTTTTTCTACTTTTTTATTGTTGTATTTAGCCTGTTGTTTCTTATTTTGTGAAATAGCAGTCAGTCGGTGCGATTCTCGAGCAGTTTTGATTTCGGGTCATCTGTGCGTAGCCTCTCTATGTTTGATTAGGGGTAAGGCTTGCGTGCATCCAACCCTCCCCCCTTTACCCCGCCTTATGGCGGGAACCTTTAAGGACTGGGGTTAAAGATGTTGTTGATTGAGAGAAGATGAAATTGGAGGGAGAAATTGGAGAGAACGAAAAAGATCGAATGAATTGCAGGAGAATCGTGCCAATTTGGAGGGGAAATGGAATAATAGGAAGGTCAATGCCGGAAAACCGAGTCAAAGCTAACAGAGTAAATGTTTGGTAGGAGACTGATAAAAAAAGTGTTATCATGGCCGGGGTTAGAAACTTTTGGAAAACAAAGTAGGAATTTCGAATATTTGGTGAGGTAGGATTTAGAAATTTTTCATATGTTTATTTTTCCCCCGTCATGTTATGTCTTGTATGATACCAATGTCAAATCCGGCCCTATTTGATAGGACATATTCTCAGATGAATTCAGATCAGTTTAGAGACATTCCAATCAGATCAGATCAGACCAATTCAGTTCAGAAAGATGCAAACCTATCAAATAGGGTCTAACTCAATTATAACATTATTTGCTTTAGTTCCTAGTAAACTGAAATGCTTCCATCTATATATGCAATCCTTGGTTTCGAGAAAGATTTTCTTCATATTGGTTTCGAGACGAATTTTCTTAATATTTGTTTTGGATACTTTTTCATATGCATCTCATATATGTTTTTGCTCATCGAATGGAGGCTCAGCTCAGCTTTATCAAAGTCGAAGTAAAAGAGGAAGTTAGAGGCCGTAGATGAAGTTTGCTGAACTTAACAGCATGCTTAAGGTATTAGTTATTTTACTTTCAGTTGGGTATTCATAACAACATTTCTCTTTCCAGCTTCATACGATGGGACATCGTTGATAGTTGAATATTATTGTCTTGACTCATGTTCAGGGGCGGAGCCAGTGGCGGGCTGGTGGGTGCCTGGCACCTGCAGCCCACGACGACAGCCTTATATATGTTAGGTTCTGGCCCCTGCGAATATCAGACATATACTATTTTAGTAACTAAATATCATTCTAATGAGTCCAGCATAGCGGTAATTAGCTTAAATTTTGTTTCTCAGCACTTGTGTTCGAATCCTAGAAATAGCTATTTTTTGTTTTTCGAAACCCATTATTTCATTTTAGCGCTAATTTTTTCTTTTGAATTTTTTTTTATTTCTTCCCATTTCCCTCCTTGTTACTTTTAACGTTTTTTTGCCCTCAAATTCCTATCTTTTCTCTTGCTATTATCCCTGGCCTATCTCAATTTTTCATAATTTCCTCTGACATTTTCCCACATCTTTAAACCCCTAATTTCATCCACTTGATCTTCCTCATTTATCTAATTTCCTATATTTTTGCCAATTTATTATTAAAATCTGGTTTACAGGGGTGAAATTTGGGTGATTTTAGGGTCAAAGTTGGCTGGAAATGGACACTCCATGGTTTGACAATAAAAAAAAATTAAACAAGTATGCCTTCACTGTATAGTTGTGGTTCGATAAAAATTTCAAATATATTATTATGCCGAAGTTCGGCACCCGCAAACTTAAAATCCTAACTTCGCCCCTGCTCATGTTTGGTGATCTTCCCTTTTGTCTCCTTATACATGATTACATGTCACCTTCCTTTTCAAAATTCATTGCCTAGACTAGCGAATTTGAAATCCAACTTTGAATGACTGATACAAAGATAATTAACTAAATATTGTCAACAAAAATTAGATTGTTAGACTGAGCTCGATTATGTATTTTTGCTCTTTGGAACCCTAGATTGTTAAATGACAGAGAACTTAAATGTGAACAAAGGTTCCATTGCTGGTGGTGTTGGATTTGCGCACGTACACTGTGTCACACCCCAAGACAACCATTGGAACATAACAGACAGCAACCCACGAACGCAGGCTAAGCCTTTCTTAATATTCAAATGTCAAAGTTACAAGGGAAATATTACATAAAATCAAACATGCGGAAAAATACGGTACACAAACGGTAAATAAGGCCATTTATTTAAATTACAAGGCTAGATTGGTCCGGGTAATCTCACTCAAATCCCCACTTCAAGCTAGTGACGGTCATCTGAAAAGAGTTTATTATTGAAAGGGTGAGCTCGACAGCTCAGTATAAGACAGTCTCTAATTTAACCGGATCAAGAAGTGCTAAAACGGTAAAACATATAATAATAATAATAATAATAATAATAATAATAATAATAATAATAATAATAATAATAATAATAATAATAATAATAATAATAATATCATAACAGTATGATAGTTCTCAATAGAGGGTAGTAATAGTTCTGGTTAGTTCAGAAGTTCTCAGTCAGTGTCAGTTTAATCCCTTGGCAGGGCCAGACGGATATCCCCAGTTCACAGTTAGACAGAACATATAACTAGCCACAATTCAAAAGTAGTTTAGAAAATATTCAGAATTCATGATACTTGATCCTCTTTCAAAAATAAGCATTTATAGAGTATACCGAAAATAATAGTATAAGCTAAATCGGAAGAAAGTCCCTTACCTGATTCCTAAATTGTCGTACGGTTACTTCTGTGCGTTCGCTCGCTCTAAGTAATAAAAATTGCATAAGTTATTACTTAGGATTACCTTGTTATTACATTTGTACAGTTGATTAGTCTGGTAAATTTACTGTCCAGGGGTTCAACGACGTCCGAATTCTAAAGAGGTGATTATCTAGTTAGGTTGTTAATTTACTATTTATCGTCCTTTAGCGGAAATTATTCACTCTAAGATTATTTTCACCATTGGGGTAATTCCGCCGGGTTACTTTTTAATCATGGAGTTACTATTTACCACTAGCATATTAACATTTAATCTCACGTTAGTTGTTAATACGGTGATGTTCACAAACTGGGGTAATTCCGCCGAGTTACTTGTACCGTAATAACTATTCGCCACAAGATTAATCAATTATCGAAAACGTGTATAAAAGGAATATTAACGTCGTTGTCTAACGATAATAATTCTATAACAGTTTAAGATATTATACCTTGGTTGCGTTAAGTGATGATGACTATTTCAACAGAGCCTCGCTAATAAAATATTACTTTCCCCACTTACGCAACGACTACTTATTTCGTAAACTATCTCCACGAAATCTTATAACACTCAGAACTCACTTTACATGTGGTGTGCTTATGGTCCGAAGCACTTCAGTTTAATGTCACTCTACGATTGTTGTGTGTCGAAAAACAAAGGAAAGACGAAGCTATTTATAGGGGAAGTTTTCCTGCTATGCAACAATGTGATACTGTGAAAGATATCAGTAGTATGGTGTTCCTAGTTTTTAGGGAAGGAAACTCCAAAACATGGAAGAATTCCTACGCAAAACCATCTTTCTTCATTTCCCTTTTGTCTCCTTCCCCTTGTCCATACTACCCCACATACTACTACTACTATGCATGTCAAAAGAAATTATAGTTAGAGATGGGTCATTAAATCATATCCCGCTAAAAGAAAGTTTCGTCTCGAAACTTACCAGGATCATGATTCGAACAGGTATGGATAGCTTTTCCTCATGTCTGCTTCCTTTTCCCAAGTGGCCTCTCTTTCGTCGTGGTTGTACCAATGCACTTTGAAAAACGGTATAGTCTTGTTTCTCAGTACCTTGACTTCATGGCCCAAAATCTTTAGTGGTCGTTCGTCGTAACTTAAGTCAGGTTTAAGTTGGATTGGTCTAAGTTTGACTATCTGCTCGTCTGGTTGAATAAACCTCTTCAGCATGGAAATATGAAACACATTGTGGACTCCTGACAAGATTGGCGGTAGAGCCAATCGATAAGAAACCTTTCCAACCTTTTCGAGTACTTCATATGGGCCAATAAATCGTGGACTCAGTTTCCCTCGAACTCCAAATCTATACACCCCTCTTGTTGGAGAGACCTTAAGATACACCTTATCTCCTTCTTTGAAATCCGCGTCTCGTCTCTTCCTATCAGCATAACTCTTTTGTCGGCTTTGCACAGCTCTCATACGTCCTCTGATTACATGTATCTTTTCAACTGTTTGTTGGACTAACTCGGGACCCAAAAGTTGTCTTTCGCCCACGTCATCCCAGCATAGCGGGGATCTGCATTTTCGTCCGTACAATGCCTCGAATGGGGTGACACCAATACTGGAATGATACCTGTTGTTATAGGAGAACTCCACAAGATGCAACCATTCTTCCCATGAACCTCCGAAATCTAGTACGCATGCTTTCAGCATGTCTTCCAAGGTTTGAATGGTCCTTTCTGTTTGTCCATCGGTTTGAGGATGATATGCAGTACTGAAGTTTAGTTTCGTCCCAATTGCTTCGTGTAAACTTTGCCAAAACCGTGCGACGTATTTTGAGTCTCTATCCGACACGATAGATACAGGGACCCCTTGGAGTCTTACAATTTCTCGAACATACAGCTCAACCATTGATTCCGCTGTATAGCCTGCTTTAAGGGGTAGAAAATGAGCTGACTTTGTTAATCGATCTACAATTACCCAAATGGACTCATATCCACTTTGAGTTCTCGGTAGGCCGCCCACAAAGTCCATTGAAATTTGCTCCCACTTCCAGGTAGGTACGGGTAAGGACTGCAATCTCCCTGCGGATCTTTGGTGGTCTACTTTGATTTGTTGCATGTTAAGCAACCCGAGACATACTCCGCGATATCTCTCTTCATGTTCCTCCACCAAAAATGTTCCTTTAAATCCTTGTACATTTTGGTACCTCCTGGATGAACCGTATATCCACTGCTATGAGCTTTTCTCAAGATTTCCTTCTTTAGTTCTGTTTTATCTAGAACACAAATTCGATTCTGAAACCGTAATGATCCATCTGGATGTATTTGAATATGCCAATACAGAGAATCTTCCTTGAATGGCCTGCTCACTATACGTTCCTTGATCTTGACCAAAAATTCATCTTGTATTTGCGCGTCCTTTAGTCTCTCAATTAAGGATGACCTTACGGTTATAGCAGCTATGTTGCCCTGCAATCCACACTTTTGACTACTTCTGATCCAAAGATTCATCCTTCTCATTTCCTCAATTAAAGGTTTCTGCTCAGTAATCAAAGTGGCTAAATTATTGTGGTTTTTCCTGCTCAATACTCAAATCGTTCACAGGGGTTGAGAATTTTGGGATGTGTATCGAATAGTGTTGATTATTTTGATTTAAATGAATGGATTGGCCTATAAGGTTTCTCGATTCATAATTTGAGAATTAAGTATATTATTTTGAAATCGGATTAATATTGGGGAAGTTAGAACTATTTTTGGAGGTTATAATTTGGTGTTGTATTTTGTGTGGGTTTATATTGTTGACTAGTATGGTGGATTATTTGGATATATATGTCGTCATGAAGACAAGCAAGAGGGTGTGAGTTTTGACACAAATAGTTTATATTTTGAGTTTGGAATTTGAGGATTGATGAGTAAGTTTTCTTTGGTATGTGGTTCCCTCTATTTTAAAGTATATTTGCAGTTTGACCAATAGGTTAACAACTATTTAAGGTTGATTGTATTGTTGGTTTGGACTCTATTAAAGACCTTGGTTATAGAGGAAATTTAATGATCTTGGCGTTGCTATAATTTTTGGGTTACTACAAAATTGATATAATGGTGTATCTTCTAAAGTGTACTGGTTTGATAGCGCAAAATTGATGAGGATATTCTATATTTCAATGGCATCCATATATCAACGACTCGTGCATAAAGGCGTTAAGATTATTTACTTACATATAATATTGTTTAAATCGTGAGTTCGAGGACGAACTCTTCTTTTAAGGAGGGTGGATTGTAATGTCAACATTGCATTAAACTTAGAATTATGCATTGCATTTATACATTCAAACATTAGAATCTTATGAGTTGTTTACGATTTGTTATGTGCTGTGTGATTATATAATGAGTTGATCTATTTACTTTGCGCTTCGGGGACGAAGCGTTCTCTTAAGGGGGGAAGGATGTAATATCCCGAAATTTTAAAGTATATTATATTAATATTTTAGAATTATTACTTATGATATTGTAGTGGAAAATAGTTTTAAATGTTTTTTTGTGAGTCGTTTACAAAAATGGATTCGGAAATGATTTCTAAAGTCGAACTTTCTATTTGAGTTTTCTATTTTCAAATTTGGGTCAATCCTAGTTACTACAACAACCCAACCCACTACAAGTTGGCCCAAAACATAAATCATATCCAAACCCAAACAAAAAAAAAAGGGGAAAAAGAAATTAAAAAAAAAAAACACAACAAAACCCTCGATTCTCTCTCCTCCTTCACGTATAAACTCCTTCTTCCCCTGCTTTCCTCTTCTTCTTCACGCCTCACCAAGCACGCCACCCCTCCATTGACGCCGTTTATGCAGCTCCAGTCACCTCACCACTTCTTTCTCCTATTCTCTCTCCTCGACGTGGTGGGTAACGTCCCCTTCCTCTTCTCCCCTGTTTTCGTGTTCTTCAAAGAATACGTTTTGATTTCGTTTTTCAAGCTTTGATTATGTTTAGTGGGTACAGATAGATGTTATGATTAGTGGGTAATCAATTTGGGTTAGTTTTATGCATAAAGAATCGATCTTGATGATTGTTTAAGTTGATTTTCACTAATCACGAATTTGGGATTAATTAGCTTAATTATTCGAATTAGGTTCAATTAGTTTCGACAATTATGATTTTAGCATACTTATAATCTTTCAATTGGAGTTATTCAATTTAGTTTGATATTTAAATTGGGTTTTCTCAAGTTTGTCGAAATTGTAAATTGGGGGAATTTTGATTAATTGTTTCTTAATTAGTTTAATTAGCCCAATTTAATCATGATAATCAATATTTCGAAATTTTGATAATTTAAGAAATTATAAACTGATTTTCGAATTTTAATTGATTAAATTCGTTTTTATGTAATTTTATGTAATTTAAACATGTTTTTGATAATTAAAACATGATATAAATTGTATTAATAAATCCTAAATTAATTGTAATAATTAGGGATTGATTTTTATGAATTGGATTCTGTTTTAAAAGTGATTTTAAGTCTTTGGGAATTATTAGGATAAATTGAGAGTTATTGAGTATTAGTATTTAATTATTGAGTTAGAATTATAATTGTTGGCTAAATTGATAATTGTTGGTTTAGAAATTACATTGTGATGGACATTGCTGATAGAGTAGAGCTAACAAAAGTATTAGATGAATGATTGGGTGAGATTAGTATTAATTTGGGATTATTGGTTGTATTATCGTAGAGCATGAATTCGTAGACGAGGAGTACTAAGATTGTTATGCTATTGAGTTTCCGTTTCCTTAAAAAGGTAAGCTAGCATGCTCAACCTTTCTTAACGTTGTAGAAACCTTTCAAAATTATATGCTAAATGATTGGTGTGTTGGATGAAGGTGGAGAACGATTTATCGTTTGATTATTATACCTTGTTGGATTGGATTATTTCATTGATATAATGTTTGGGTTATGATTCAAAGAATGTATTTTTGGAATTATGATTTATTGGATATTTTATATTGTTGTGGTAGAATTATGAATGATTGTATGGTTGTTTGAATACAAATTTGTTAAAGAATCGATATTGTAAACAGAATAAATAAATAAAGTATGAGGATACACGATGATTTGGTTTGAGTCACATTGACTCCACTTTATTGGTTTGAGTCACATGGACTCCACTTTATTGCCCCACCACATGGGTTTTTAAGAGGGTTTGGCTCTAGTACTACTCTATTGGGTTAGCAATACTTAATAGGGGGTGTGCACACTTAAGGTCTAGTAGTCTTGTATGGTATTGTTTGGTGGGTCGGCAAACAACCGACTCACCCACGTATATAATGGTTTGGTGAGTCGGCAAAGATTCGGCTCACCAACGTATATAAATGTATGGTTTGGTGATTCGGTAAAAATCGGTTCACCCACTTATAAATATATGATTGGTATGGTTTGGATGAGTTGGCAAAGACTCGACTCATCCTACTTATAAATTTCGCTATGAATTCCTCATTGAAGATTATAAATAATAACTTGCATTATATTATGAATTTTTATACATTGGTTGTAGTGACTGTGATATTTCTATTTTGGTGATATAATTTGTCTTGATGAATGGTTTATGAAAACGTGCTAAGTGTGGTTTTCGAAAATAAAATCTAAATGTTTTCAAAAACCAAGGTAAGAGTTTTGGTTTTCTACAAGTTGAGGTGTTAGCTTACTCAATTTTTTGACTTTTTCAACTGTGGTTTTTGTGTTTTAAATCCACCACAGGTTTGAATTGATTGATGCATGCGGGAACGACGACTCATTAGATATTAGTTGGACTCTAAGTTATTAAACAATTCATTATACTTAGATTATTTCATACTTCGATTATTGTAATTTAATTAATGGATTGTAATAGACTATTTTGGATCATTAGACATCGGTAGTTCGGTTTCTGAAATCTCCTTGCATTCGGGTCTTTGATTCGAGTGCGGAGTGACACCTCTGAATTTCCTTACTAGTGTTTTGGATCTCGATAAAAATGTTTTTAAAAAGGACAGGAAATTTGGGGGTGTTACAAGTCCCAATGGCGGTTTAAGGTGGTCAATGACTTCTCTCCCAAGCTTGATTGGTACTGTTTGACACACTTAAAACCGCCATTACCACTGGCGGTTTTGTTGACGTGCACCCCATAAGGTTGAATGAGTTCAAAATCGACCCATTTTGTTTAACATTTATTTTTTGAGCCCTATTCCGAAAGCAAATTCCCCAAGTTTACCTTAATAGGTTTTGATAATAATCAAATATTATGGTAGGACAAAGTCACATGGGCCTAGGAAACATGTTATGGGAGATTATAGCATGACTAGGTCGGTAACTTTGTGGTCTATAAGGAATTGGTAGTTCCTTGCTTTTGCAATTGTACGTATATAGCAGCAACGACAATTGGCGAACAAAATTGGTCACTATTTTGTTTGGTCTCCTTCTCTCATGGAAGTATACACGGGCTAGTATTAGCGGGTGTTCAAGACGGTTCAAGTCTTGGTGTGGGAGTGTAGCTGCGGGCGCAAGTCGACTCTTGCGGTTGAGATTAATATCTCAGGTTCAGTACAAGGTTCGTCTACAGTACAGGAACGGTTAGTACATCTATTCAGGTGTTGTTTATCTCTAGGAGTATTATTAATTAATGATTATTAATTATACTCGGAAGTTAGGGGTAGTTTATCTTTGTTCCTGATTTGTAGCGTGTTTCAAATTCGGTGTAATTCGGGACGGTGGTTGTACTGGTGCTATTTTATATAGTGGAATTTAGCGGTTTTGCTGGTGGGTTTTACCTCCGCAGTTGGAGGGTTTTGCCTTGGGTTTAGTCCCTAAAATCTGTGTCTTATCTTATTACCTTGCGTATTTTCTACTTTTGTTTTTTATTGTCAATTGGTTTACTTCCGTTGCGTGTGGGAGATTGGTCTTATTTCCCAACAAGTGGTATCAGAGCCACTTGGTGGCTCAAGCTGGTGGCGTGGTTTTTTTAATCGACAAGGATGTCAAACATGGGGTCTCAGTTTGCTGTGACAAAATTTGACGGTAAAAGTAGTTTCACCCTTTGGCAAAGAAGGATGAAGGATCTACTGGTACACCTTGGCTTATCGAAAGCCTTGAAAGGAGCTACGGGCAAGCCGACAACGATGAGTGATGCCGACTGGCAAGATGTGTGCGACAAATGTGCTAGCACCATTAGGTTGTGAATCTCGGATTCAGTCATCAATTGTGTACCTGATGAGGACTCTCCATCGGAGATATGGGATAAGTTGGAGAAACTCTACAGGTCGAAGAGTTTGACCAACAAGTTGCTGTTGAAGCGACGGTTATATCGGTTGCGGATGGATGAGGATGAAAATCTGGTTGGACACATGAATGTGTTCAATGGACTGTTAGATGAGTTGAAAAAGATCGAGGTTAAGCTCGAGGAGGAAGATAAGGTGTTGTTACTTCTCAACTCTCTCCCGGATGCATATGATAGTTATGTGGATACTATTCTGTGCGGAAAAGATACTATTACGATGGATCAGGTGCATACAGCTTTATTGTCCTTTGATGCGAGGAAGAAGGATAAAGCTGGGATACGTAGAAACAGCTCGGATACGATAGCAGTTGCTCGTGGTGGGAGAGGTCGATCGTCTAACAGGGATACTAGGTCGAATCATGGCAGGTCTCGGTCTAGGAACACCTCTGACAATGAGTTGCAGTGTTACAAGTGTGGTGACCTTGGACATATTAGGCGGTATTGTCCTAATAAGGGTAACGGCAAGGGCAACACCAACTTGGTTAGGAGTGAAGAGACAGGTGACTGCTCTTTCACACCTGGTGGTGACTTACTTGCAGTCACGGAGGAGTGCGATGCTTCTTCTAAGGAAGATTGGGTGTTAGATTCTGCTAGTGTTAATCATGTTTTCTCCCGGAAAGACTGTTTTGATGAGCTCCAAGAAGGTATGACTAGGAAGTTGAGTTTGACAGATAACTCGACGGTTGATGTCATGGGTGTTAGGGTGGTGAAAATCAAAACTGGTAGTGGAGTGGTGCATACTTTGGACAAGGTTGCATATGATCCAAAGTTGCGGAAGAATCTAATCTCACTTAGTTAGTTGGACTCCTAAGGTTGTGAGTACAAAGCTCATGGGGGAGTGTTAAAGGTGACTAAGGGTTCAAAGGTACTCTTGAAGGGGGAGTTGCATCGTGGTTTGTACCGTCTGGATGCTTCTACCATCAAGACCTCACAGGATTCGGAACGGAAAAGACGTCGACGTGTTTCGTTCGGTGTAGAGGCGACGAAAGTTAGTTGTTTCCAGGTTGCAGACGGGGGCAAGGGCAGAAAAATTCCTGCTTGTGGTAGAGTGGAGGGGAGGAGGTCCTACTTCGGAGTCAAATGATGCCTTTGACTCGTTCGGCTGTACACGGTGCATTGCCCGTGGTAGTGAGTCAGAGTGAGGACCGGACTCGGGTGTGCAACTGGTAATTACGGTAGGCCAATGGTTGATTCCTCGGTATTACCCCTTGGGTTGGAGGGGGAGGGTTGGGTCTAAAACTCATGTCCAACCCAAGTTTACCTTAATAGGTTTTGATAATAATCAAATATTATGGTAGTTTGTCTTTGTTCCTCATTTGTAGCGTGTTTCGAATTCGGTGTTGTAATTGGGGACGGTGGTTGTACTGGTGCTATTTTATATAGTGGAATTCAGCGGTTTTGCTGGTGGGTTTTACCTCCGGAGTTGGAGGGCTTTGCCCTGGGTTTAGTCCCTAAAATCTGTGTCTCATCTTATTAGTTTGCGCATTTTCTACTTTTGTTTATTATTGTCAATCGGTTTACTTCCGTTGCGTGTGGGAGATTGGTCTTATTTCCCAACAGTATTTTAAAGTTACCAGATTCGGATCGGAGTAGCCAAATTCAAAGCTATCCCTAACCCCAATATTAAGGTCGATCTTAATTAAATTAGTTTGTGGACTTAGCGTTCGAGAGCCACGGTCATATTACGATTTACGAAGTTGGGCAATGCTGTGCTTTCTTGCTTTTCCATGATTGGGTTTTACATAGAATTGCATATGAAATGATCTTAATAGTAAAATTTTGTTTGTGATCAGTTTAATACTTTATCATGATTGCTAAACGTAATTTTTTTCTTACTAACGTCTTCTACCGATAAAAAAAAATCCATATTACTTCATGATATGAATAACTCTCTTCCCCCCTCTACATAAAATCCCAACAACCGATCATCCCTCTGATCATCCCATACAAATCGCCGATCATCCCTCCGACCATCACGGCTGATCATCACTCCGATCGATACCGTCAACAAATCGCCGATCATCCCTCTGATCATCCCATACATCACCGCCGCTCGAGTTCCCTCTCACCATTGCCCCCCCCCCCCCTCGCGCGCTTCATTACCACCTTCGCTATGGTGGGTGAGGGGGGTTGTGGTTGCGGTAGGATGCTGCAGTATAGGGATGTGTTCGTTGGTTGTTTTTTGGGTGCTCGACGTGGGTGTCGGGAGATGGGTTTGTTTGATTGTGGGTTGAGTGGTTGTTGTCGATGGTTCGCCTTTGGGGTACCTCACTTTTGAGGGTATCCTTTTCTTTTTCTTTTGTTGGCTTTGACTTTTTGTTTGTCTTGGTTTGTTTATTTATTTTCCTTCCAAGTTTTGGGTTTGTTCCTTTTTTTTGTATGGCTACCCCTACTGCACGGTTTCATTGCCCTTTTGTTGGCATTACCGATTGCCAGGATAGGGGCGGTGTGGGGCTTACGAGGGGTTCTTTAATTGCGCACTTGCATGGCCGTCACTTTGGCCGGGATGTTTTGGACAATACTAAACTGGCTCTTTAATTTCGACTAGTTCAGTTATTTATGACGAGACAGAGTCAACTTATTACCGGATGGGTCGTTGGCTTTGTGGTGTTTGTTTCGGGAGCCACACTGTTCGGTCTAAGTGTCGTCATGAGGATGGTTTGATTGTTGGTCCTCTTGATGCGGGTGATGGTGTTGTTCGTTTTGTTCTTTATGATTTGGCCAGACCAGTGGAACCTGTTTCCTTACCTAGTGGACTTGGGGCTGCTCCTGTGCCGGACCCTCCTTTTAGTTTTGATGTCGCTTGGTTTGATAGCTTGCTTTCCAAGAGACTTTGTACCGTGAAGTCCATTCCTTTGAAGTGTCGTTTAAGTTTTGCACGAGTACTCAAAGGGGCGCTTGATAGGGTTATTGGTCAGCCAGATGACATCTCCTGCTGGGTTCAGTTGGTTGTGTTGTCGTTGTGTGCCCTTCGGACGTTTTCTCCACGGAGTTGTCGTGAGCGTCGATCTTCTGTTAGACGTCAAATGCAGGAGGAGGGTATACTGTTAGAACCTAAGGTGGTTTAGACACTCTAAACAACACTTAATAACTCTATTAAGTGGAACCTTAGGTGAGGATCGATTTGCATGTAGTTAAAAACAACTAAAAAACCGAGTTTAAAGATCGTATACCTTGTTTTGGCTCTAGGTTGTGCTCTCCTTTACTAAGGAGTGTCTTGAGCTGCTTAACAAGGATGATCCTCCTTCCAAACTTTGATTCTTGAACTCTTCTAATCTCCCACGGCACGTACCAAAGGATTCACGAGAAAACCGAGTTATTATGTACTAGTAATAACTCGGTTTACCCCAAAAACAAAATAGCCCTAATCCCTAACAATTAGGATCAATTAGGGTGAAGTATTTTTGTGTTTAGATGTGTTTTTGAGCTACATGCAAAGCTCAAAAAACTTGGTGGCTATGGTGAAATAGTTGGCTCTTTTTAGAGAGGAAGAAGATGATGATTCTTTCCTCAATTTTTTTTTTGTTTTTTATTTTTGTGTTGAAAATGATTAGTACTCTAAGTCTAAACATGGATTAGACTATATATAGTGGTGGGTTAAATTAGTAAATCAAATTTACTAATTTGCCCCCACTAACATTAACCAACCTTTAAGGTATAACAAGGTTAATTTAGTCATTTCATAACTTAACTAATTAAGTTACAATTAACTATTATATATTGATATAATAATTATATCTAATCATATTTTAGCTAATAATTACAACTCTTGTAATTAATTCTAGCTAAATTTGTCACGACTGACAAATCACAACAATACCCGTATAATTACTAATCTCAAATTTAGCAACTTATACACTGATAAAATTTCTATTTTATCAGTGGTTTATTTATTATCAATTATCTTATAATCAATAATATAATAAACTCTACAGCCTAATACTAAACACATTGCCAGTTAACTATTAACTGGCTAACAGGAGTTCATCACGTTATCCTATATAGGTATGACCGATAGGGATCAGTCGATCTCCGCCATCTTACGACGACAATAACGTCAAACCCTAAACGGCCAATCGTTATTGATTTACGTTGATCAACCGATAAGTTCATCTTATAAACCGATCCCTGTTTATTCCATAATTGAGATTTATTAATCAACGCACTATTGTCGGAGGACACTAGTCCAACAATCTCCCACTTGTCCGAGACAAGTATGTGCGTGATCGACTCTCTTGCCCTTTATATCTCCCACTCAATGCAAGATGTCTTTCAGGTCGCTCCTGCACCCGATGTGAATCGTAAAGTGGTTTTCTCGATCGAGAGCGCAACTGTCTGACCGGAAAAATCTACCTTAGATTGCTTCCGAGCGTGGCCACGCATTTTCAATTGCTACTCCTCGAGTGGCCTAAAGATATTAACCCTGACGTGGGCGGACAATCCCTTCACTCTATTTTCATTGTTCCATACAACTCACAGTGACCCAAAATATGCCCTTATAGCCTCCTTTAACGGCACGACTTAGGACATAAATCAAAGCCACTATTTATTGCACAAACTCTGGCAAATAGTTTCAGGTCAAAAGAATCGACTCAATGGTATAATACAGTGCTCCTAGCTTCGACCCAGCAATAGGAATCTGTAGGTGGTCAAGTCCGACAGAGTGTCTCACATTCTGCTTGTGTAAACGACCGGTCATCCCATGACCTATGACTTTTGAACCAGTCATCCTAATCGACTTACACTCTAGTCACTTAGAGTCGTCACCTCACATTGTGACTAGGGACTAAATTATTCTGCTATTCCTGTTCACTTCATAGGGCTCAAATCGTCTCTACGACCTATAGGAGTTTAACAGAATGTATTTTTTATTCAGCATATACAAAACTGAATAAATTTAAACGATAAAATCTTTATATATATATGTATGTAAAAAGTCAATACAAAGATCTAACTATTACATACCATATAATCTACAACCAATCAGTCATGCGTCTCAATCCCATGGACGCTACATGACTGTTGTGCTTGGCCAGTGTCATCGGCTTAGTCAGAGGATCGGCGACATTATCATCTGTCCCGATCTTACAAACCAAAATATCTCCTCGTTCCACAAAATCTCGTATTACGTGAAACTTCCTGAGTACATGTCTAGACTTGTTACTAGACTTAGGCTCTTTAGCCTGAACTATTGCTCCACTGTTGTCGCAATAGATAGTGATAGGATCTGCTGCTGCCGGAACAACCTTCAGCCCTTCTAGAAACTGCTTGATCCATACCGCTTCTTTTGCAGCTTCTGAAGCCGCAATGTACTCTGCCTCCGTTGTAGAATCCGCTGTGACAGATTGCTTGGAACTTTTCCAGCAGATCGCTCCACCGTTCAGAGTAAAAACATAGCCGGATTGAGATTTCATATCATCTCGATCAGTTTGGAAACTAGCATCTGTGTAACCTTTTACACGTAGCTCAGTATCTCCTCCAAACACTAAGAATGTATCTTTAGTCCTTCTCAAGTACTTTAGGATATTCTTTACAGCTATCCAGTGACTTTCACCGGGATTAGCCTGATACCTGCTCGTCATGCTCAAAGCATGTGAGACATCAGGCCTCGTACACATCATAGCATACATGACTGATCCAACTGCGGAAGCGTACGGGATCTTTTTCATGCGTTCAATATCTGCGGGCACAGACGGACATTGAGACTTACTCAGAACTATTCCGTGACCCATTGGCAGATATCCTCTCTTGGATTTCTCCATATTGAATCTCTCAAGAATGCTATCTACATAAGCTTCTTGACTTAATGCCAACATCCGTTTTGATCTATCTCTATAGATTCGGATGCCTAAGATGCGTTGCGCTTCTCCTAGGTCCTTCATCCGAAAATGATTTCCTAACCATCCTTTAACTGAGTTCAGGGTCGGAATATCATTTCCTATGAGAAGTATGTCATCCACATACAGGACCAGGAACGTTACCTTGCTCCCACTAAACTTCATGTACAAACATGGTTCCTCAACACTACGAGCGAAACCATTTGTTTGATTACATGATCAAACCGATGATTCCAGCTCCTGGATGCTTGCTTAAGTCCATAAATGGACCTTTTAAGCTTGCAAACCTTCTCAGGATTGCGTGGATCGACAAAACCCTCTGGCTGTGTCATATACACTTCCTCTTCCAGAAACCCGTTCAGGAAGGCGGTTTTGACATCCATCTGCCATATTTCATAATCATGAAACGCAGCAATCGCTAAGATTATCCGAACGGATCTGAGCATCGCAACTGGTGCAAATGTTTCATCATAGTGAATACCATGAACTTGCGTGAAACCTTTCGCCACTAGTCGAGCTTTGAAAACGTCCTTGTTTCCATCCATGCCGATTTTGATCTTATAGATCCATTTGCATTTCAGAACTTTTGTTCCAACTGGCACATCTACCAAGTCCCATACTTGGTTCTCGTACATGGAATCCATTTCAGATTTCATCGCCTCCAGCCATTTTGTAGAATTTGGACATGTCGTGGCTGCGTTGTAGGTTGCGGGCTCGTCACTTTCTAAAAGTAACATTAAGTATTTATCATCATCTTCGACAATACCTAAGTATCTCTCAGGTGGGTGACTTACTCTCCCTGACCTTCTAGAAACGGAGGTTGGAACCACTGTATCAGAAGTTTCAGGGCTGTTTTCTCGTAAAACATCCTGATTATCTTCCTCTGTTTGTGACTCCTGAACTTCTCTAAGTTCAAAATTTCTCCCACTCTGTCTTCTAGAAATAAATTACTTTTCTAGAAAGACAGCATCACGAGACACAAACACTTTGTTCTCCTGACGATTGTAGAAGTAATATCCTCGTGTTACTAAAGGATAACCTACAAATAGGCATTTCTGGGATCTGGGTGCTAGCTTATTGTCACAACGGTTTTTAACATAAGTTTCACAGCCCCAAACCTTTATGAAAGACAAGTCAGGAACTTTTCCTTTCCATATCTCGTATGGTGTCTTTGGAGCTGATTTTGTCGGACTCCTGTTCAGCAGGAAAACGGCGGATAGTAGAGCGAAACCCCAAAATGAATCAGGAAGCTCAGCCTGACTCATCATAGATCGAACCATATCTAATAGGGTTCTATTTCTCCTTTCAGCAACACCATTCATCTGTGGTGTTCCAGGAGGTGTTAATTGTGATACTATACCACAATCTCTCAGGTGATAACTGAATTCGTTACTCAGATATTCACCTCCACGATCAGATCGTAAGGTTTTGATCTTCCTATCAAGTTGGTTTTCAACTTCCCTCTGAAATTCTATGAATTTCTGTAGGACTTCGTCTTTGTTCCTCATTAAGTAGATGTATCCATATCTACTAAAGTCATCTGTGAATGTGACGAAGTAGTTGTAACCACCTCTGGCTGTGATGCTCATTGGACCACACACATCTGAATGTATTAGTTCCAATAGCTCACCAGCTCGAATTCCTTTTCCCGAAAAAGGTTTTCGTGCCATCTTGCCTAATAGGCAAGATTCACATTTATTAAATGATTCGTAATCAAGTGATTTGAGCACTCCACTGGATACGAGTCTCTTAATGCGTTTTTCGTTTATATGACCTAAACGACAATGCCAGAGATAGGATAACTCAGGATCACCTGATTTGAGCTTTTTATTTTCTACATGGTAGACATCGGTGGTTAAGTCTAAAACATATATTCCGTTGATTGACGGGGCTATTCCATAGACCATATCATTGTGCGAGAAGGAACAACATTTGTTTTTAATTTCAAAACGAAAACCTTCCGCGTCTAACATAGATACAGATATTATGTTTTTGCTCAGGGTTGGTACATAATAACAATTATACAAGTGCAATTCCAACCCTGACGCTAACGACAAAACATATGTTCCTACGGAAACAGCAGCTATCCTTGCTCCGTTTCCAACGCGTAGGTCCACTTCACCCCTTGCTAGCACTCGCACCTCCTGCAGCCCCTGCAAATGATTACAGAGATGAGATCCACATCCAGTATCTAATACCCACGACGTGGAACTAGCAAAGTTTATGTCTATAGTGTAGATACCTGAAGCTTTCTTCTCCTCCAGGTATTTGGGGCAGTTGCGCTTCCAGTGACCTACTCCGTCACAATGGAAGCACCTTTGATCGGGGTTCGTGCTTTTGGGCGGCTTAGTCTTTGCGTTTACTGGCGCTTTTCCTTTGCCCTTGCCCTTTCCTTGCACGGGTTTCTTCCCCTTTTTCCCTCGGTTTTTGAACTTGCCACCTTCCTTCCTCGCATTTAGCACTAAAACATCTCGTTTTCCGCTAGTACTCCCACTTGCGCCTATGTCTTTCTCTGCTTGGACAAGCAGAGCATGAATTTCATTGAGGTTTTTCCTCAAATCGTTCATGTTAAAGTTCAACCTGAAATTGTTGAACTCGTCATGTAGCGAGTGGAGTATACGATCTACCGCGATTTGGTCGGAAATCGGGCATCCCAGTCGTTCTAACGTCTCTACGTTTTCGATCATTTTGAGCACGTGGGGACCAACAGGCTGTCCCTTGATTAAACGTGCCTCAAAGAATCGACTGGCGGCATCGTATTGCAATATTCGCGGTTTTTGCGAAAACATATTCGTCAATTTGACGAATATTTGGTATGAGGAGGAATAAATCAATCTGCGCTGCAATTTTGACGCCATCGAATAGATCAAAACGTTTTTGATCGAGGTTGATTCCTGCTCGTACAATTCGTACGCTCGACGCTCGGCCATCGTTGCGTTAGGCCCTGGCGTCGCAGGTGGTGGTTCAACGAGGAACCGCTCCTTTCCGTCGCTTTTAGCGGCTAAACGTAGACTCAATTCCCACTCTGGGAAGTTGCTCCCATCGTCCTTCAGGGAGTGCTTCTCCATAAAGGCACGAAGCCATGAGTCTTTCGTGATACTCGGTAGAACTGGGTTCGCATTTGGATTTGCCATTGCGATTTACGATTCTACAAGTTTGGAAATAAAATTTGGTTAGATTTTATCGCATTATTTTACTTCACATTTTACACATAAAACGTGAATTCCGTTTATATAATTGATCTCCCTTAATTATATAACCGATTCCGAGATCCGTCGTACTTATAAATTTTGGGCACGCGAGAGGGCGTCTTTAGCTTTTTCCCTAATTTATAACACTCGGGTGAACCAATTCTTGGTTGATTCTAACTCTAAGAACTCTCGGTTGACAAATTTCTCGAATATTTGTCCTCTAGCCTCGAATTTGCATAACCCTTATGCCCAATTCGTCGAGATCAACCAAATCTAACGCGTTGTAACACTTACAACCCTACTCCCCAAGGTAAAAAGGTCCCACCTCACGAAAGGGTGAGTGTGGTTCCTAATGAACAAGGTTGTATAGGTGTTAGATTTGGAAAAGCTAGCTCTCGATATTACGTTTGATTAAATTTTAGGAGATCTAGTCGTCTTATATTGTCTATCGCGTTTATTCAGTGAACTAAATATTTAGCGAATCGTTGACAATTTATAACGACTAAAACGTGTGCACAAATTTTAGTTTATATCGTATCCACTACGTCGGCGGAAAAAACGCAATAAACCAAGCATGCAACAGACGATTAAACTAATAAATCGATCACGAGTACTAGTATGGCCCTATCTCGCTTAAAAGAAACCTAAACTAGTCCTAACTAGTCTTTGACGGCTTCTCGTCTTCAAATGCAATCTTCGACTCCACGCCAAGGTTTGTAAAAGCTCGAAAATAGAATTACATGTAAAAGCCTATTATACATTCACTTTCTAAAAATAGAAAAAAAAAATATTACAATCTGGCGATACGAGATCGCAATTAATTACAAACCCACCGATACCGTCCTTACATTACGGTACAGTACCGGTCCTATGAGACATCTTGGCCATACTGTACTCGGATTTTGGTCAAACGTATAACACTTATACGTTTGACCTCGGTAAATCACATTTACCGACTAACAAAAATCAAACAACGGCTAATTTTGGAAAACGATTTTAACAGTTAAAATCACGAATCAATCAAAACACTTTTGGAACCAAACCAACAACTAAACATTTTAGTTTATCAACCTTTAATCCCACTAAAGTCGATTCAATTAGTTTGATGGATTCGTTTTAGCCCTCTTTTTGCTCGAAAAGTGCCATAAATCATTAATTTACTCTAATTAATCATAACAATTATGAATTTAATTAGAAAAATCATTTTCTTTAACTAACATACCATACTGGCAGTAGCACATGCATGAGCAAAAATTTCCAGATATTTCTTGTTTTAATTCAATTAAGAAAACAATTTCCAAGTTAATCATTATTAACTCTTAATAACGATAAAAACCCAAAATTAACTTTTAATTTTAGAAAAATTCGAACCAATGCCATGGTGAACTTTATTACTGGAAATTTTAGTCCTCTTAATTTTCACATAATTTTATACATGCAAATTATCTAATTAACACTTAATTCGATAATTAAGCTAATTATGTGATTTAAACCGAAAATTCATGGAAAAATAGCTAAAAAATTCCAAAATTTCTAAAATTTCGTCCTAAACCCTTTTAAGACCAGTAGAAGCCATGCATGTCGAAAAAACCCAGTGAAAAAACCATTTTATCATTAAAATTAATTAAGTCGATAATTCACCTAATTAACCAACTCGGTTTTAACATGCAATAAGACCAAATGCTCTGATACCAATTGTTAGAACCTAAGGTGGTTTAGACACTCTAAACAACACTTAATAACTCTATTAAGTGGAACCTTAGGTGAGGATCGATTTGCATGTAGTTAAAAACAACTAAAAAACCGAGTTTAAAGATCGTATACCTTGTTTTGGCTCTAGGTTGTGCTCTCCTTTACTAAGGAGTGTCTTGAGCTGCTTAACAAGGATGATCCTCCTTCCAAACTTTGATTCTTGAACTCTTCTAATCTCCCACGGCACGTACCAAAGGATTCACGAGAAAACCGAGTTATTATGTACTAGTAATAACTCGGTTTACCCCAAAAACAAAATAGCCCTAATCCCTAACAATTAGGATCAATTAGGGTGAAGTATTTTTGTGTTTAGATGTGTTTTTGAGCTACATGCAAAGCTCAAAAAACTTGGTGGCTATGGTGAAATAGTTGGCTCTTTTTAAAGAGGAAGAAGATGATGATTCTTTCCTCAATTTTTTTTTTGTTTTTTATTTTTGTGTTGAAAATGATTAGTACTCTAAGTCTAAACATGGATTAGACTATATATAGTGGTGGGTTAAATTAGTAAATCAAATTTACTAATTTGCCCCCACTAACATTAACCAACCTTTAAGGTATAACAAGGTTAATTTAGTCATTTCATAACTTAACTAATTAAGTTACAATTAACTATTATATATTGATATAATAATTATATCTAATCATATTTTAGCTAATAATTACAACTCTTGTAATTAATTCTAGCTAAATTTGTCACGACTGACAAATCACAACAATACCCGTATAATTACTAATCTCAAATTTAGCAACTTATACACTGATAAAATTTCTATTTTATCAGTGGTTTATTTATTATCAATTATCTTATAATCAATAATATAATAAACTCTACAGCCTGATACTAAACACATTGCCAGTTAACTATTAACTGGCTAACAGGAGTTCATCACGTTATCCTATATAGGTATGACCGATAGGGATCAGTCGATCTCCGCCATCTTACGACGACAATAACGTCAAACCCTAGACGGCCAATCGTTATTGATTTACGTTGATCAACTGATAAGTTCATCTTATAAACCGATCCCTGTTTATTCCATAATTGAGATTTATTAATCAACGCACTATTGTCGGAGGACACTAGTCCAACATATACTTAGTGCCCTTCGGTCATGGGGTGAGCCGGGGGGGTATATGGACGCTTGTGCAGGATGTGTTGGCTGCTAGCACGTCTCTTTCTGTGGGGGTGGATGAGGACGTGCGGGAGCGTTCTATCTTGCAGTGTAAGCGTAAGGTCTCAGATGGTCATTTTACTGCAGCGGTTCCTGCCCTTTCATCTTCTGGCATTGCTCCCTACTCTAATGCTACTTTAGAAGATCTGACTGTTAAGCACCCTTTCGTGCTGGAGCCATCTTTGCCTTCCTTACCTGCTGATCAGCCTTTTCTTGATGCTCCTGCCACTATTGTGCGTGAGGGGATTCGGAGTTTCCCGCGTGGTACGTCATGTGGGCGTGACGGATTGCGTGCGCAGCACCTTTTAGATTGTTTGAGTGGTGTTGCGGTGGCTATTTCAGATGAACTCTTGGCGTCGATCACACAGGTGGTTAACCTTTTTCTAGCTGGCTGATGCCCTGCCGTATTAGGCCCTTATATAGCTAGTGCTCCTCTTACTCCGCTAGTCAAGCCCAGGGGTGGGATTCGCTCTACTGCAGTGGGTACCGTGTGGAGACGTCTGGTCTCTAAGGTTGGGGCTACTTTGGTAGGCCCTACTTTGAGAGCTTACTTTGCTGATCTCCGGTTTGGAGTGGGTGTGTCAGCAAGGGTGGAGGCGATTTTGCATACGGTTAATCGTCTAGTCGAGGCGAGGCGGGATGAGGTTGGTCTTTCTATGTTGTTGGTAGACTCTAGGAACGCCTTCAACTTGGTAGATCAGACTGCTATGCTTCGGGAGGTCCGTGTTCGTTTCCCTACTATTTCGCGTTGGGTTGGTTTTTGTTATTCGAGTCCCGCTCGTTTGTGTTATGGGGAGCACACTCTCTGGTCTTGACAGGGGGTGCACCAGGGCGATCCTCTTGGGTCGTTGCTCTTTGCCCTCATGTTGCATCCCTTGGTTTGCCAGATACGAGATTCCTTCGATTTGTCCTTACATGCTTGGTATTTGGATACTATTGTCGGCGATACCTTGGTTGTTGGTCAGGTCTTGGAGCTGATTCAGCTGTCGGGCCCCCCTGAAATTGCTCCCAGTCAAGCACGCTTTTTGGAGTTCTTTTCACATGGGCTTCCTAAAAGAAAAGTCGACTTTGTTGGTATGAGTAGCACTATCAATCCTCTTAAGCACCTCATATGAGCTCTTTATCGCTTATAAAATTGCTCTGAAATCTAGGGTATTACACTCACCCCCTCTAAAGAAAGCAACGTCCTCGTTGCACCTGACAGCCAACCATAGTCCAACTTCAGGATCTTTCCCCTGCAAGGCTGCTGACCTGGGCACTCCTGACCACAGGATCAACTCGCGGTCGCAGGGTTGCTCTGATACCATTTGTAACACCCCGGCTCGTCGCCTGAGCCGAAAGTAGTCACCTATGGCAGCTTGCCAGGCTATGGGCTGACCTCATAGACCAACACGGGTCCTTCCGCCGCATTTTGACCTCACTCATGCGCACCTTGGGAAGAGGTCACCCATCCTGAAATTGCTCCCAGTCAAGTACACTTAACTTTGGAGTTCTTTTCACATGGGCTTCCTAAAAGGAAAGTCGACTTTGTTGGTATGAGTAGCACTATCAATCCTCTTAAGCACCTCATATGAGCTCTTAATCGCTTACAAACTTGCTCTGAAATCTGGGGTATTACAACGTCAGTTGGCCTTGTGGCATTCACAGCAGGATGAGCACTGTTCGGATTGGCTTCGGGTGATCCTTATTTCTGGCTTAGGACAGACTATGAATAGTCGGACGGACTTATCGTTGTGTCTTGTGCTATCGTTTGGGGGTCCCTTTGTTCTCTTTGGACCGGCCGTGTTCTGCTTGTTCTAGGACTTTCGCTGAGGATATTTTTGGGGACCATGCAGTTTCGTGTGCTGGGGTTGTGGGCATCAAGCATCGTCACAATGCTGTTCGCGACACCTTGGTGGACGTCAGCTATAGGTCCGGGATTTCAACAGGCAAGGAGGTGGATATCGGGCTGCTCGGCACTGATGGTGGGCCTCTTCGTCCGGCGGATGTGCTATTATATTCATGGGTTGGTGGGCGTGACGTGTGTGCTGATTTGACTGGTTCATTGCCCTTAACTCAGTCTGGCTTGGTCGGTTTTGAGCCGGGCGGGGTTGTGCGTGCTGCGGCTCATCGGAAGCGTACTAAGTATGATGCTTTGTGCGCTACTTTGGGTTATGGCTTCCTCCCTTTCTCCTTCTCCTCATTGGGAGAATTGGAGTCAGGTGTCATTGCTCTGCTTCAACGCATTCAGCGGTATTCCAGGACGCAGGACATTGGTGCGCAGGCTACGACACATACTTTCACTCGTATTGGTTTTTCTACAGCCAAGGTGTGGGGCGCAGATTGTTTCACGGCTCCCAACCAACTTCTTGTAATTTATTATTTATCACTAATATATCAATAATATTCTACTGATTGGTTTTTTTTTCAAGACTAAATTCTACTAATTGTTATAAACCATATCACTTGTGACTTTAAACAGTCATGGAATGTAAAGTAGTCATAATTTATATAGTACCCCATTAAAAAACTAAATGTAAACGAATTTAGCATACATAGTTAGTTAGTTACTAATATGCAAAAATGGACACTGTATAAGGATGTAAAGCCATGTTTGATAGGTATTCATCTTCCTGATTTGAACTGATTTGAACTGATCTGAACTGATCTGATTTGATTGCTTCTGATCTAATCTGATCTCATCTAAATTTGTTGAAAATTTGATTTCAACGAATCAGTAACAATAATAGACCAAATTCGTTAATCGTTATTTGAGTAATTCTTGTCTGATCTGATTTGAATGACTCTAATCTGATCTGGCCAGGTTTGAATACACTGAAATGATCTGACCTGATTCGAATGACTCCGAACTGATCTAAAAACTAGTTTTATTATGTTTTATCAAACAGGGTCTAAGATAATCTCATGATACAATATATTATTATAAAATCGTCTCATAGAATACCTATTCTAGGTTTTTGTTTGAGGAGAATTGGGCATCATCACAATTCACAAGGCTTCCCCAAATAACGTAGTAGATGATAATATGCTCATTGAAAACCGTGATAACGATTTAAATACCGTTGCCAAAACCTAAAGAAAAATGGGTTAAATCACAACACACAAGTCACCTTGCGCGTTATAAAATTTTTATTTGTTTACTTTAACTTTCATGATCAGTGAAATGATCATGTGCTCCACGATCATAATTCGAAAACTTTTCAAAATTAGTAAGTTCATGTGATTTCCTTTTAAGGCATAGTAGAACTTTAGAGCGACAGTCGACAGATGTTCCAATTGGTTCGAGTATCTTGGTGAATACTTTAAGCAAGTGCAGTCAATCATAATATGTTCTCCCCACATAACATTATCTGCTGTTAATCATGTATAGTGTTCCTTACACTACCAGCAATTGTATAGGCGGATCATATCGAGCCAAACTCCTTTTTCTTACCATTTTAAGCACGAGCTACTTGTTCTTATCTTATCAATTTTTAGCAAATCTGTCGCAACAAATCATGCATGTTCACTTGTATAGTAAAAAATTCTATAGTTGTCTCATACTATCACATGTCTCGAAGCTTTTCTATATTTACATGGATTTTACTAGCATACACGAACTTATAACCAAAACCATCAATATTTTTGCCAACATTTTTCGGTGCAAGTTTATCTAGCTAGTTTACTACCACATAACAAATCTACCTTAGAATTATAAGTGACATGACATATTACATCTTTTTTTTTTTGAGACGAATAGGCATATTACATGTTAGTACTAGAGAAATTGATCTTGGCTTTTTTGTGCCATTACTATTAGACCTCACGGAACTGGCCCAGACCCGAACATTCGAAATTGGCCTGAATTTCTAATCTGAATTCAATCTGAGACCCGAATCCGAAAATGACCCGAATTCAGTTTAACCCGATATTGACCCGACCCGCATATATGACCCGAACTGAAATGACCCGTACCCGAATAATCAAACGTTTTAATGACTCGGTTGAGCTAAAACGACTTAGATTCGATATATCACATTTTCAATCACTCAAATTACCAATAAAACTTCAAATTAAGATAATATTAGACGAAATTTTAAGAAATCTAACATTAATATGATCAGATTGATCCGAATTTAACCCACACCCGAATCCAACCCGACCTAAATTTTGACCCTTAGTTGGCACACGCAAACTAGACCTGGCCCGACCCAAAATACACCCAAATAACCTCGACCCGGACCCGATTCGAATGGCCTGTTTGCCAGGTCCTACTATCTCTTCCAACTCAAATACTTAGGATGATCCTTTATGAATAAGCAAGCTCGACACTAGGCGTTAATGGGATGTTCAAGCTCGACCTTGGCTTATTGGTTCAAGTCCAATTTTAGAAAGATCCTTTCACTAAAATTTACTTGTATGTGTTTTGTCACTTAATATGTCCCGTTGTCATAAAAAAAAACCCTTAATATGTCCAAATTTTTGATAGGTCTATAAGATACTACTCCTACCCAAAGAAAGTTTCCTGTTTCTTTTTTCAGTTTTGAGTAGCCATGTTGGGGACTATTTAGACCAAATGAATCGTTCACTTGGTAGATTAAAAGTTTATTCCCTCTCACATTATGATTGCTTTTTTTTTTCTTTTTGTCTTGTTGGCGTGCTCTCTTTGCCTTTAATTTTTGTTTTTTTTTTTTTTCCTTTCTTGCTTGTAATGTTCTTTTATTTTATTTCTCATTTCTATAAAATTGTCTTTATATTCCCTTAGATAATGTTAGCTCATCTCGGATCAGTTAGTTAGGAACTAAGATTTTGTTTTTATAATGATATTTCACTAGACCTTGATGTTGAATCTATGACTATGTTTCATTTAACCAAGATAATGTAACAAAATTTGAAGCATGAATTCCTAAACATATATTTTTCTTGAACTAACTCATCACCTTAAGCATCGTCCAAACCAAGGCATGTATACGTACACCTACAAGTTACAGTACTATCTAGTATCTTGTCTAATACTATTTGTTACCTTGATCATTACTAGTAAGCTCTTTTATTTAACATCTACAGTACAACTGAAGTGTCAAATTTCATCATTCTCCTCTTTTCTCTTTCTGCACTTTTCTAACCCCATAAATTAACTGCCAAATCTCCTGTAAGCATGTCCCATCACAAAAACACAACTTTACTCTAAAAAAACCAAACAAAATTCTATTCATGGATCCCCATTGGCCTAATCTTCACTGCCATAATCAGCAGCAGCAAAACCAGCAAATAATACCATTTATTAACTGTACTACTCAGTTCCATGAACAAAACCCAGTTGTAAACTCAGCTTCAGAAAGCAATGATCTGCTGCAGCAGCAGATGAGGAACTTCTGGCAGAGACAGCGTGCCGAAAGCGACCAGGCTAATGACTACAGAAATCATAGCTTGCCACTAGCCAGGATCAAGAAGATAATGAAGTCTGATGAAGATGTGAGGATGATATCAGCAGAAGCTCCTGTACTGCTGTCGAAAGCCTGCGAGATGTTTATACAGGACTTGACTCTCAGGTCATGGGTGTGTACAGAGGAAAGCAAGAGGAGGACACTTCAGAGGGCTGATATATCAGCTTCGCTTTCGACGACTGATTTGTTTGATTTTCTGGTAGACATTGTACCAAGGGAAAAGCCAATTGTAGTACAAGCTGGGCCGTGTGTCATGCCGGTTATGGTCACACCGCACAACAATGTGCAGCATCAGCAGCAGCAGGACATCACAATGGGAGAAGGTGCAGGGGTGGGGCTAACCATGGGTTTGCCAATGCAGCTAAATGATCAGGTAAATGAAAGGTATGAGGGAAGGACTTACATGCAAGGGACTTGGTCTGGTCTATCTCATCAAACTACTTGGCCTCCACCAGATTTTTAAGCACTGGAAATCAAATGAAAGAATTAAACTTATTGTCAGGGTAACATGACTTTTTACTGTAGCAAATAACACTTGTTTGAAGGGAAACAAAGTCACAGACTTTTTGCTATAATGTAAGAACATGGTTGCTTGAACTCCTGGAGCATATGGTCTTTTTTCTTCTTGATTGAATCAGTCTGTTTGTCGAATCATAATTTACAGAGAACGCATCAGAATAGTAGAATACCCGAAGAATATACCAAAAGTTCACTCCGTATGTCACAAGGAGTCCCTAATACGACTTAAATTATCGTCTAAAGCAAAATTACGACCAGAGCATGAAACCATTCAACTCATACCGCTTGAGGACATGTCGATCAATTGTGAATGGTGAGGTAACAAAAAATATTATGAACAGGGTTCTAGAGAGTTACCTAATCACTGAGTTCGTCATCAAGGTCGCCAGTAGGGTAGGTGAGGCCCGCCGGGGTCTCAAACTTCATGTTTCCACCATCAAGCTGCTTCCGCTTGATGTTGTGGACCCAGTAAGCCTCAATGCCCATCAATTCTCTGATGTAGCCGAAATCTTATGGAATTTCATTAAGTTGCTTGCATCTTGGCACAATCAAACCCTCTAGCCTGGGAAAGTTATCGTCTGATCCTTGCCAGTTATGAATATCAAGCTCCTCTATCCTCAAGTACTTGAGATTTTCGACGGTTACATTTATTGTCCATTGAGGTCCTTCACAGGCTCTGAACAATAACTTGAGGATCACGATCCGAGGCAGCAAACCCACAATCTTTTCAATATCCAACCAAGGTAGCCGGAAATCGGAAAGAGTCAGCTTGATGATGTTTGAGGGAAAGCTATTTTTGCCACGGAAATGACGAATAGATAGCATTTAAAGATTCAAGGTAACAGAGAGGATCCAGAGTAGATAAGTTGAAGGACTCATCCAAAAAAATGCATTTGAGCTTTCGAAGAGCTGGCAACCGCTTAATTGTTGGTTATGCTCCAAAAATAGTCAACATTAGTTATTAGATGTTCCTAAATTTTAGCTAGTGATTTGAATAAGTTAGGAAATTAGTGTTAGTGAACTATTTAGTGTAAGTCAAACGTGAGATATGGGCTCCTAGTTTGTAGGGCTTTGTTGCTAAGTATTAGATTTGTAAGGCTATATAAGAGCCACGTTATTATGAGATTAATTGAGAAAATATTAGCTGAAAATACTTCTCCATGTTTACTCTCCTCCCCTCTAAAAATTCAACATTAATTGTCTGCTTAGCAGCAGTGTTCCATGAAAGAACAGGGGTGACCAAGTTTCACAGACAACTTAAAGAAGTGATGTTGTTATTGACACTAACCTGTGCACGTTTATTCACTAGGAGATTCCTTAACTTGCGCAGACTGAAAATTGTATCTGGAACATGTATGTCCCCTCGCATTCCTCTCACGGTGAATGTTTCGAGGTTGAAGAGCTCACCAATTGATGATGGGACGTTTTCCATCAAACCCCTCACTGTTAAAAAATAAAAACCTCAATGATTTTAGTCCTCCAACACTTGCAGAAAATTCACTGCCCAAAATAGGAGAACCTACTCTAAACAAACCTCAAGTTTGAGTACCAACCATCTAAACAAACCATTTAAGCATTATATCGGAGCAATGCTTTAAGAAACAAGTGTACTTCTTAGTCTACATATGACATACAAGTTAAAAAGTGAACAATTCACCAAGAAATTCATTCCTCAATTCCCATAAAGAAAAGATCTGGTCCATAAAACTCTATATACAAGATAATATACAATATAAACGAATTAAGTCTTCTAAGCATCTATTCGACAAGGAGATTGACTTTAAACAACATCTTATGACAATGTGATCTTGAATCATGCCCTCAGATATGATCTCAACACAAGTATCTCAAGATAGATTTTAAAAACCGTTTCATTCAACTTATTGACATATTGTTAAATCCTATGATCACCTTATCAATATTCAATGAATCACATATCAAAATTCGCATACAAGCACACATAGGGGTGGCAAATGGGTCATCGGGTCGGTTCCGGGTCGGGTTGTGCCGGGTCGGTTCGTATCAGGTCGGGTCATAACGGGTCAAATGATCTTTCGGGTCGGTTTCGTGTTGGGTCGAGTCAGTTTTGGGTCGGTTCCATCGATGAAATTTTGTGCCGAATCGGGTCGGTTTCGAGTCGGGTCACAATCGGTTTTAGTTAGTAATGGTCATTTATGAATGTTGTTTCAATTTTTGGCATTACTAGTCGGGTCATTGTCGGGTTATAGGAGGTCGGGTCGGTTACGGGTCGGGTCATCATCGGGTTGTGTCGGTTCGGGTCATCATCGGGTCGGATCTTGTCGGGTTTGGTTGATCATAATTTCGGGTCTTATCGGGTCAGATTCCCGGAACAACAAATCGGGTCGGGTCGGGTTTGCCAGCCCTAAGCACACACAACCACAACCATAGTTTCTAACCTAATAGCGCAACTGACGAGTTTGCTATCTAATACATGGGAACCAGACTCATCCGAAATCTTTTGTTCATGAAACTCTCGAACTAATACTAACATCAGAGAGCACATAGAGCGATGCACTTGCGTATAAGAAACACATGAAACGCTTAATTAATCATGCCGTTAAAAACATGATGTGTTCATTATCTAACACAACATCAACCACATAAGCTTTGCATCAATAACATAAACTAGTATGAAGTCCACCATAAAAGCCTATTGGATCACAGTCAGGGGCGAAGCTAGTTGGTGGCGAGGGGTGGCGGCCGCCACCCCGGTGGGCGAAAAAAAATTCTGGATTTGGAGGTAGATTAGTATATATATTTTTGAGTGCACAGAAACATCAATAATATGTAGTTGGCATAGTGGTAAAGCTCAATCTATACCATATGCAACTTGGCTAGTCGCTTGAGAGGAATTGAACTCGTGACATCGGGGAAGAGAACGTTCATTCTTAACCAATAGGCCATAATCTTTCAATGCTCAATTATGCATGCCTTTAATATATAACCATGTTTACGTATTTCGTATGTTTTTTCTTCGTTCTTCTTCCCTTTATTTGTTGAGTGGGTCCGCTTCGTTATTTTCCTTATTAGATAAGCTCATTTAGCATTGATTTTGGTTAGAAGTAATAAATGAGTCCTAAATTGGCGATTAGAAATACCGCGTATATTGACCTAAAAAAAAAAATACCACGTATATGTATGTAGTTATAATCCGCCACCCCGTGTTTTCAATCCTGACTTCGCCCCTATTCACAGTTTTCTAACTTATCCAACAAAAAGGACTAAACATCAAAAACCGAAAACTTGATCATGAATACCAAGCGGCAAAAGAGCATGCACAACATATATTTACATAGAAACATGATCACAATCAAATAACGAGCATCGCGTGCATCACAGAACTTGATCAACAATTTTACTACTTCATCAAACGCACATCAACCATAACCACTGTCTGATTACTTTCAAATCAACGAGTTTGATTTAATCACATCAAAAGAAATCATATGCATGAACCCGTAAGAATTAGCGATTTTCAACACAATCAAGATTAACAACAAATCGTCTTTAAGATTGTTGGAAATATAGAGAATTAATCTGACTTGTCGGACAATCGGATCGAATCCCTCAATTGTTGCGGCGAGGTTTTTAGGCCTCTGACCTTAAAGACGATTTCGTCGAGCCACGGTGCAAGCCCCTCATGACGGTCGCCCTCCAGGTTACATAACACCGATCTTCGTCTGCACTGACGGAAACTGGCTGATATAACAGGTCCCGTATGCCAATGATATGCTCAATCAAGGAACCCCAAACTCCATTGTATTTGTATGTGTTTTGGTTCTTAGTATATGGGTATTTCTGTGTGTCTTAGTGTATAGAAAAGTACGAACAATTTATAGGAGGTAGAGGAATAGGAAACAAAAAGACACGCAAGTTATTCACTTGCGGAACGCCAAAAGACCAAGGTTGTTCGCCTTCTCCTTTTTATATATAGTCAAAGCTTGGGGATTACTCTCACTTCTCCAACACAATCTTGTGATCTTGTCAAGTGGGAAACACTTCTTAAGCGCCTTCCAACCAGCAATGTCCCATACATCGTCTAAGATTATCAGAATAACTTAGCACAATCTTTGTAAAGAACCATGGCTAGAGTAGTCTGGCCAAACCAGGCACGCCAACTATAGAGATTTTTTCCAATTTCTGTGAGGCTGTTAATAATTGCTTCTCGACCCTATTTTTCTCCTTAAAGCTTAGGATCTCTTCTCTTTGAAACGTGAAACACTCAGTTGCTACTTGTGAATCAGCAATCTAACAATTAGTCCATAAATTGTGAATCTAGCAATATGATAGATCTAGGGCTAATTAGTTTGCAACCTAATCAAGCAATAAATCAATCAATAATAACAATGATAGCAAGAGAATACACAATACTCAAACGAATAAAGGAATTAGAATCAAACTCACAATTGTCGGTGAATAATAGGTTCGATTAATAAATCCGAGAAAATAGGTATTTACCCTTGCATAGTCTTGAAAATAATACAACTTAGGTCTTGAAAACTGAATAATTAAAATAAAACGTAACGTAGGTTTAAATAGTAAGAGATTACAAAACGGGTTTAGGAAACCCGTCAATACGCCGACACAGTAGCGGACGAGTCATCCGGATCCGGACGACTCGTCTGCCTATGGACGAGTCGTCTGCAGCTTTTCTCACTTTTTGCGGATGATCCTGCATGAGTCGTCTGGAAGTCGTCCAGACTGGGGACGACTCATCTACAAACAGACAACTCGTCTTCAACGGATTGGCTCTGGTGATGTTTTTCAAACAGTCATAACTTCTTCGTTACTTGGCCTGTGAGGATGTGTAACCACTTTCTGGAAAGCTAAGATCATGAACTCTAATATGTCGTTGGTTTCAGTGCAAAATTCCAAGCCGTTTGAGAGTTATGAAGCTTCAAATTTGACCTTCTAAACATGTCCAAAACTTGACATCTTGCTCCTTGGATCATCTTTCATCGCCTCATTGTCGTTCCACACAATTGCACATCAATCTTGAGTCCATAAATAAATACAAAAACCACTAAGACCCTGTTTGATAGGACTTATTCTCAGATGAATTCAGATCAGTTCAGAAACATTCAAATCAGATTAGTCATTCAAATCAGAATCATTCAGATCAGATCAGATCAGATCAGAATTGTTCAAATAACTATCTATGTATTTGGTCCATAATCAATATATATTATTAAAGCAGGCTTTTTTTTAGCTCCCACAACGATTGGAACATTCTAGAACGTCCGTATTTCCATAACTTTTTATATTTAAATATTACATATGGCAAGTCACCAAATAATTTAATATAAATTGGATATGATATGGTAAGTAAAGAGTAATTAAATAAAAATGGAACATTCTGTAAACTAATTTAATATGAATTGTGCATTATATGGTAAGTAAAAAATAAATAATAATGAAACATTCTAGAAACTCCATATCAATCGATAAAGGAGGGATATATCGGGCAAGGTTTTTTGGTATATTTTCCTAATCCCGATCTATCATATTCCTAATCCTAATCTTAGTTAAACAATCAACTAGCTATAAATAGTTGAAGTCCTAAATCAACATTCACAATCAAAATGCATGTTCATCTATACTCGGCTGGCTGTAATAAAGCTGCTAAAGTATTAATTGGCAAGTTTAAACATTGTCCTTTGTATGCACATTCAACATACTAATAAATTTTTGAGTAACCTCAAAATTGTAGTATAAAAAAAAAGTTTTCAATAAGATGTCTTTTTTAAATTGACACATTATTCTATTTTAGTTTTTTTAAAAAAAAAACTCTTTGAATTAAAATGATTTATCAATGCCCTTGATGATGTGTATGATACTATGATATAAGTGGTAGAAGTGGTAGAAGTAATAATAAATCATAATATAGTAGAAGAGTATAGGAGTATCATATAGACCTATAGTACTCTATAGAGTATTCTACGTTCAATTTGTTTCACCTACAATTTTGTTAAAAAACAGGTTTATCGCAATCACATATGATACAACGATGTGGGACAAAAAATAACCTAGCCGCGTATGGTGTGTCAAAATACTATAATCTTATTTATTAGATGATGTGGGACAATCTCCAATATTGGCAAATAAGAAGAGTAATAAAAAGTCATCCCACATTGTCAAATCATGACCACGTAACAAAATAAAATCTCTGGCCATGATATCGCTATAGCTCATTTGGACTGCTCCACCCCACTAAGTCTCAGCTGCGTGCTCTACTAAAAAATTGTCCCACGTTTTGAACATGAACAAATGAAATATATGTATGGACTAATAAACTGTTTTTTTAAGAGCATAATAAGTAATCCTGTTAGGATTACAATACCGAGTAGAATGAATCTATCTTCTTATGATGCAACAATGTGGGACAAAATTAAAACAACCTAACACATAGTGTGGCAAAAAATTGTAATCATACTTCTTGGACGATGTGAGAGAATCTCTAAACTTGACAAGAAAAAAAAAAAAAAAGAATACTGAAAAATCGTCCACATTGTTGAATCACGATCAGTGGATTATATAACTCATCTACTAAAAAATTATTCCACGTAGTTGAACCATGACTAACCACATTGTTGAATCTATCTTTTTCTAATGCAACAATGTGGGACAAAATTAAAAGAACCTAACATATATTGTGTCAAAATACGATAACCTCACTTCTTGGACGATGTGGGACAATCTCTAATGGCAAGAAACCAGATATGTGATTTCGGTTTGAGAGTGTGCGTTTTTTTTTCCGGTAGAATGAGAATCGTAAAATGAAAATAATGACCTACATAGATCAAATAAAATACAAGTAATAGTTCCTATATGATAATAGTCAAATATTTATCAATCATCATTAAGAAATTCGTGCAACGCAGTTAAATTCTTATAAGAAATGCTAGCATTAAGAGTCAAATTATTAAGTTATTATCAATCATTGCATCAATAAGAAGTTTAAATAGTGAGACAATGTGAAATTAGAGTTTAGTGCTTGGAAAAAAATATATTACAAATGATCATAAAAATGAAACCTCAAAGATATACACAAACACGAAAACGTGGAACCCATGAGAAAAATAAAACAACAAGGGTACCGTGTGAATGTTCCTAACTATTAATTTAAGATATTGTTTTAGAACAAAACTTTAATTTAGTTCTAATCTATTAGAGGGTGCTAATTTAAAATTGTACAATTAAAGACGAACGAATATTTTATTTTAGGTTATACTCTCTGATTTTTTTTCCCTTTTATGTTCCGAGGGGCAAAAATTATGGGGCATATAATACAGAAACTTGAAGAGCAGCTAAAATATAAACACAACACTACCATGTGACTGTTTTAGATAATAAGTTTTTTTTTTAAAGGTTAAGTAATAATATTTAAGATAATACTTTTGAAGAAAAGTATAGTTGTAGTGACATTAAAAATGTTGATTTAAATGTATAAGTTGCCAAGTTTGTAAATAAGGTTCATATATATGATGAAAATAATTGTTCACACAGGTTAAATAAAATGCACGTAATATTTCCTATATAAGGGCCAAATATTTTTCGTTTCAACTTTATCATCGTAATTGGATTTCATCATTAAGAGATCCGTGCAACGCACGGGCACACATCTAGTTGATACTAATTCGTTGAAATTCAATCAAATTTCAACCAATTCAAATCAGATCAGATCAGTTCAGATCAGATTCAAATCAGTTCAGATCAGATTCAGATCAGTTCAGAATCATTCAGATCAGATTCAGACCAGTTCATCTCAGAAAGATGCAGTCCTATCAAACAGGGCCTAATTCTTATATTAAAGCACAAATACACGAATGATAGAATTAGCTAATAAATTGATCCAAAATCAACCATCTGAATGCATCAAAACCCATCTTTTACCACTACTAAGTGGTGTGTATCACCTAGCATATAAAAAAAATCCGAATTCAGACTTCGGCAGCTCCATGTTTAACAAGCTTAAATATTCAGAACAAGCATATCTCAGTGATGCCCTGAAACTCTCAGACTGTTTCCACCATACTGGTAGAAACATCATATTTTGATTCCCTGAAAAATATGATGTAAATACTAGTTACTGCATCATTGCCCCCAACCTCGGCATTCCTAATGTCAAGATGAATCGGTCCCTCAGTCTCCAAATCATTTCTAAAGGCACCAGGATCCATTAAGTTATTCAGATTACTCTCTAGAAAATAGAGTAAGCTTGCCAACAGTCTGCCTTCATCGGTTGAGACAAGAGATACGAGAAGCTCATGCAGAAGCTTGTTAGCTTTCGGCAGCTGCACTAGAGAATCGATTAGGTCGAGTAATAGTTCGACGGGTTTAGGCATCTTTGCTACAATAGCTTCAAGGACGTAGACACAGTACCTAAGGAAATTCCCTGGAGGGGTCAAATTTCTGTTGAAGAGAAGGGACTGGAGATTCCACCACGCCCAGCAGAAAACATGTTGGAATTGGTGACGTAATCTGGAGCTCTGGAGTTTTACAAAGCAAGTTTTCTGTATTCCTCGTGAATGTGAGTAATATGTAGAGCTCCGATAATACATCCTTTGCAGCTCGTGTCTTGCTTAAGACATCGTACCTCAATAGCAGCCTTGGATATTTCAAGAAATCATCAATATAGCCGGAGGCCATATCGTAGTTTCTGTGTGTCTTCCCGATGTCTTTTCTTATGTCCGTGATCATCTGCTTTCCAGAACATTCTTTACTATATTTGGCACTGATATCCGAAGTCATCTGAGGTGGAAAACGAATATGTACGGCAGCCAAGAAGCCAACATGTACGGCTTTTGATGTCCCGCTCTCCACTGATTGTTTCCATGTGTACTTGACAATACCTCTGATTAATTCCATCTCCTGTAGAATGTCTCTGACCTGCATTGACTCCGGGGAAAGATGAAACTCCAGCACGTATTGCAGGTCATCAATAAAGCAGCACAGCAGTTCACACTCCACGCGAAATGTAGCCTCCAGGCGGAATGTAGCTTCCAGTCTCAACTCCAACTTCAAGGTAGAGGGTTTTTGCTTGAAGCAGGCTACTGTTAACCATCTTTACCAAGGCAGAAAGCTCACTTTGGCTTCTATCGTATATGCAAAGCAGCCTAAAGACACAGGTAGCTCTCCGAGGCAAAGATTCCATACTCCGGTAAATATCATGTATCTGAGCCTTTGTTTCTACCAACTTCTCAGAACCCCAACCTGGAACAAACTTGCGGAAACATCTCAAGGTTCCTAGTCCTTCTGCAATGTCTATAAATTGCTCCCTTATTGCAGTTGTTAGCTTGTCTTCAAAGCTCTGAGCGTAGTCTAGATTTGCCAGGACTCACTCGGTGCATTTTAACCAATCATATTCGTCTTCTGTGACATAATGACATGAATAGAACTCTGTGGCGCTATGCTAGAGACATAACTTGTTTGACGGACACACCGAATACTGACACAATACCCCCAATTTCCAGTAATCAACAAATTTCTCCCAGTCCTCGAAATCTTGGCGATAAACCTCCACCTGCTCGTAATCTTGAGCAGTTTGTCTGGTAAAGATCTTTCTCCCCAAACCAGAATTCCAATATGGCAAGATGTACATCAACCGATGCCTTAACGACTCAATCGGGTTTGTCATATAGGTTATTAAGCCTGCAATCGTCTTCTTTGCATCCTCTTCTATTGTGTCTAATTCCTGCAACAGTCTCTCGTATGAGCTCATTTTTGTTAATCCCTTCTGTCGCAAATGCAGGACAACTGACAGCTTTCAGATTCTGTATCCGTTATCTGAGATAAAAACACAAAAGATTATCTAAAGCTCATCATCAGTATAATCTTGCTCTTCAAGAGTATTATAATAGCGATTTCAGGAATAATAATTAGGAAACAAAACTTGCTAAGTAACGTTTTTAATCAACTTTATGAGAAGAAATTTCCGGTTCTCTTTGCGGGGAAATCGGGGAGGTGTAAGTCAGAAAACAAAACAAAAAAATAAAAGTAAACACTAGGACAATGTGCACCATGAACACCAGGAAACATGGCGAAAAATCCAAAAACAAAATTGATTACAAGATTCAAAAAATAAGTTCATAAAATCACCACGACAGCATGGTCAGCAGATTTCTCCCCCTCCTTTCCTTTTAATACTGTCCATATTCATGTTTTACTTTCAGTCAGCATAAGACAAGCCTGCACATTTTACATTAGAAAAGTCATAACTATAAGCAATTGCGATGGAATGAATTGCCTTGCTAACTGTGACTTAAAAACATAATTCGCCAATGTAATATAGTAACATGTTGAACAAGAACGCCCAATAAAATTATTACCATGCCCCCCCCCCCAAAAAAAAGGTAGTTGTATTACTCGCATTTCACAAGTATGTGACCTTAGAAATGCTAATCGCTTTATTCCAAATTATAAGGCATTGTCATTTATTAGTGGACTCAGATGAGGAAATGAGGGACATTAATTTGCTTTGACCAAAAGACCTGGTAGATAATGACATAGCATTGTACTTTTCTCACTCGGTGAAACAGCTATTCATGTTACACAATGTTTTAGTTCACTTTGCAAAGTGAGAAAAATCAGCCAAAAATCTACAGGCATTATTTGGGCAAAATCGTCCAACTAGTAATTATCAGATCATGTGAGGTTGAATTTCTAGGATTTATAAAGTTTTACACGGAAAACAAGTAGAGTGAAGATTAGATAAGTTTTCCAAAAGCTACAATTATACTTTAAAAGCTTATCTGAAGACTGAAACAACAGCATCGGTTGAACATAACCCCATCATTATTTGGGTAGAATATTAACTCGCATCGGCAAAAACAATTTGGGCATAGACTTCAAAAATTTTCCACAAAAAGATCTCACTCGAAAGGCATCTGCTTCAGGCAAACACACTACCATCAGAAACACAAGTACAGGCCTTAATGATATAATAAAGAGAATTCTCAAAGGCACGCACAAAGAACTCACTCCAACACATGTCCAGGGCATTAAAACGAGTGATGTCTCAGGAATCAGCATATTCAGACCAGTACTGCTCCAAAGAGGTTGACAAATAAAATCTCCAAATTGACAAATCACCATAAAACTAACACCATCTCCACCACCACCACCAACAACAACAACAACAACAAAAATAGAGCCTCAAGTCACTTTCAGAAAAAAAAAAAAAAAAAAAAAAAAAAAGGACGAGGGTCCAAAAGGGGATACTTACAGAAAGCATAATATAGAGGCAAGGATGAATAAGGTATCACAACCTCAAAAAAATTAAAATTAAGTAAATAAAAAAAATCTATCGACGGGGGTTCAGAAGGAGGTATTGCTTGTATTACCTGATAAAGAGGCACCACCCGAAGCCAGCGTATGATTACTTCGCAACTGAGGCAGCCCACATCTTATGAAAGGAGGCTCAAGATTAATCCCTGTGAGGCTGTGAACCTAGGCTTTCACGAGTCAGCCTTTACCCCTCAAAAGAGTTCACAACATTATCATAATCTCATCCTGGCAATTAACAAACCAAATTCTCACTATAAACTCACTCTGTTGATCAACATTCACTCCTACAAGTGTTTCTACCTCAGGTCTAAGATCATTCAATCTCCAGCATATATTTCATCCTAGGCCACATCTCACCTTAGTTATTTAGGGTGACAGGAACTCTACACCAGCATGAAGAATGACAAAGGTGACAAGAAACATCATAGCCCAGAAATGATTTTCCTTTATTCAAATTTATGAGCATTTCAAAGTTCAGCAGTTTACTATCCAAGTTCTTTAAAGATTCAGTTTGTGTCATGGAGAAAAACCATTGATAACAGAAAACTTAACGATGCAAGAATATAAACTGAAGTCCAAGTGAGTGATCTAAAGACTTTAAGCTAGTTGATTAGCCAATGTAGGAAAACAAACCTGACCTGGAATTTAGTTACCGCCCTACAAGCCTACTAACCATGATTACACCAGCTTAATGATCCACATTTTCAGGTATCAAGTTGCTTGATGTAAAGTTGTAAACGCAAGCTTTTGTGCATCTTTACACTATGTTTTTGGATAGTAAATTGAGAGAAAGGGAGGGAAGGGAATCGGACGGAAAGGGAAGGAAGAGAAAGGGAACATAATCACTCTTATATATGAGGAGAGGCCAAAAATTGGTTGTTTTGATAACAAATGTGAAGGGTAGAGAAAGGGAGGGGAAGGAATTGGAGGAATGTAGTTTCCCTCCTTTTGAATAATCTAAATTGCTGTTAAGAATGAGATTTGGGAGGAATGCTCATCTTATCTTTTATGTGCCAATGTGAATAAAATATCAGAAAATAAATGGCATGACAAATATACAGAGTATAAATCATTAAATCAGTGTATTCTATATGAGTTGCAACTTTGCAAGCATACGCAGACCAGTAGTAAGTTGCACATCTCACGATTAACAACAAGATAGATCAATATGATTGCAATTCTCTTGTTCAACTTTTATTCCATATCTTAAGTTCTTGTAAACACATTTCCTTCACCTTCCTCCCACATTTCATTTGTTGTTCAAATTTCAAACAATGGATCATACATCCCTTTATTTCCCTCCCCTTCATTTGCTCCATTTCTCTTTATCAGAGCAAACTGACAAGTGTTAAATACTAGCTGCTTACTGTAAATTTGATTCTTAGAAAGGAGAAGTTGGAAGTTTAAGCTTATTTCATCAAGTTTTCAGCGGCCAGTTTTAGTTTCTGTAGTTAGGCTACATTGGCTCGTTTCTTCTTTAAGTTTGTTCCCTACTTCTTCAGACTTCAGCTAACTCTCAAGTGTGCTGAGCTCAAGCAGTGAAAGAAGGAAGCCTCACAACTCAAAAGTAGATTAAACTATATACAAGCTAGTGATTTAACTCGTATTCTGTGGTTCAAACACCTTGGCTTTCGGACGGGTTAGTCAGGTGTTCCAGCTTAAATTAGCATTAGAGAGGCTGAGTGGTGTCTCTGTATTCTTTTGTTTTCTCAAATTCATATCCTTGTGACCTTTGTGTGCTACTGTCCATCAGTTCCATGCTACTGTCATTTAACTTAGAAAACCCAAACAAAGAGCTTTTGATCAATCAGTACAACTAAAAATGTACAATCTTAATTGAGTCTGAGGTTTAAACACTTTCGGTAACTTCCTAAGAACCCTTCACTGGTTTCTGAGATTGCTATTATTCCTCGGATTTCTAAAATTCTCAATCATATTACTTAACAATCAAATCAAAGAAAACAACGTGAATGGAACGGTAGTCATAATCGTCATCCTATATATGTATAAACTTTCAGACACCAATTCAAATGCTTTCGGATACAACTTCCATGCCTTTAAAATTTCAGAACAGACTATTTCCTCTGCAATACTACAATGTACACAAAATCAACTTTCTATTTCTGCAAAAGATACTAAAGCCAGTAAAGAATAACACAACCACCAAATTAACCAAAGTAGACAGCATAAGCTAGCAAGGAGTCTGCTACATACATGATCACAGGCTGCTCTAACCACAGCATAGCCGGAGAAACCAACAGCTTCAAGATAAAGCAGGCAGCATTAAACAGCACCCTCTTACGGATTATCACAGCCTTCTTAATCTTCAGTTTCGCGAATTGAAGTGATAGAATAAATCAAATTTCTCCAAGTAAATAATGATCACAATGTCCAACCTATCATAATTTGCTTCCTCTTCCTCATAAAATCGAAAAACCCGAATCCTATACTACATTACTACGTACTACTAATTCGCCACAATCAATCAAAAAGAATTTCGTCACAAATACGCATCCCAGCACTATATCATTCCCCTCCATCATCATCGAAAATACTATTACAATTAGCCGGTTTAACCAAACAAATCCTCTTACCACCTCTACAAACCCCATTCCTAAGCTCCATATCATCCACTAAACCCGATTTCGCCTGCCTTACATCCCGTAACTTAAACTTCACTCTTTCTCTCCTCCTGTAAACCAAAATCCCTCCCTTTCCTCTATTCCTCTTCCTACTCCCCTTCTCTTTCGCATCCTCTTTCGCCAACGGAATCGGCAAAACGCTGCAATTCCCCCTCCTCTCCTCCCAATACACCTCCTTCCTCTTCACATTTTCATCATCATCATCACCACTGTTACCACTGACATCACCACCACCGTCGTTGTTAAATTCGTCGTCTACGCTAACTCGAGGAAACGCCGGCAACCATAACGGAACCTCCTGACCACGGCGGCGGGTAGAATCGCCGCCGTCGGGTTCAGAAACCGCCGCGGCGGCGGAAGCGTCGGGTTTTGATACGCGGCGGGGGAAGGGGAGGTGGTCGGAGTCGGTAATAAAGCGGGAGAGGTTGCGGGGGGAGAAGTCGAGGGGGAAATTGAGGTCTTGGAGGGCGGAGAGGAGGTCGTTGAGAGCAGGGGTGTCGGCGGAGAAGGAGGTGCGGGAGGCGGCGGAGGTGGTGAGGTGGTTGAGGAAGAGGGCGGCGACGCGGGTTAGGGTTTCGAGAGCGGAGGATTTGGCGGATTTGAAGCCGGTGGTATTGAGGATTTGGGCGACGGAGATTTGAGTGAGGGCGTGGGTGAATTCTGAGGGTGTCGGGGTTTTTGGGTTTGACATTTGGGTTCACCGATTTGGATTTCTTGGGGTTTCAATATTCAAACTTTTGGGGATTCTTTTATGAAGGTGCTCTTAAACGTTAAACCCTGAGCTTTGAGGTTTTGGGGGAATGGAAATTTGATGAGTGGGTATACGAATTTTGCCATGAGACGGTCTCATAATATGGAAAAACAAGATTAGCTCATTAATTAATTAAACTGATTTCAATTGTTACAAGTATGACTATGCTAAGTTTTAGTTTTCACCATCGACCACTGTCGTTGTAAATGTTGTTGATCACCTCCCTTGTGAGCATTGATTGACAGATTGTAAACCTTTACTGAGTACTAATTGACATTTTGTTTAACCCGGTATTTATTATCTAACACTCCGAGCATTGATTGACAATTTGTACAACTCACTCCTCCGGTCCAATCTAAACTTCTCTCTACTTTTATTTTAGAGAAGGTGATAATTTAGGGTAAAATACAAATTGAATCAGTCATTAGAATTGTTTACCCCGTATCATTTTTCCCAACATACAGTCCACGATGCGATGGAAAGCTTAGCTTGCATCCCACGAAGAAGCACTTTCGAGATCTAGACTACGACACAATTTCTAATCACGACATTTATACAAGTTTAAAATATACGATAGAGGAAGCACTTAGACAACATGTTATATTATTCAACATAACTGCTCATTCATATAACTCCATAAAAAAAATCCTGGAAAATCCTACCTCCAAAATCTCGAACTAGGGTCTATCATTAGTCAGTTAGACGATATATGTACGAAAATCTTATGAATTATTTTCCTAGTTTTCAAAAAGCAGACTTTAGTTATAAAAAAAAAAAAGAACACTTGCATCCAATAAACTAAACATTACGTACAGAGTTTTCAACAAAAAAATAATAGAGGAAAAAAAAGATGCACAGCTACCGGTCTTTAGGAGCATAGAAAAAGCTTAAACATGGCTTGAATGGTAGGACAACGGACAAATGAGAATAAGTTTGATCACTTATTATCTCAGATTTCCATTCTATGAAGTCCTTTTTCATATCATAAGCAAGAACAGAATCCTCAAGTCGAAGAGATACAAGGGGTGTATCAGGATGACAAGCGAGTACGCTCACATGAGCATCGACTTTAAGCACGTATTTCGCAAGCTGTTTCGAGGCCATTGGCTTACATAATTGCACGTTGTTGCTGATCTCAAATAACAAATTCCATTCCCAAGTATCACGTTGAGTTGATCCAACTTTCCAAATCCAAAGTCCCTTATTATCATGACAAGAGAGATAAAGGGTTTTCTCACATTCCCATAATCTTTTAGTTTGATTGCAGACTTTTGATTGTGTCACTTGCGGTAAGGGAAACTTATAATGCTCCATTTTCTGCTCATCACTCATATGAAATACTATTCCATAACGCTTGCTCGTCAAGATAAATAAAGCGGGTTTTCTAACGTGTGCCTATAGGGCATATGATAAAAGTCCATTTATTTCCTTGATTAAATGATATTCTCACTTGAAAAAACAAAATATGGAATCTAAGTGGTATATTCAGGAGAATATCACTTAATTAAGGTAGGAAATCAAGTCTTATCATGTGCCTGTGCCTTATGGGCACATGTTAGAAAAATCCATAAAGATATACCAAGTTGTAGATAACAAGAAATCATCCAACTCCAATGATTGTAGAATCCATAAATTCTTAAGAGGATAGTATATCTCCATATATCTAAACCTCACACAAAATCTAATCACAGTAAACAAAATTCAGCGACAAAATTTGGAAGCTATATGAATGATGATACCAGTCTTCTCCTCTTCGTTATAAAGTATAAACCCAGTTTTTTCCAGAGTCATAGATTTGGGCACTTCAAACTTTTCCTTAGTAGCTGGATTATGGACCAAACAAGTGCCATCAATTAAGGTTATAAGAAGTAATCCTCCATGAATACAAAAATAATAACACTCTTTAGGAGGGTCATGCAGTCTACTTAAATTGATTGGCGTAAAATCAAACGATAAATCTGCAAGAAAACCCTTTTCTTAGCCACTACTAACAACAAGATCATGAGATGATGAATTCACACTAATCAAGGCTCTCCTTGGTTTTTAGACAAAGATAACTCAGATTTTGCCCTTTGTCTAAACTCAAGTGCACAGTTAACAAACCACACAATGGAATGCACGATATATCTTGGTCGATATCCCTCCTCATATGTAAGAAGCGGCATCTCCAAGACTTACGCACAAATTGACTTGTGTGAAAAGACTTGAAAGATAGTCTCGGAAAAATCCCATACCATATTTCAGGTGGCAAATTGCGGTATTTTTTCCGACGAATGCTCTTTATAATAACCATTGTTTATAGTAAAGCCAGCAATTAATCGTCTAATTCTCTCTCGGTCACCACGTATGACGCAAGGCAGGCAGGTGCTGTGACTGTGAGAGACATGACTGTGAGAGACAGGAGGGTTAAACGTGTGCTTAGGTTAAGAAATACTAGTAGTGAAGACGGTAGTCAATTAATCTTATATACCGAAATTTCTTTCCAAATTGCACCTTTTATATATGTGAATAGCTATTCGTCGCCCTTGTTTTACTATTGTCGCCTAATTTTCTTTACAAAATTTTCTATTATACCCCTAGCGCGAGAGCTATTCCCACCACCAACTCCGCCACTACAACCACCATCATTTCTCGATAAAAAGTTGTTAACATCACCATGGAACGAGACAATTCTTCAGCTATTCAAGCCGTATAGTCAACGGTTACAAAAACATAAATTGATTTAAAAGAATCTAATTTATTCGATTGATAATCGAATAAGCTGCGCTACCGTCCCTAATGTACGCATCCATCAAACGCATTTTTCAAACGTCTAAAGCCCATCATAAACGTGTTGACCACATGTCCGTTGTGACAAAATGGACGTGTGGACTACACGTCTTCATCCATAGCAAGACGTCTTGACCAGACGTCTTTGTTCAATCAAACGCATCATTGTTTGCCACTTTGCCGGATGTCATTCCATTTAGAGGCAGTTAAAGCGGAATAGCATCTAGCATGAACAGTGTGCGTGTGCTCGTACTCAGACGTTGACATACTATTTTATTGTATGACGATAATTCTCAAATTCACATCGTTAAGGGTGTGCTCTCATCGTCGATGGCTGGGTTTCTCAACTAGGGGTTGTTGGAAATAATGGTGAGATTGGGCGAGTTGGGAAATGGGTGAGTTTAATTTTAGGTAAGTGGATATTTAGATTTAAAAAGGACATTTTGGGAATATGGCGGGCGATATTAGCGACAAATAACATCTCTGTTATATATACTCCCAATTAATTTAGGAAAATTGGTATTCTGAAGCTATCGAAACATCATAAAATTTGTGGAGGGAAGATGAGAGAGAGGTGGAAGATGAACGCGATGAGGTCAGGTCTGGTAGTATTAGGAGCATTATCATTTGGGTACTTAACATTACACCTTGGTTTTCGCCCTTTCTTAGAGAGAGCCCAGCAAACCCTTGACCTTGAATTACAAAAACAACACCAACTTGATTTGGAGAAAGAGCAACATCACCAACAGAAACAACCCCTTGATTTCCCTGAATCTTCTTCCTCAAGTTCCGATTAGTTCTACCTCTTTTCCCATTATTTCTTGAGGTATGTTTTTTTGTAAGCATTAAATCAAGTTTATTTTATTTGGGTTTTGATATAGCATTGCCAATTTACTGCCTTTGTTGGATAGTTAGTCCCCTTTATGTTATTTTTATCATGTGTTGGTTGAATTTGTACACTTTGTGTTTGCTTGGTGAGTTAGATTAGATTGTTTGATTATATTAATTGGTTTGGGATGGGAAATGACCTGAATTGGAATCAAACTGTGTTAGTTAGACCCTGCTAGAAGGATTTGACACGGGTTCGTATACGAAGGTCCTGCTTTTTTGGCTTGAAATGAAGTGTGTAAATGTCATAACGCATACCCATGTTGACTCATGTGTGAGTGTTAAGTATCCTAACTGGGTTGTGAGGTAATATGAACAGTTTGAGTAATGTAGATTCGGAACAGTGAGTAATTAGTACTCCTTCGCTATGTGAGTCACATTATCGACTGTTTTGGGACTGGGCAAGTATCTTTTTGGTTCGTGTTTTGGGAAGGATGAGATGAATTAACTTGCTGGGGCTGGAATTTTTGATACAATTTAATTGAGATTAACAAATTTGGACTTCTATCATCTCAGTCACTTCACTTTTCAGAAATTGGAAGCCATGATTATGAGAATTAGAAAATTAGTAAGTTAGGATTGGTGTTCACATTGATTTTAAAATTTGTTTCAGACACGTCTTTTCAGTTTTAGTTGAACAATGAACCTATTCTTTGATGCATGAGCTTGGGTGAAGAACCAAATCTCAAGAGTCCTTTGCTGTGGAGCAGATTTTCTTATCCCTACTCTTAAACAGCTTATCAAGTGCAAAGCTATAAGGTTTTGCTTACTTTGGTTCTGTTGACCTTCTAGAAGGATGTTATAGACTTACTGTACATATCATGGTGGCCTCTGCTGGCGACGCTCACTTTTACCATCCCTTGGACACCAATAAGTTGGAGTCTGGGCTTGAGATAGAAATTCACTTCTTTAGATAAGAGTATAAGACACTGTAATCTTACCCTCATGGGTTGCTTGGAGTAGGGGTAATTCTTACTGGGCTAATACCGTAATAGGCGCCAATCAAAAGAAAATAAGGGGAATTGGTGGTGGTGGAGGGAGGAGCTAAGGGTTGAAGGGGATCCCCTCATTTGGAGACAATGCATTACGCTTGGGGAATGTGGCGATGTGCTTAAATATTACATCCCTTTATGGGGTGTATTACCCTCTCTCTCTCTCACCCTCGTCAATTACCACCATCATTCCCTCAAATTTGCCCTTGTTTTTGGTGTACTGCTCTTGTAACTATTACTCGTACTCCAACTTGTAATGACCCCTCAATGTTGGTCATCACAATATCACATGCCCTACTTATATGGCACACACCATTTAAGGGGCAACTTTGCACTTGCCTCATCAGGCTAGAATAATTTACCTTCGAGTTCTTCGTTAAACTAAGGTGTGATTAACAGTTTAAGGGTACACCTTGACTATCAGCTTTAGCTTCAGCTTGACTGTCAGTGATCTATCATGTACCTTATCTCTTGTCCTCTCTAAGGGCCTGAAACACATCAAAAGTAATTTAGCCACCTCGTTTTTTTATATCCTTCGTCAACCTCATCCCTTTGATCCACGGCTTCATAGTCTAAGATGAAAATTAGAAAGAAATTTTTTAAATCTTCATGTCTTCGTGCAATTTGTTGACATGCTATGCGGTATATTGCTACATCTAACTTCTTGGCATAGACATTAGTCTTACCATTTCTTTCGTGAGTTTTGATATTCCAACAATATTTAAAGCTCAAAACAGTGCCCTCAATCCCCCTTTCTTGTTAAAGTCATAATTATGCTTCAAGCGAACGAGGACATCAATGACGTGTGACTGTGTGAGATTGAGTCTACATAGTTTTTCTTTGAATTGCTGCATAGGCAGAGGTTATGAGGATTCCAACCCGGAACAACCCCCAGGTAGTCTACATAGTTGATTATACAGATTGAAGCTATATGAATATGAACTGGTGTGTGTATATGGCCGACACTCAGATGTTCAGAATTCAAATAAGTTTTGAAGTAGGCAGAAAGCGTTCACTTCCTTCATTGACCTGAAGTGGGATCTCTTTGCCATTCTAGAGGTAGAGGGTTCTTCTTTACATAAGGAGGGCTATTAGTTAAATTACTTGTGATTGGGCAATTACCATTAAAACTGAAAGATATGATGTCTATTATAAATTTATAACTATAGTCTATAGTCATGTTAACCAACCCCAAATTACTGGCAGGTTATTGTTGTAAGAGAGCTAATTACAAAGGGGGGGGGGGATGAGGATAAGGCATCCTTGTAATAAAGCAAATTACTAATAGAATTGTACCAGGGCATACCTAAAAGCGCAGGCTGCTTTTGCCTGTAAAAAGGCAAAGTAAGTAACCCTCCTCCAAAGGAATCTATTGTGCTGGACTTTACATTTTCTTCTGCAATTCTACCATAATTAGCTATTGAGGTTAAATCTTTCTAATTTCTCATAATAGCTCCTTAAACATCACTGAGACAGATTATAGTTCAGAATTAGGACTTAGGAGTGTAGGTAATGCTTTCAAACTTGCCAGGATGTGAGTTACCATGTTGTTCAAGTGTTCATGAAGAAATCTAGCAATTATCCAGTTTCACAAAGACTCGTAAGTAGGCATATCTCTGTGACTCTGTTATCTCCTGCTTTAGGGGGTCAGAATTTCTAAACTTAGGTCATTTCATTCTCTTTTCTATAGAGTGTTTTTGAAAGAGTGGAGATAGTCCAAAGAGGAACATTGGATAAAATGTAGAGTATATATGGGTAATATGAATCACGTGACCCCTTCAGTTAGCTGTTCTTTTTCTTTTTAAACTCTATTTCTGAGTAATTGTTACTGTGTGGCCAAATCTTAACTGAGTTTCCATGATACACCCAAATAACATGAATCAATTCTGTGTTTGAATTCTAGGTGTGTTAAATAAGAGACTCAATTTGTGTTTGAATTCTAGGTGTGTTATATAAGTTTACTCTTTCCCTCTCTCTCTCTCTCCCTCTCTCTCAAGCGCCTAGTCGATTCGTCCCTGTAGAATATTAATTTTGACTTGGCGTTTGGTTATTGGGAGCCATGATTATGATGATTACTCAGTAAAGATTGCCGTTTACCCTGTACTTCCTGTATTTGAAGTCTGGCAAAGGGTAATTTTTCTGGCTTATTTTCTGTAGTTATGGCTTGTCTCACAGATTTATGTTCCATGTTAGTTGAACAATGAACATGTCTGTTCTCAATATTCACTCCTTGGCAAAGTAGGCAAAAGGCCTGTGTTGTTCTGCATTCAATTCGATCAGTTTTAATGTCTTTAAAACTCGATGAGTCAAATCGATTGTAGTTGAGTGGTTCTATAGTCTATGGTATAAATCATGGAGTAGCCATGGTGCTTCTGTATGACCTGGCTTCTTCTGGCACTCACATTTATTCCTTCGGAGTAACCATGTAGCTCCTGCGGTCTGGCTCATCGCAAAATGCCCATTCTTCAGGTGTTTTAACTCTTTAAGAGAGCCTTTACCCCCTTTTCTTGTGGTGTGACGAGGTTGACAACTTATTTAGCTGAGCAACGCAGACATTATCATTCACATTTAGGTTGATTCGAGACGCTCGTGCCAGGCAAATTTACGAAGTAGTACACGTAGATGCTAACCTGTTTAGAATTAGGAAGAGTTGTGAAGTGGGCATAGAACATTAAGACTGCTTTATCAAAAGGCTTAGATCTCTTTGTTACCTTCTGTCAAGTTCCAGACACACGCCTCTTTTTTTCCCCAAATTTGAGCAATTGAGCCTATAACCTATACCACCAATACCAAGCATATTTCCTGAGTCAAGAGGATTTTTGACTTGCCCTGGTTAAAGTCAAACACCTTTCAGCAACATAAAGGTAATCTAGGAAATGATTGATTGGTTTGTGTACATCCCTATATTGAGATGTTATGAAACAAATTAGCATTTGTTCTTATTGGCTATACATGCTTTATGCTCCTCACTCCTTCGAAAGCTTTATTTGCAATTCTAGAGAATTCTTGTCCAGGTTGACAGGAGGGTTTATAGCCTAAAGTCTTGCTATTTGGCAACTACCTTTGAGCTGTAGCAAATACCATTGACGGTCACAATTTGACGTAATTAGCTGTGTTGTAACTTCAGGATGGATCCGTTTCAGTATTCATTACAACTTGAAAAAATGGTATACTAGTGTAATATACCCATAAATGAGGGGATAAAGCCCGTAGGCAAAGAGAAAGCCAATACAGTGATGGAGGGGCAGGGTTCCTAGATGACTGAACAGTTTGTTTTATCTCGATCTTATTTATCAGCCATAGGAGAAACTGAACTTGTGTGTAAAAGAAAACAGAGAAATATTCTGCAAAAAGAACTTGATCAAAGAATGGAGTTTGAAGGGCTTAATTGAGAGGAACTAGATGTGGCAAACGGGAAAGAGCAGCTAGATTTCTGGGGCAAGTGCAAGCCTATATATCAATGTTTCAAACTAAATAAATCTTAGACTTCACTCTCATTCCCTTGACAATATGTACTTTTGCCATTAGGAATATTCTCCGGCCATACATTGCACTGGAAATGGTTTTTTAAGCAATAAAACCATATCCCTCTCCCCCTTTTCTTTTCTTCAGATTACATTTCACAGCTACTGAGCTAGTGTTTCCTCTGATAATTTTAATTTGTTTAGCTGATAGTAAAAGTTTAAGTTGAATCTCCTAACAAGTATTGTGAAACTTCTTCGCAGAAATTTGAGGACCCACTGTATCAAGAAGGCACGCTGCTCACTCCGATCTGTATCAGAAGGTTTGAATCAATATCCAGAGTCTGGCAAGTCATAGATTTCTGGCCATCTAAAACGACGAAGGCTCTGTTGGTCAGTCAAGGCTCACTTTTTTCTGATGTTAATTTCTTGTACAACCGTTGCATGCTGAACTCAAGACCAGATGTTCTTCCAACCAAACTGGTCTGATTTTTAAGGCTTTCGACTAGTTAAGTAGGAATGCGTACTATTCATATAACCATACCACTCCGTCTCAAATTAAACCTCATGGAACAGTATTAAGTGAGAGGATTTCAAATTCTATGGGAAGTTTAAATTGGGACGGAGTGTTATGTTACAAGATAGCCTAGTCTGACATAGCTAATCTCCTCGCCTATTTTAGAATATGATGGGTGGATATTTTTATGTTGTCACTGAGAATTCATATGCAGTACACTGTTTATGAGAAAACTAATGCCCGAGTTAGTACTGATGTACTGTAGCCAAGCTAGTCATAGTATATATGGCCTTCAGATGCATCATCATCTGTCTAGAAGGGTATACTTTCTGGTGGTTGTGACCTGAACCTTATGGTCGTACTCTGTATGAGATGCATCCTGAAATCTGTGATCTCGGCTCAAGCGTCTCTAAACAAGTAGAACACAATGTTACAGTATACAGACAGTGGGTTGTCTACTATTCTCCTTGTCATCTCTGATCCTTGGTTTTTTTGTGTCTTTGCTGAATCGAACACTATTGCAACGAAAAAAAGAAAGATCATCCAGAATGCATGGCATATGACCAGGGGGCCTTTGTGCATTTTTATTGGTCGTGTTTTAATTATCGGTATATACTTTTGGTAGAGAGTTCTTTAGTACGAGGTTAGGTTCATCTACAACTCACTCTGCTCGTTCCCACCTGTCGTCTTCCCACTCGACCCTCCCCCTTATCCCGGTAATCTGCAACCTTTTGCGTACGTAGTGTTGATCAAACGAGAAAGTATACTAAGCCACATATCATCCCTATTATTTCATATGACGAACATGTCTTAACTCTTTTAAGTCAAATCTTGGTAAACCCGTATCCCTAGTACAACGTATGAGGAGGCTTGTGCATCATCCATGCTTAAGAGCGCAATTGGCTTCGCAAGAGGGGGTGTATGAGTGTATCGATAACGTAATTATTGAGTGAGTCAATCAAACCTTTGATTTTGATGATCTTCTTCCCTACACTGTCCCTAAACAAGCACAACTCAAATGTCCATATCAATCCAACATCCACTCATTCATTTATTCGCCAACTTTCACGAATTCATTCGTCTAGCCCGTATTAGTAATTATCATGTTGTATGACACACTTGCTTCTAAACCGGTGAGAGACTTATGTACCGTTCTGTTCAACTTAAAAATTAAAAATAATATTGTGTGAGAGGATTCCAAATTTTATGGAAAGTTTAAATTGAGACGGAGTGGTAGTCCATCGTTTAGATTCAATCTAAAAAGTTGTTATCGAAATATGTCGGTTATTATTTTATAAGTTTCATTAAATTTAGTTCCAAATGTCGGTATTAATTCGCCAAAATTCAAATTTGTTCGGATTAGATCAAAAGATAATGAATTCGGATCAATTTAGGTGATAGACATGTGATGCTATTAATACGTCTTCATGAATGTTTAACGAACGTAAGAGTCATGACTCGTGGTGCTTTATCGCGTAAGCTTAATTTTCATCTATCTAACTGAGATATGATTGATAATGAAATTATCCAGAATGCATGGCATGTTGGGAATTTGGGAAATGATATGATATTTGCCCAACCACTGGCATTAAATTGATTTAACAATCAAGAATTCAAGATGAATAATGATATGCCAACTCTTTTTCTAATTACTCCTCTTCTACATTATTAAATGGTGGTTGATTTGTAGTTTTCAAATCTCATTGTTGCTTGAGAATGTGGATTTTGTATCTATATCAATATATTTAGCATAGATAATTATTTAGGTCTAAGTCTAACACAAACCGAAAAAAAAAAGGAATAGTGGAAAAGCATTTTGGGTTCCTCGTAATTTTTTTTTATATTTTAAGGCAAGAAGAAGGTTATAATATTTATCAATGATGTCATTCTTGGATAGTTTTTGGTGTTACAAAAATTCACAATAAAAATGGAAAATAAAATGTTCAATGAAATAGGGTGCATGTCACCAGTTTTCTGGTTGGGAATAGGGCTAATGTTTGGTATGCAAAATAAGCTAGTTTATTTGGCTAAATTAGCTTATTTGACTAGTTTTTTAAGCTCTTTGACCAAATAAGTTAGTTTGGTAACACCACTACCTTAAATAATAAGTTAGCTTATCTAAGAAGTTGCCTCATGTAACTTATTTAACATAACATAATTTTATTCTTAATTTACCCTCAATTATTTACTAAAATAAAATGAGATTAAAAATAAATAATGCATTTTTATGTAATTTTATATATACCATCTCCTATATTAGCTAATTCCGCCAGACACTCCAAATACTACTAGCTAAAAACTTTAAGCTATTATTGCAGCTACTATTTCAACATTCAGCTACTATTTCAGCGTTCAGCTACTATTTCAACTAGTTTTACCAAACATAGCCTAGAAGTATAGAATTGCCCTTGGAAGAAGGGAAAAAAAAAAGCTTTTAACCTTCTAACCGCTGTTTGGGCTGACAGTTTATACATTACAAATCGTTATCTCGAATGACCGTTTTCACTATTGACAAAAAAAATGTATTTTACTGTTTACGAATAAATAAAATCGCCAGGCGAAGTGGCTCTGAAACAACATTTGAGTGATTTGCATCCCAAAATGTTGAATGTCTTTATCTTCCGACCCAATTTGTTAGATATTTTATTTCTTTTCTAAAACCCTACTTTGAAAAAGATATCGATCAAATATCAGAAAGGCAGTGTGGACATGTACGTCACCCCTACACTTTATGTATTTATCATACCTAAAGAACTTAAATCGTGTCCAAAAGTTGAAGTCAGATTTATTGGGGTAGCCAAATCATGCAAAATATGCATTGCAACTTCGAAGTTTGAACAACACTACTAGTTTGGCAACTTGGGTACTACCCTCTGATGTTGACTTTTAATTAGTCATCCCTTAACTCAATTGGCCAATTGGGAGATATGACCCTATGAACACCAATCAATGTTTCTAAGTTTATCTAAACAACATTTAAGATCAGAAGAAATGAGCTTAATTAAGAGTAAAATCTTCAAATAAAATTAAAGGATGGAGGGAAAAGGGACAGAAACTAAATGATTGTGGCGAGGTTTGTCGACAAACTATGATGAACTATCTATCACTGCATGTAAATATTTTATATGGAACTGTTATACTAAAAACTTTCTCGAGCATAAAATACACACCGTCAATAAATCATTTGAATAGTTTTTGGCAATTGGCACTATTATTCCACTATTATTCCCGCCATCCAAATACTGTTTTCTTAGATATCACGCAATCAACTAGCTCGTACAAGAATTGAAGCACAAAGTTGGTGAAAAATATAAAAATTGACTTAGCAACCAAAGCCAATAAATACCACCTTTGACTCTCAAGTCTTAAACTCGACGAAGTTGTAAGAGTTTCTTCTTCTTCATTCTTCCTATTACACATTTACACATTGGACGGAAGGAAGTCGTCAAGTCGAAGTAGATGTCCACAAATAACCCGTGAAAAGTGCGGATGAATAGGATGCAACTTGTGCCATGAAATCAAACCCCCTCATTTTTTCATTCATTCTTCTTCCTCTATATTTATTCACCCCTTTATTTTCGTAATCTTTACGTTTCATTTTTCATCATTCATCCTTCTCACTTGTGAGTTTCTTTCTCCCTTTACCTCTTTTCATTTATATTATATTTGTCCTTGTTTTTTTTTGTTTTTTGCTTTGATCATTAATTTAGATAGATTTTGTTTATGAATTAATTATGTTGTTTGTTGAAGAGGTAGAATTCTGGAAGAGTTCTGTTGTTTTTCTGTCTGTACTTGTGTACTTGTTCGATCAATTACATTGAATAACTGTGTATTACTGTTTCTGCTTTTCTTGTTACGGAGTTGCGTTCATTTGAGGCACTGGGGTAATGTTGTCGTTATTATTATTCTTGTTGTTGTGAAGCTACATTCATTTGGGTGAAAACTGGGAAAAACATAGTGACGAAATATGTCTTGGGAGTAAAATCGGCCCCACTCGTAAGACGATGTTTATTACTAGTACTCATAACTCATTCCATTTCATGAGTTCTTTACGTTTGGTTTGAATATGTAGAACAATGGGAGAAACAGAGGGCGTATAATGTTAGTCGACTTCAGTAAACATCCAAAGATGCCTTTATGAATTTCAAGTACTGTAGATGTTTGCAAGCAAATGGGATAAGGTTGAGATTTGGTGTTACTTTCTCCAGAGTTGCTTAGACAATTTCGATATCTAAATTCTTGGGTGTAAGAAAGCCAAGGTGTGTTCAAATTTAGCCTAGGATGTGCTCAGACGCATCAACTTCTATGGATTCTATCCTGCATCAGTATATGATCCTGCTTTGCTTTTGTTTGAAGTTTGAAATATCGGGTTGCCAGAAACAGGATTCTTAATTTGTGTATTTAGGACAGTTACCAAGCCTACAAGTCTCTGACTTTTGATCTTTGTCATGTAATTGTATCGACCAGAAGCTCCAAAACATTCACCATTGTTCTTCAACTTCACTCGAGTATTATCAAAGTAGTTAGGAAATGTTTATGTGGTCTTTTTGCACTTCTTGTTAGTACAGAAAGTGCTGCTTTGCTGTGTCGAGAATTCTCTTCATTATATGGCCAGCATGTTGTCGTAAATTATCAATTTAATAAGTATGTCATTTCTGTATTCCTGACTATTATGTTGTTATCAGATTCAATTCAGAGAACATCAGGATGTCAGATCAAGCTGAAAATGTATGTCCACTGAATGATGATATTTTCTACGACATATTGAGGCGTCTAGATGGGGCTTCTTTGGCCACTGCGGCCTGTGCCTGTGCTGCATTCTCCTCAATCTCGAAGGAGGAGAGGATATGGCAAAATGTCTGTCACTCCCTGTGGCCTTCAACCAATAGGGATGATGTGCGAAATTTAATCAAATCAATAGGTGGCTTCAAAAAGTTCTATGCTGATTGTTACCCTCTCATTGTTAACAAACAACTCGAGCAGTTTCCCTGGGATTCCTTGGCCGAGCACCTGGAAGAATGGCCGGAAGCAGAGTACTACGATGAACACGAAGAGTATCAAAGCATTACACCATCTGATTTTGTTTCCCTGGTTGATATTAAGTATAAGGGCAGACCAATTTTCTCCAAAGTTCTATGGGGTATTTCTGAATCAGATGTTCTCAGTCGTTGGTTCTATAATTCACCATTCCGTATTGACCTCCTTGGCAATGTTGATAGCAATGAGGAAATCGGAAAAATCATCCTGTCGATTTCTGATGGTTTACCTGCAATCCAATCTGTCGACAGTGAAAGAAAGGAAGGCAAGCTCTGGAAGGAACTTCAAGATGGTATAACGCTTAGTTGGATCATCGTAAACACGAGTGTTAAGCAAGCTGCTAATGTCTCTAGTTGGATTCCCCTTGGAGTCCAAAGGCATTGGCCAACCAACAAGGATTTCTTGGTAAGGTTCGGGTCAGTTCTTCCTGCAGAAGATATTTTACCTTGTCAAGCTGTCGAATGCATCCTTCAGGTGAAATTCAGAATGGTCGAGGACACTACCACGGGTTTTATAAACATCGAGCTGAACCAAGTGAGCATGCAGCTGGAAGACATAGAAGGCTCACATGTAAACGGAAAAAACAGTTTGATGATTCTGAAAAAGGCGCTAAGCTGCGACAGGAGCAGGAAGTACAGTGAAGCTCTGGAGTGTTGCAATTTATATAGCAGAGTTAGGACTGAAATGAAGGAGGAAAAATTGAGGAATGAAAGCCGGACTGATAGGTTGTGCATTGTCAGTGGGATTGCTGCAGTACTTACTTTCTGGGTTTGTTTTCTGTAAATTTATCTTGCACTAAACCTTATGTATATTTGTTTTTTTTTTTTTTGGTTACAACCTTATGTATATTTGTATAACACTACATACTAGTATATATTAAAGCCTGTACTTGTATACTTGTAAACTACTAGTAGATGTTAAGTTAGTTTATTTGGTGTAAAATTTTCTACAAATTTTGATGTACTTGTTTATACTAGCTTTTTACCCGTGCAAGATTGCACGGGCGACCCTATTACTCTGTAATTTTAACTTATTTAAATGAATAACATTTTAAATAGTAATTGTAACTCAGTAAATATTAAAACAACTTTTAATAAGTGTCGTATTTGCTATTTAGTTTGATATTTAACAATGATTTTAAATTAACAATGTAGGCAACTTTTAAACCTTAGTCGACCGACAAAGTAAATCTGATTGGGTGCGCTTTTTCTGAGCAATGAAAACTTTTAGTGACCCGCAGGCCATGGCCTATATTTAACCAACCATAATTTAACCAGCATATTTTGAGTCAATGCCTAGCCAACCCTTTGACCCAATTTGACCCTTAGTATAAGACAAAATAAAGATGAATAAAATTCAATACAAAAATGAAATACTGTAATATAAAGTTAATATAACAAATCAAAAGCTAATTTTAGTTGTTACCCGTGCGAAATTGTAAGGATTGTTTAGCGGGATTTTTCTAACGTGTGCCCATGGTGTACATGATAAGTTTTCATTTCTTTCCTTAATTAAGTGATATTCTCCTTAGAAAAAATCCGCTAAACAATCCTTGCAATTTATTAGAGTAAAATGATTTTTCTTCACAAAAGCTTTGTTATATACTTATATTTGATGATATATTATTTCTAATTTAGCCAGCAGTAATAATGCGTTTTAAAAAAAAATTGGACATACAACGTTAATTGACCTACACCCGTTTACTCGTATTGACTTTTTATGACTCTTGACATGTATTTACATGCACCCGTCTACTCGTATTCTAATTTGACGGATATGATTTCGCGTACAACGTTAATTGACCTGCACCCGTTTACCAGTATTGACCTTTCATGACTCATGACATGCATTGAACTGCACCCGTTTACACATATACTAAGTTGACGGACATGATTCCTCATTGATCTAAACACATTATTGAAATGACCCAAAATACTTACCATGGAGTAACAAAAGAATTAACAATCCCAATCAATTTTAAAATTTAGCAAAATAATAAAATTTTTTTTTTTGTAGAAGATTGCGTAAGATATGGTTGATATACTCCGTGTTAATTATATACTCATTCCTAAACAAAACGTAAATAAGGCAAGTTTTTATAATTTACAGCAACTAACTTCGGTGATTATTGGTTTATGCATTACAGAATATTCCCCGCCCGAAATTAAATCTACATAAGATTTTTGCTTTTTAATTTGGACGAAATATTAGGGATTTATGTCCTTTATTTATAATTTTGTTAATAAAAGAATCAACGAAATCAATTGCCTTAGTGGTTGTACTGTTATATTATAATTTTGAGGTCACATGTTCAAATCCTAATTACTCTCCCCATTTCTTTTGATTCTTTATGTTTGGTTTGAATATCCGATATTTAGAATTTTAGTTTTACTCAAAAGTATAGTAATGTAGAAGATAGTCTGAGATTCTTCATGTGTAGAAGATGATGTAGGCGTACTAATTTAGTTTAGTGATGTTTAGCTTTTGTCAAAAAGCCACTCACAAGTTTTGAGAGCGTTGTCTAGATTTCAATTTTGTTTTTCCTTAGCAACTTTGCCTTAATAGTAACACTGCCCTTTTTGTCTAATCCAAACCAAAGTATGACATGAACACAATGATTTTCCGCATAGTCCAAAACTAAAGTGAGTTTTGGGGCACCATTGGTCACGGGCACAATTTTTGGGTGGATTGCGTTCTGGCCAACATATGTGCTGGGCTGTAGAATGTGTATATCTGATTTACTCCAGTTTTATAAACCCGGGCCAATTTATCCGCTCTAGTAACTCAACTGTACCTAATACTTCGTAGTAATGATCTCACTAAAACTAACTGATCCACGCTCTTTTTGTACCTTACAAGTCGATATGTGACTTGTCAGACACAAAAGAATGTGATTAGTTGATTTTAGCGCGTATCATTACCCTTAAATAGTTAAATAGGCACATGAACTCGACAATAACCAAAACTCGAAAAACCAAATCTTGACCGACTCAAACAATTGACAATTTTCCATGTGCCTCATAAACAAAAAGCCGTAAAAAAAATTAGTTTCAGACTTTCAGGTCTTCAACAAAAAAAGAAAAGTTTGAGAATATTTAACGATTAAAGATCCGCGAGTTCAACCGTTCTTAGGCTACTTCAGAGGTTTGCTAGCCTCTAACATGGTGTCGTACACACCATACATGTACTAGAGCTGGTATACTTGACTGATTGTTGACTTAAAGGGCCCCAAATTTGTGATCAACTCGACTGGACTGGACCCGACCCGACACAATCTGATAAAGTACACCCAAAACCAACCCGGCTCATAGTGATCATTTACCCGACATTGACCCAATGCGTAAGTGTCAAAAATAAAAAGGACATGCATAAATGACCATCGTCCATCGGTAGCTATATCCGACTATAAACCAACTCGATCTAACATAAAATTTACCCGATAGAAACCCAATCTGTTACCGATTCGAAACTAACTCAGCCTATAGATCATGCTGCTCCAATAGTACCCGACCTAATGCGAATCAATCCGTTATAACCCGATCCATTTGCCACCCCTACACTTCTAAAGACAAGGCAAATGGTAGAGAGCTCACTATTTATCTTGAGACTAGCAATTCTTTCAAACAATTGGAACAAACAAAAAGACACCACAGTCGGAGTAATGATTTTCTTGACCAAACACACTCCCACTCTCTCTCTCTCCCCCCTTCTCTGTTCTCGGAAATTTTAAAAAGAAAAAACTCCAAGAAAGGCAAGCTTCGTTCAGTAACCGCCACCATGAATGCTACTTTGCTTTCTTGACACACATCTTCCAATATTCTCTCTCTTAAACACTAACTTCACTTAGAAGTTTCACCTTCATTTCTCATCACCCAGAAGCAACATCACCACCATTTCCCTACATTATATAAACACCAAATTAATTTAAACTGTTCAAACTTTAATTAACTTCTCTTGGTATCTTCCTCACCAATTAATGCATCATTTCCTCAAATAAAACCCACTTCACAAAGCCCAATCTTCCCCTTTATTAAAAATGTCCAAACCCCAATCTGAAGAAAAACAAGAATCAGAAGAGATAAACCCAGAAGACAGTTGCAATTACATGGGTGAAGAAACGTTTAAAAGAATGAAACGTTTCAGATTCTTTGAGCCTTCGTTAAGTATTATTGGGTTTTTGTTCGTAACAATTTGTGTTATTTGCTGCTTCTTTTACTTGGATTACAGAGCTTTTGCAAAAGGGTTTCGTTTCCCGTTTCATTCCGAAACGTTTCGGTGGCTGCAAAACGGTGGGTCCGTTTCTGGGGAGAGAAAGGTGGAGTTTTGGAGTGAGAAGGGAAGTGGGTGTGACGTGTTTGATGGTGATTGGGTGTGGGACGAGAGTTACCCGTTGTATCAGTCTAAAGATTGTAACTTTATGGATTTTGGGTTTAGGTGCTCCGAAAGTGGTCGTCCTGATCGTTTTTACACCAAGTGGCGTTGGCAGCCTAAACTTTGTAACTTGCCTAGGTATGTTTTGTCCGTATTCGAATCGGGTAGAATCACAATAGGGCGACAAAACTCTACCCCGTATTTTTTTTAAATAATGCCTGTTTGTTGCATTGTTTCTTCACCTACATTTTTAGGTAGGGTATTGTGGATTTGTCCGTATTTGAGCCGGGTATTGACATTAAAGGGCGGCAAAGCTCTCCCCACGAGTTTTTAACAATGCCCGTTTGCTGCATTGTTGTTGTCATGTTACATGGTTTTTTAAATAGCCTATTTTTGTGCCTCATTAATATTGTGTGATGCTACTAGTATGAGTTAATTTTTTTCAGGATAACATAGGTAATAGGTTAATCTTCGGCTTTGGAGTGCATAGGTTCATAACTAGTGAAAATTCGCGGCATTGATGTTCATTTTTTTTTTTTTGTTATGGTGTACCTTAATGTTAATGACCTTGATTAGATTACTCAAAATGGTAAGACATTGTTCATAATTGGTTATTGGTACTTTGGATACTTATGCCGTTATCTCTAGCCATCTTATTAATATTAGTGTTTTACTAGTACACAATGTACTGATGGAGTACCCGACGTGAATGAACCGTTGTAATTGACTAACTAGGATGTACTTTGGTGAGTCAATGTCTATATGTCGTACGCAATGTCGTAGTCCTTTATTTCTGCCTTGTTTGATCTATCAATTAATTCTAATATCCCTACTTCAGTGTTTCTGTTTCATGTTGCTTTGGTATCTTATTGCTTGGGCATTTATATGCAATTGGAAAGGCCTTTTTTTTTGCTGTTTGTGTACTCGTAATAGCTTGTTGGTGGATGGAAATGAAGCACGAAAAGTGCTACTGTTTCCTTTCTGTTTCGGAGAACTGGATTCCGCATCTAAAATCTGTATTAATGATGTCTTAGGTTTGAGTTTATTTTGAATGGAGCCAAAGACGCACCATTCTGCAATATGGCTGAACTGTTTGCGCTTCTTACATTGTGATAGGTAGCCGGTGGATGTCTTGTAGGCTTGTACCGCCATTATAATGTTGTTATTGTATTGATGCTTTAGTCTGTTTACGCTTCGCGCTAGTTTACTTGTGCAAACCTTTTATGTAGGCATCATTCTGTTGTGCTAAGTTTTCTCACTGTTTATACTATTACACTAGTGAAGGAGTGAATATGTTATACCAACTGATTATACGTATTAAGGATGTTTGATCTGATCCCACTATCACTATCAGTTAATTACATTTACCGATTCTGTTGTGCAATTCTCCTGATACCTAGTTATTCACATTCTGTATCTAATAGCTTCTGTCTAATTACAATTACCAGGTTTGATGCAAGATTGATGTTGGAGAAGTTAAGAAACAAACGCTTAGTTTTTGCTGGAGACTCGATTGGAAGGAATCAGTGGGAATCTCTTCTCTGCATGCTGTCTTCTGCGGTTCCTGATCAGAGTACAATCTATGAAGTAAATGGCAATCCGATCACAAAGCACAAAGGGTTCCTAATCTTCAAGTTTAAGGATTATAATTGCACGGTGGAGTATTATCGATCTCCATTTCTCATCCAGCAGGGACGTGCCCCTGAAGGAGCTCCAGCAATGGTCAAGTCTACATTAAGAGTAGATCAAATGGACTGGAACTGTGAGAAGTGGAGAGATGCTGACATTCTCGTCTTGAACACCGGTCACTGGTGGAACTATGAGAAGACTTTAAGAGGGTACTTCACATCTCTCTAAATTATGCTGTCATATATTTGTTCTCGATTCCATTTTACTAGTGCTACGACTGGTCTTATATCTATGCTTTTGCCCTGTTTAGTTCATCACTTTTCTGATTTTTATGAAGTTCTGCCTTATATTTGTTGCTTATTCCTTCTTTGATTCGTTGAAGCAACATGCTCTCTGCATAAATGGGTTTTGCTCCTTTAATATTGTATGACATGAGGACTTTTATTTCTCTAAACTTATGCCGTGCAATAAATATATTTCCTGGTGTGGCCTTCACAAATTTTTCGAAAATTTTTAATTTTCAAATGGATTGTGGCCAAATTGTGTATAATTTACCAAGAAACACGGGGACAGGTACATGCAATAGTGGTATTTTAGTTGAATTTATAGTAATACTGCATTTGGCAGACTACTCTTGTAATTGGTTCTCGAGATTTTGTGTTTCAGATGTCATTTGGCAGCTGACGACATTGTGTTTCTAAGTACACTAATGTCCATTTTACAAATTCGATGCTTGCTTGTCCAGCTTAGAACTTTGCAGTTCTCTCGTAGACTATTCTGGTGATTTGCCTAGAAGTCTGGGCTTCAGAAATTTGTCTGGGAAGATCCAATTTATCCCCATTTAATAATGATATTGAGGGTTTACGGAGTACTCCGTATATGTTACTAGGGAACTGGCGCATTTGCATTTGTATCATTTACAAGTCAGAGATACTCTTGCAACTCCTGATGCATCTTCCTATTCTATTTTATTCGGGTATTATAGTAGGTTTGGCGATATTTTCTTGAAACAAACAGCTTAAAAAAAAGCGTAATTATATAATTTAGGTGGGATTCGATTTCTCGTTATCCAGTTTAGCATTTCGCTATAACAAGCTTATTTTGCATCTCTGTTTACTCTACCCTTATTTTGGTGAATGTGGGTTGCAATATCTTAGCTTATGATAGATGTTCATTTGCTATGTAGTTTAATCATTAACGTTTCAGCTGTATGGTTTATGGCATCTAACAAACTTTACTTGAAACAATTTGAATCCTGAGACTTTGAATTTCGTCTACAAGAACAGTTTTTTTTCTTCTGGATTGGACTGTTGTATATTATTGCACACATTGACAATTTTTAATTGTCTGGCAGGGGTTGCTACTTTCAAACAGAGGAAAAGGTGAACATGAGTATGACAGAGAATGGTGCATTTCGAAGGTCGTTAGAGACTGTGCTTGACTGGATTGACAAAGAAGTAAATTCAACTAAGACCCGTGTCTTCTTTCGCACATATGCACCTGTGCATTTCAGGTTTGTATCTTTCTCCATAGCTAAGTGCATATCTTGCTATGTTGCTATGTTTGAATGAGTTTCATGTCATGCTAAGATTAAAACGATACAACTCACTGTATTAAGCTAGTGTGGTGTGAATTGAGTGAGTCACATCTTAAATGTAACTTAAACATGCCTTGACCTTCTCTTTGTCATACACCTAACGTCAGTTACATCTCTGTCTGGCAGAGGAGGTGATTGGAAGACAGGAGGAACCTGTCACATGGAGAACCTCCCAGAGCTCGGATCCTCACTTGTTCCATCCCAAATATGGCCTAAACTCACCATAAGCACAGATGTATTAACGGCTGGTTTGAACCAGGCAAATTCAAGGAGCATAAGTGTGCTAAACATCACAATGATGTCTTCTAGACGGAAGGATGGCCACTTATCTTTATACTATCTAGGCCCTGGCGTAGGTCCTGCATCAATTCATCGGCAAGATTGCAGCCACTGGTGCCTGCCGGGGGTTCCTGATTCGTGGAATGAGCTGCTCTATGCTTTGTTATATAGACGTGACGTCTCTCCATCCTGGAATCAAACTAAAATTTAGGCTGTGCATCTTAGATGATTATATAGATCTCATACACTGATCTTCACAACTAACCAATGTATATTAACTTTCAAGAGTTTTGCAGGAACATACTATGGAGTAGTGCTGACAATTATTTTAGGGGTGCTCATTTCTGTTTAACCCTGAATTGATTTGCGTAAATGGCTTGGTTCACCGAAAATGTAATGATCCAAATATCCGGACTTTCAGAAGCTACAAAATTGTTCTAGAACAAATGAATATTACGCATGTTGCGATCAAGCTATAGAGATTTTCATAAGCTAGAAACACATACACCAACTGTGGAGGATGTCCTCTCAAAAAAAGCATAACCGCGGGGCTGACTATGTGAGTATTCGAACTTGAATTTCTATTAACTCAAGGAAGGAGGTGGGTTATTATTAAATGACTAATTAGGGGTATTATTGGATAAAAGTTCACAAAAGCAAGATGTTCTCTCAAACGTTACTTTTGTAGCAAGATGTTCACAAAAGCTCCCAAAACATCTAAAAGTTACTAGAAAAGCAAATATGCTGAACACGTTTATTATTAAGTAAGATCATGTGCGATTCAACTTATTCAACAATATTTTCAAATTAGATCAGACTTATTCAAATCAAATCAAATCAAATTAGTTTTATTCAAATCAAATCAGGTCATAAGCATCCAAATAACAATCAATGATTCTAGTCTATTTCTAAATATTGATTCGTCTAATCTATATAATCATCATATATCATATCATATATAAATACAATAGCGGTAGAATTAGAAACCTCTAAGACAGTCCACATCAGATTTGACATCAGCGCCACGTCAAATGCTGACGTCAACATGCAACAAATTAGGCAGCCAAATCTCCAGTTTTATGCACGGATTCCATAAAATAAGAAAATATACTTGAATTACAATTATATTGAATCTAAATATAATCAGAAAAAATATCGAAATATATTTAAAAAGGAAACAATATGTCTAATATATAAAATATCGAATATACAAAATGTCGAAATATAAATTACACTGGATAAATCAAATAATTTCCGAAATAAGATTGAATAATATACGAAAATATTTGACAGAATATACCATCCTATAATTAGATTAAAAACGGTGACGTCAACATTCCTAATCAAGAAAACATTTAGCCGAAAATTTTGGCGAAATTTTCAGCCGAATTAATTAAATGGGAACAAAATCTTTAATAATTAAATAAGAGAGAAAATGCTTTAGGAATATAGAATATAGTAAATTTGGTATGGGTGACATATCGTAATATACTAACCTTTTATACACTGGTTAAATCGAATCATTACCAAACATGAATATTATAAAATCTTAATATCTCGGAAATATTGAAAAATCCGAGGCATATTGCAACTAATATTAATTATTTTGTAAAATAGCGTCAGTAAAATCTACAGAATAAACAACTATTTCCGTAAATAAAAAAATTTACAAATATATTTCCCTAAATTTTCATCAATATATTTCCTGTAACAACCCTAAAATTTCGCACTAATAAATGAGGAAAATATATAGAATTGTTATGCCGCAGTTGACTACCGAGTCAACTGCTAGGCTTGAAATACAATACAACTTGTTAAATCCAACAAATGAAAAGTCGACAGCGGAAGACTTAGAATGTCGAACTACAGTTTTCAAAACGAGAATCAAATTACAAGTCCAAAATAAAATATAAATCCAATAAAATGTTTATAAATTCCCAGCATGCAAGACGACCTCTCTAGCAAGCATCCAAATCATCAAAACCTGTCAACTATGCCATCGAAGAATGACATAGGCCCCAGAACATGGTAGGGAACGAACCAGAATAAGAACGTCAGCATACAGGCTGAGTAAGAATCACAAAGCAAACAACAAAGATACGCGCCTTGAGGCGCGTAGCTACAAATAACAGATTTTAGATATAACAACAAATTCAGAATACCGTCAGGACAAGTAGTGCGACAATCATAATATCGTTGACGAGACAAACGGTCTCGTCATTCAAATACACGGCTGGGCTCCTACCCCGCAGCCACCACAATCTCGATCCGACGCGAGCTAGAGTACAGTAAAACAGATCCTAAGGACTTGAAGTGTGCACACCCCTCTCTAGAGAGCCAGTAGGATGCGAAGCCTCTAGGAGGAAAGCCTATTAGGAAGTCGGTAGCTACTCCGACCCAAACATTACCTTGATCAGAGATATACATAGTGATCGGTCCGTGCCGCATCACATTCACTCTAGGTGGTAATCATATCGTCATTTTCTTTTATCCGTTTTAGATACATTATTTGATGGTACATTATTTGATACACAGTTTATAAACGGCCAAGGCCGGAATTCAATTCTCATCAATCAAGAATACAAGCAAAGTAAATCAACAATAGAGACAGACCACTCGGCCGAGAAGCCAAGTGGCCGAGAGGTCAAACGTGAAGGAAGCCGAAGGGCTGAAAAATGGTTAGAAATTCGAACAATAATACGCTCATGATATGAAATAGATAAAGGCGAAGCAATAATCAAGATTGAGCGAATAAACCAAAGGTATGTAAGGCGATCATATGAATAAACATGATGGTAAACCAAACGAGAGTAGAGGTTAGTCAAAGGGTCATGATCAACGTTCTTACCTTACAACGCTAATCCTTAATCATCCAATTATAAACTCAATCCACAACTCCCTAATCAAAAAGATGTAACCATAAGTCTTACAACTCACAACTATCATTAATATGAAACGGATCCACAAAGAGACAGTGGTAAAGAAACACGAATAAAATCTACCTCCGATATTGGATGACCACCAAATTTTAGTATGTTGTAGCAGGGTATGTCAGAAACCTCTCCTCAAACTTTCGTCCACAAACTCCAAGCGGATCGACGGGAATCAACTTCACAATAAACCACAAATAACAATTAGGGTTTACTCACGAAAACCAATGTAACTTTTGATACAGAAATCTAGGCCTTACCAATTTTGGATATATTGTCAATTATAGAGTAAGGAACATCTCCACAAAATATAGTCCTCTAATATCTTAGGAGTCGACGGTAATCCTTCAAATACCGAGGGGCGGAACAGATTCTCGGGTAGATAGACATAGCTCCACTAAAACATGTCTACAATGAGCATCCCATGGAATATTGGCACGATCTACATGTTCCCGAATTCTTATCGAAAGCACAGTTCTAACGCCACCAACCACGCCCCAATTAGAGATCGTATGAGAGAATTATGTGTGTTTGAAGTTGACACAGTGATGCTGAGATGTTCTGCGGGTGGAGGAAAACGAAAGGGAGAGAGAGGAGATGGAGGGAGGCCGAATAAATTGAGGGGAAGGTAGGGTTTCTTATTTTGTTTATGTCAATGGGTAAGGGGTTAGACTCGGGTTTGGGTTTTCATAGTCGGGTGAGATGAATGATCCATAAACCCGATCCAAGTCCAATAACCCAATTATAGAATTTACCAAAATAGAATTACCCAATTAATACATAGTATATAATTCACCAAATTTTCAAAATGACTCCTATTAATTCTCTCAAAATGATTAATAAACTCAACACCCTAATTAATTAAATTCCCAAAATTGTGGGGTGTTACAGTCTTCCCTCCTTAAAACAAAGATTTGTCCCGAATCTTTAAACCCATTCCTCAAAAGTTTCGCTCTTCACTAGTAACGTTGATCACAAGATAAATTGAAGATTTTGAAACGGTAGTACAAGAGCATGCCCATGGCATAAGCAAAAAGAGTATTCTAATGAAAATTGGAGTAAGTAGTGACAAATCACACAAGGCAATAAGCAACAAGTCACATAAAAGTAACAAGAAGTCACATCAATCAAATAACACAAGAGTTCGAGCGAGGGAAAAAAAAGGCGTGCAGGGCTCTCGTCCCCCTTAAAATAAAGGTTCGTCCCGAACCGAAAATATCTTAATCCAACAGGTGAGGGTACTTCTCACGCATAATTGACTCCACTTCCCAAGTTGCTTGTTCAACATTGTTATTACACCACAAAACCTTTAACATATGTGTTTCAGTTCGTCTAGTTTTCCGTACCTTGGTGTCCAAAATTTTCAATGACGTTTCCTCATAAGTCATGGTTTCATCCAACTCGATAGTTTCCGGGTTTAAAACATGAGATGGATCACTAACGTAATGCCTGAGTTGAGAATGCTTGAGTTGAGAAACGTGGAATACGTTGTGTACCTTATCGTGGTTCGCAAACAAGTTTAATTCATTAACGACTTCTCCAATCCTTTTAGTCACTTTCTAGGGTCCAATAAATTTTGGGTTTAGTTTTCTTTTCTTTCCACCCCACCACACCTCTGGTAGGTGACACCCACATGAGCACCATGTGTCTTTCATGGATATGCGCACTTTGTCAGTCTATCTACAATGACCCAAATTATTCTTCTCCTTTGGTGTTCTAGGTAATCCTGCAATGAAATCCATTTGTATGGATCTCCATTTCCATTTCAGTACAGTAGTGGTTATATTTTGCCTTGAGATCTATTCTGCTCACTCTTATCCTTTCGACAAACCAAACACCTAGACACAAAGTTACCAACATCCTTCTTCATTCCAGACCACCATAACACCTTTCTCAAATCTTGATACATCTTATCTCCTCCTGGGTGTACCGAATATTTGCTGGCGTGACCTTCGGTTAGAATTTTGTCCCTCAATGTAGCGTTATCAGGTATGCAGATACGAACCTGAAATCGAATGATACAATTCTGTACTTTCGAATACTTTGGGCTCCATTGCCAGTTTGTACAACGTTGTTTTATCAGTCGACTGCAACTCCTTTAATTCACCCCAAGACATCATCCTCAATTTATGTCGTTCCTGAAGTCACTTCTGGTTCAGTCAATTGGACTCCGAAATTAAGGAATTCGTCTCTCAGTTTCTCCCTTGATCGACTAATGACACCGAATGTAGAGACGTTCTGCTTACGGCATCAGCTACAACATTGGCTTTTCCTTCATGATACTGTATTTCCATGTCGTAGTGTTTGGTCAAATCTAACTATCTCATCTGGCGCATATATAGCTCCTTTTGAGTGTATATATACTTTAGACTCTCATAGTCGAAGAAATCTTGAACGAAACCTCAAATAAGTAGTGTATCCTTGCCTTTTAATGTAACTAGTAAGATCTCAAAGATAAGTTTCACTTATCTACAAGTTCTGTGATTGATTGTCCAATATTGTCGAATTCCTTCACGACAGCTTCGACCTATGATTCTGCACCTATTTTAAAATTTGACCTCATTCACCTTATGCACACTTAGGCGAGATCGTAAAAAGAACCATATCTTAAATTGATGGTAAAATCAGATTCTCAACCTATTAAAACTTCAAGATACGACACGTACTACCAGTATTGGAGTCTCAAAAGGGGCTTACAGAGCTATTCCATACCATGATGCGTTTACATTCGACCATCTTGCTCACAAAATAACTTTATCAACACAAGCCAACTTTTCAGTGCGTTCGTATGAAGCCACTTACCAAATGACCAAACCTCTATAATTTAAGATTCTTAACAACTTTAACCCAAAAGTATTTGCCACCGAAATAGATGTTACTTAAGTTTTCCTCATAAAGATCCGCCACTACAGTCGAGAGGGCATTAGCAATCATTCTCCATGAATACACTACCGCTTTGTTCATTGCACATCTTTGCAAAATGATGGTTGCTAATGTCACCCTATTTCCACATTAGCTCATACTCCGTACATAAACAACTATGATTAACAATTACCTTAGGGGGGGTGTCACCTGAGCATAATATATAAGCTTTATTAACGATTTGTAGCGTCTCATAATCACGTAAGGCGTCAAATTACATCCAACTGTCCATAAATTATCCAACTGGTTGTATTCAGAATTAGGGCCCCTGTTCATAAATTATCCGACTTTTATTCACACAATAGACACGTGACAATGTCAAATCCATAATTCTCTTCGCTTCCTTAACTTGCAAAGTTAAACTTCAAAATCTTATAGATTACCTCAAGATCAAGTCGTTCCCCATAGCCAAATTTCATAGCCATACACCACGGAATGTAGCTCAACTTCCCGATTCGTAAAGCATTTCCTTATGCGCACATACCACTTACCACACTTCTAATGGGTTTACAACTTTATCATCTGATGACACCTCACTTGATCCCATACCTTGATATGTAACGATTTTCCTTTACTCGCGCTTATGACCTATTAATTCAACTCAGGATATCAAGTCCAAAGATGGTAGAAAATCTTTTTATGCATAACTCACATGTCCAACAGTTTACCCATAAATGGTATACTAGTCTTTCAAACTCAAAATTTCATTGTTGCGGCATAGTGGATAGTTGTTTTCTTCTTACACTTGCACCTTTGTGCTATGAGTCCCAAAACAATTCTTATTTCGATCCCGAATTATTTGAATTGTACCAAAATTTCATCATATGGACACCCAACTAGTGTAGAAACAATCGACATATCGATCTAACCCTATAGTTGATGCCAAAGTTATAACCATTTATTATACTATATACCGAGTCATATCCATGAGTAAGTAAGTTTCCTTAACAATTTATATGGCCGAGAAATCCTTAATGCATTTTTCTTTCACCTTCTTCACACAACAAACCAGGTCAAGTACTTACGAGAAGGTACATGTTATCTCTTAGAGCTAGATCTTCTTCTAGTCAGTCTGCCGTTCCTTTGGGATTAAATTCTCCATACATATAATTAATCAAGATGTATTCAAGCATCGCTCCTCCTCATCTATCAGACGTCCAACACTTTGATCATGTGACCCCCAAAACAAGATCATGTAGCAAGGTTCAAAACCCCGTCATTTTCCCCATTACCAACATTATTGTCTCCCGGGCCATTGTTGTTTCCATTACCCCCATTATTACCAGTGTTGTTCTGCGTTGCGTTGGCCATCTGGGTCACAGCCTGAACCATTGCCTCCTAATGTTGTGCCATTTGAGCCAGGGTAGTTGTCAAATCGGGACCGTTCTTTCGCACCATTGTCTATAAAGCAATATCGTTTGAATCAGTTGTAACCAATTCAGTTAGATTTCGTACTAGATCTTGACATATGTAAGCATGAATTAGCACAAATCAATCAATAAACGAATAATTATTCACCTAACAAATAAGTCATGTTAGGAATCCGACTCAGTGATACAACTACAAGAGAAACGTTTTTCGTCTATACGTCTCGTCCGAGTTTAACTTTTCGGGAATATTTTTTTTTTTTTTTTGGGAAGCACGACTCGTGTCTACTGTAGCACGAGTCGTGTCAAGATCAGCAGTAAAACAGATGAACGGAAATTTGGGCACGGGTCGTGCAGCTCTCGATTGAGCTTAACGTCACATTACAAACAATAGTCACAATACTCAATCAACAATGCACTCAAATAGCAATTGATCAAATCAATCTTAGTAGATAATCATAATATCGTAATAGTATTGGGGTATTGTCCCCACTTAGACTTATGCATTGACAAGACACCAATTAAATTACAAATTGATAAAACATACAACCTTCAAATCCGACTTATCGGTACCATATGTTCAAACAATTATAAGGTTAATAAATCAATCACACCCTCGATAATCTTCCACCATAAGAGCGATCCTCAATACTTCAACAAACGAGACTATGATCAAAGATATATAGAGCCTCATATGCTATCAACCCCATAGTCCATACTGACACTCCATTGACACTTTAATATATCGGTTCCTCTTACTCATTCCCAAATTTCAATACTCAAAGTAGTGTACTAGCATGCATATGGTTTTCTTTTTTGTTTTTTTTTTTCATCTAACCCAAATAATAAATTGAACAATATACACGAAACCCTTAAATTTCTCATGCTTAACTCCCTTATAGACTCACCCTTACTAGTCCCTTCTTCAACTTTCCACATTTCACCTAAAGTACTCATGATTTCTCACCTATGGGCATGTGATCAAGTTAGATGGAGTGGCGCGGGGTATTCTAAAAGGGAAAAACATAAGTTTTGTCAATTGATTTCTCCCAATTTTTTTTCTCGTTAACATGAATAGGGTATCGTGGTTAGAAAAGAAGGTCTAAATGGGTGTTTTGAAATTTGTGGTTTAACACCATCTCACTTAAACCAATCCAACATCAAGTTCCGAATCGTAACTCATCTTCAAGGACAAAAGAATTTGACAACGGTGGCATTAAGTAAGCAAGGCCTAAACCATCCTCACACTTGTACTCATCCTCAATATATCCCAAATACTTTTCGCGTCCTTATATAACTTAAAATAACTTCAAGTCATTCTAACATAACTTCTAGTTGCCCTTAGTACTTTCACATCACACTCCACGTAATAAATAACCGCAATATGTTGAACTAATTACCCTTGGAGTTATAACTCAAAGAATCACACTTTCCATTAATATTAAAGAAAACCTACAATGAGATGCTTCCTAATAGTGACATTCGGTCTCAAATAAAAAGTCTCAAAAGTCGGCTCTAAAACTTCGTAGTAAAAGAAGGGAAACACATAGCACTTAGCAATCAGCATGCGTATGAATGCACCCATCTCGTTCCCAGTTTGTAAATTTCTTAAAACAAGTTTTGAAAACTTTTGTAGACTCGACGAATCAGAACCTATTGCTCTGATACCAACTGTAACAACCCTAAAATTTCGCACTAATAAATGAGGAACATATGTAGAATTGTTATGCCGCAGTTGACTACCGAGTCAACTGCTAGGCTTGAAATACAATACAACTTGTTAAATCCAACAAATGAAAAGACGACAGCGGAAGACTAAGAATGTCAAACTACAGTTTTCAAAACGAGAATCTTGAAAATGAATATGAAATCTTAATTGATGAACATATAATACCAAATATATCACGAACCTTCAATTAATTAAACGCATGTTGATGATTTCTGGTTAGAAACTACCAATAATGATTTTGATCGATTGAAATGAGATTCGGAGGTCGATTGAGGTGGATGTCGAAAAGCAGATGAATTTGGGGGTTTTCTATCTGGTGGATGGCGAAGAGAATAATCAATTTGGCCATAGATGTTGAACAAATTTAGTGGTGGATAGCAAAGAAATTGGCGAATTTGGGGATGGATGAGGATGAACTTTCTGAATTGGAGGGATGGGTGTGGAAGAGACAGATACGTATGAAAGAGGAAAGTTAACAAATTTCCTTTTTTTGTTTTTTTTAGTAAAGGAAAGATAAAGGTCTTTCCTAAATGGTACAAAAAAAGAGTAGTTTGGTTTGACATTTTGTTGATAAAAACGACAATATAATTTGTTTTTGAGGTTTATTATATATAGAGTTAGAAATTTCCATTGAGTAATGTACAAACCGAAATGGAAATATACGTCTCTTGTCAATTTATCGCTGTCAACGTCGTACAATCATTCATTATTCATCGAGTGATTATTAGTATTTTAAAAGCAAACTGTATTCGAAAATCTAACTAATAACATTTTATAATCCAATAAATATAGTCCGTAACGATAACTAATATGAAGACGACAGAAGAGAAATGTCCCGTGCAATTTTGCACGGGTCAAATAACTAGTAATAATAATAGGCTAACATTACTAATGCACGTGGCATGACATAGTTGATTTTGCATAGTTGGCATCTGCAAATGCCATGTCATAAAGCTACGTGTCGCACTATACATAAATATATGAATTAAATATATTAAAACTAATGAAAATATTTTTATTATAAATATAATAAATAGAATACATTAATCAACTTATTTATTGAATTAAATAATAAAGAATTTTTCATCTTCCACAATACATTTAAATTTTTTTAATTGAATTTATGGTTAGTTTGAAAGTTTTTTTACTGATGATAATCAATGTAGTGACTTTTGGCCGTTGATTTTCAAAGTTTTTTGTAACATACTATTTCGACATACTATATATATTTTGTTCGTTTGTCTGGCTTAGCATACAAAAAATATGTGTTTCATCGTTTTTTTATTTAAGTTGTCAAAATAATGATAACTTTGAGTGGTGCAGAAAAGGAATTCTCATATGCAACAGTATAGAGGGTGTTACTGTGTTTGTTCATATTAATTGTATGTACCCATTATCATTGTTTGTAATCCCAGATTATTAGGTTCCAAATAATTTTATCATGTCGCACTATAACTATTACAATGGATCGAAATTGATCGATTTGGTCATTTACTTTTACGATTTGCAAGTGTTTAGTATTAAGATTTCAATATTGCAACATTGTTCCATGCATCAACTATGGGATTATCGAAGGGCGAAAGTGACAATTTACCCCATACACTTATAATCAACTGTGCAATCTAACATCCTAACTTCTAAATGTGCAATTTAACACCATACGGAGTATGTTTTTATCATGAGCAATTTATACCTCCTATGTTATTTTCTGTTTAATTTTTGTGATATAAGCATTTTCTTAATTCCTCAAAATTTGAAAATGCAATAATTAATACACTAAATACTATGTACTCAACTTTTGATGTGAATTTAGGTGTACATGAGTAAAAAATGTCGGCAAAGGAGAGATTGTTGAAACGAGTTAAAAAGAGATCAATAGTATCTTCATCCACATGCTAGATTAGTAAACTAGTAGCGATGGAGTGTTGGGAATACTTACAGGCAGTACTATTGTCCTCAATACGTAAATCACACATTAACTAATGAGAATAACAATTTGAATTGGATTAGGTTAGGTCAGGGGTACTCCAAATGATATGATTACATGATGATGGAAGGTTTTAAAAAAATTGACAGTGATAATGGCCGTTAGGCTAAACCCTAAAAATAATCCGAAACGCAAACCTTTGGAGCATTTTTTAGAATGCGGAAATATTGGCGGTACATCATAATAAGTCGAAAACTACATGGGTATTCTGAAAATATCCCTTTAAGTTTTAGAATTGTTATATAATTATTGTGGTTGATTTAGGGGCGTGATCAATAATGATTGGACCAAGTTCAGTTAGGGTCTATATTCTATCAGGTTAAGTTCGGGTCATCAAAAGGAATATTTTTGTAATACACGAATTAGTTTTGTCGAAATAAACTTACAGCGAAAAAACTGGTAATAAACATTGACGATCAATTGAAATTAAGAAATCTCACATATATCCTTTTAATTTAACTAAGGAAAAGAGGTATAGAAGAGATGTATAACAGTCCTGTGATTTCACGGGCGCTAAAACTATTTGTACTTAATTTATCAATTAATTCAGTACATATCAAATCAAATAAAGTTTATTCAAATCAGATCAGTTCAATTCAAATCAAATCAAATCAGATCAGAAAAATACAACATGGCCTAATAAGCTTTTTGACTAGTTCAAACATGTAAAAGCTAAAAAAAGCTACACCGAACACGCCTAATCTCTTCCCGATTGAAATCTTTTGTCTGGTGTAATCCGCGTGTGATTGGAATGTATTTTTCTGATATGATTTGATTTGATTTGATTTGAACTGATCTGATTTGATTTAATTTGAATAAACTTGATTTGATTTGATCTGAACTGAATTAATTGACAAATTAAGTGCAATTAGACGAATTAATAACTAGAAATAGACTAGATTCATTATTGATTGTTATTTGGATAATTCTGATCTGATTTGAATAAAACTGATCTGAATTTTATTCGATTAGAATAAAACTGATATAATTTGAAAACACTGTTGAACTAGTTTGCATGTATGTGCCACGCGCCGGGCTATATATTTATGATGTTTATACTCATTTTATAAAAAACTAGATTTTGGTCCCCTAAAATCACGGGATCGTTTGTAGAGTTGTTAGAATATGTAAGGTATAACTTAAATGAAAATGAAGTTGTCAATCATTATGTTAATAAATAAAAATGACCAATTCAATATGATATCGCGAACAAAAAAAAATCATTTCTCATCTCATTGTAGGGTACAATATAACTATTTAGAATTACAATATTACAATATCGATTTGCAACATGCCATCATATTTTGATGGTAAAACTTAAATTTTAGAGAGTCAAACTACAATGAATACATATAATGCAAATAATCTAATAAATTGGAGGGAGTATATCTTTCGATCTAGCTAAAACTCTCTCTTTGATAAAATTAATGTATATGTAGGAAATGATATTATTTTCCACACCAAAATCAAACAATAGCCTAGCGTATATATACTAATTCCACGTAGATGTAACTGGCACAATTAGGAAACGAAAAGCCAAAAGATATCATGTTTAATGTCGTTATTAAGATGAATAATGGTGTGATTAAATGATTAATTTAAGAAACTTTAATAATATTAATGTATAGGAAGCTGAAGTGATTCATAACGTCAAGATTAAATTCCCCCGCATTATTAAACCCTCTGATGAAACTATGACATGCGGCTTTTTTTCTCAAACTACGATAGAATTTCGCCACGTGGACGGGATAGTTAGACAATTAAAGGTATAGTATAGATATAGATATGTAGTTTTATCTTTATTCATTCTAAAATATTACTAAGAACGGAACTATACGCGTTTTTTTTTCCTTTAAACTTTTGTCCCCCGTCAAGCCGTCATATTCTATTATTATCTATTTCTCCTCACATATTATCATTATATTTCCACTTTTACATCACCCATTATACTATTTGAATTTTCTTCCCCTATCTCACCACATATTATACTATTTCATTCTACTATTTGTCAACCATTATATAACATTATATTTAAATTTATTACGAGATTCATTGATTGTTATTTGGATAATTCTGATCTGATTTGAATTGATTTGAATAAAAATGATCTGAATTGATTTGATTAGAATAAAAGTGATATGATTTGAAAACACTGTTAAATAAATTGAATCGCACATGGCATAAAGGAGGAGAAAAAAAAGATAACTGACGTATACAATATACCGTATGGCGTATGGTTTAGACTATGTTTATCAATGGTGCCATGAACTCATGGCACCCTAATATAAAATTAATATTCTTCCTCTCCCCCCCCCACCCAATTTCATGGCACCCATTTTAATTGTGATGGTTTATTAATGGCACTCTCCAAACCCTATTTTTCTCATTTATTTTTTTGACCCACCTATTTTTCTCTCTCCACCAACTCCAATATTCTAAATTTATATCAATTAAATTTGATAATTATTCATACACTACAACTAATTAATAATTTTAATTAGAGTACGTATCATTTGTTTTGTTAAAATTTTCCTCAATCACATGTACTCCGTATAATTTTAGTTGTTAATTTTCCTTATTTGTGATGTATAAGTGTTTTTTTATGGGAGAAAAATGAAAAAATCAAATTGACACCAAAATATATCAAATTTGAGTTCTATTTATAGAGAATCAAAAATTATGAACGTTGGTGTAATTTTTTTTTTTTTGAATTTGCAAAGTTAACGTTATGGCTGTTACAAAAATACAACGGTAATAAAAATTGTAACCAATGGAAAAATGACACTTGGCACCAAGAGAGCCAAAGAAAAGAAAGAAATCAAAGTTGATATTTGCTGCAGAGTTTCCATGAAATGCACGTCCAAATTGTCAGTTGGTCCCCTCTTTAATAGCATTGCATCCACTCACAACTTGACAACACACCATTTTCTGCAGCAAGAAAGCTTATGGCATGGATGCCCCGTCGGGGCACACCAAGTACAAATACCATGAGCATTGTAATTGGTTAATCAATTTTCGCACGTACGAACAAGATTTAAGGGTGCCATGAAACCTTCATTGCACTCCGATAAACATAGTCTTAGATCCATTCAAACTAGATGAAAAAGTTACCGTCAAACAACCGTTGGTTTATTTAACAGTTTTCTTTCACATAAAACCCACCTCCTGACTTTCTCGAGGAGGAGCATCCACTGCAAAAAGACTGTGCAGGTGAGGTGAAAAGTGGTGAAAACCTTCGCAAAAACCCACAACAACACAAAGGCATTAAAAAAAAAAACAAAAAAAAAAACACAACCCCAAAGAAGCGTAAACCCAAAGCTACAAAGAAGCGCAAATATATGCATACTGATTCAGATATTCAGGACGCAGAGGAGGTGGTTGAGCAGACGACTTGCAGTGACGTTCCCATGGCGGATTCTACTGCTTACAGCCGCACCAGAGACCTCGACAAGCTTCTCTTACGCCCTGGTCATCTCGTTGGCCCCACCTTCGAACCTGGTTCCGAGGTTCTTTTCTCTCTCCTCCCCAAATTTTATCTTCTGGGTCAAGCTTCAATTTTGGTTTAGGCATTTTGTCGAACATCTGGTGTGCATAATGTTGTTTTGTTGAATTTCTGCAATTGGGTTTCTGGGTTGTCTAGATTTTGCGTTTTTGTTGATGGGTTTTGATTAGGGTTTTACGCTGATCATGTTTGTCTGGAATTGGAATGGAAAGAAGTTTACTTGGTTTTTTTTTGGATGGGTTTTGTTGAATTTTATGGGTTTTCGTTGAATTTTGCAGTTGAGAGATGATCTTCAGGAATACGCTAGGGTTTTGGTGGTTGGAGCTGGTGGATTAGGATGCGAATTGTTGAAGGATTTGGCTTTAACAGGGTTTAAGAACCTTGAAGTTATTGATATGGATCGTATTGAAGTTACGAATCTAAATCGTCAATTTCTCTTCAGGTTTGTGTAATCACTCTTTGACCTTTGTAATGTAATGTATTGGTTAGGTTTTGTGATTGTGTTTTAGTATGACTGATTGGTGATGTACATTGGGTGCTTGTTCCCTCTTTTAAGTAATCGGATTTGACATTATTTATGCGAGCGCATGAGGAGCAAAGGGGCGTCTTTGTTCTGCGGGCTGTACCTGAAGTTTCAGCAAGTATATGATTCCTGTTTTAGCGATACAGTGTTAATAGTTTAATACATTTGCAACTTAAGGGTAGGAGGAAGGTGCTCTTGCCATACAGTTATATTAACATGATGGCTGTCTTTGATGTTAGAATGTGCAAATCTTATGTGATTACAGAAGACACGCATGCAAAGATATGGTGTTCCTAGTTTGGGTTCGATACCATGAGAAAATGTTATAAAAAAGTTGTGGTCTTGGTTATCGATTCGAATAAATTTTTAGTTGTGTTGGTGTTCATATTTCGAGCTTGGACTATCTTGCTTATTTGACATATATGGATAACTTATTGATGTTTACTTTTTTGCCATGTTTATTATCTCAAAGCTAGGCCAATTTCTGTGTGTTTGAGATGTTAATATAATCATCTTGGCTGTTAAAGATACATATGGATTCATTTATATGTCTAGATCTTTACGAGTTTCGTTCTAGAGTGTAGAGAATTCACCTTCTTTCTGTGAATCACATAGTTGGCACATTCCAGTATTTTGTGGGCAGTCCAGAAGTGCATGTCCTTAGATCAACCTTGGTTGGTTTACCTACTTGGATGATAGGATCTCCTACCACGGCCATGGTTGTCTACAGTAATTGGATATACAAATTGTCATTTCCTTGGGGTATTTAGGAATGAAAATTTCTCTCTTCTAGTCGTGGAACTCAGAGACCTGAAAAGTAATGAAAGCGGTGCTACAATATAAGAGTAAAATGAAAACAAGTTTGTATTAATTCTCTTGAGATGCCGCCAGCTTTCTGCTGCCGTTCTCTAATCCCTTATTTCTATGCATTCGTGGAACCCTGATTTGCTTCAACCTGCACTAGCACTAACTCACCATCAATAATATTCCTCACAACTCTAAACTAGAGTTCTGTTATTGCATTCTTGAATAGCTTTCTCCGAGACTAGTAATATGAGCAATCTTACTTAATGCATGTACTGAGTTTACTGAGTTGTATATTCTGGAAGAGCTGGCCGCCTCTTGCAAGTTTAGTGAGTTACCATCAGTCAACCACTAATTGCTCTGTCTAAGAAAATTTGGGCTTTTGAATGAACTTTTCCAAAATGAAGGAGGCTCATCATGTTTATTCCTGTTACCCCATTTAGTATATTTTCATGGTTCTGTCAGTTTTGAGCTTGCTTATTAAAAAACAAATCTTGGCATGGAAGCTGTGTGACTGTGTCAAACATTCTCAAGTGAGATTGACATAGATAAGAAAGAGCAGAGACAAGTTAACACTGTCATCATTATTAGGACTCTAGAGAGGCTTTCTGCTTGATAGTTACACGCCTGTTTGAAAGCATCATTTCTACGTATCTCTCTTACTCCAGAATAACCAATAACAAAAGTCCATGTTTGTCTTTGTTTTATACATGGAGCATTTGTAATGAATAGTCTGTTCACTGACTATTTTATTGTATATTGTTTTCCAAGTTAACTTTGGATAATAGGTATAGCGTAATCAGAGAATATTTGATTAGAAATAAAGTTATGGGATGGACTGGTGGAGGTATGAGAGTAAGACAAGTTTAGTGACTTGTTCAAGGATTACATTAAGCAATTGCTTGCAACTGCCTTAAACAGCATGTTAGGTGTAGAGACCTGCTCGAGGAAGTTATCTATTGCTAGGCCAGCAGCGTATAAAGATACCTGGAATTGGAAGCTGTTGCTGTAACTTCGTATTTGTAATGAGAACATTCTCTGTGCCTCTTGAATTGTCTTGCTTTATTAGATTCAAACTGCAATCATTCATTTATGTCATTGAGCTCTAGTTTTGGTAGATTATTTCTTTACTCTTTAGACAAGAGGAAATATGCCTATATCTATCAGTCCACTCCAAAGGAGGCAGGAATTTGAGAAGTGAATTAGTGATTTGTAATGTATTCCCTCCAGATTATTTTTTAGTGTTTGCACTAGTCGTGGAATCATGTTGTTTCTAGATTCGTATTGTAATGTGAATCTTTATGTAGGCTTGAAGATGTTGGCAAACCAAAGGCTGAAGTTGCTGCTAAACGGGTGATGGAAAGAGTTAGTGGTGTTAATATTGTTCCCCATTTTTGTCGGATTGAGGATAAGGAACTTGACTTCTATAGTGATTTTAGCATTATCGCCCTGGGGCTTGATTCTGTTGAAGCTCGAAGTTATATTAATGGGGTGGCTTGCGGTTTTCTAGGTATGTCTTTTTCGTTTATGTAACACTAAACTCTTATCTTATTGGGTTCTCTTGTCCCCCTTACCAGATAACATGATCCATAGTTGCATGAGTACTCCCTTTTTCTCAGTGCCTATTCTTCACAACTTTGGTTTAATAATAAGATTTACATGACTATGACTTCATTAGTAATGGTTAATAAGTCATTGACGAATTCACAAGGATTCGTTATTTTCTGTGATTTTTTCGTGGCAACTTGGATTCAATAATAGAATTATAGGACTATAATTCCATTGTGAACAAGTTAACAAACTTGTTTGGATGGAGGCGGTATTGTCAAATGGCCTCACAGTGTGTAATCTCTTTGGAGATCGGGGGACCAGGTAGGAGGCTTTTCAACTTCTTTTTGTGGGGTTGAAGTTATAGTCCAAGGTTATACATTTTGCTTAGGACATGTTACAATTTGTTTAGTAAAGTCTTCTAGGTATCTTTCAGGTATGCTAATGGTTGGATGGGTTGGTAGGGTGAGGGGACAGGCGGGGCTCTAATGAGCGAGTTTAAGGATGTATTTCTGTTTTGTACTCAAATAGTCACTTCTTGCTCTCTTGCTTATTTCATGAAAGAAGTAAAGCTCTTCGTTGCAGATCCAATTAGAAAACAGAGCCTTATGCTATTTCATGGAGGTACTTGGTATTTTGTACTGAAATATTTTTCATCTTCGAAATGCAAGCAAACTTAGTTCTTGCTCACGGAGCTTAATTTTTTATTCGGGATGACAATCCTTATCTACTTGTCCGTGGTCGGTATTTGACATTAGATGTCAAGAAGCAAGACCTAATACTGTTCTTGCTAAACGTGTGTTTTATGTGACGCAAAAGTTGTGCGACTAGTGTGTGTCCTGGATCGGTAGTTGACTAGTTGATTTACTCCCGACGATGTTTGAGGGGTAAATAAAGAGAAGAAGTTGATTTGGAATAGCCTTGTTTCCAACTTACTGAACTTGTGGGCTTGGGGCAAATAAAGAGCAGTTTCAGGGTGAATTTATATTTCTTGACTATGTTTTGGGGAGGATTGTTATACTTTTGTTGTGGCGGAATTTACTTTTTGCCGTTAAACGAGAAAGGCATATATAAGGCATGAACCAATCAAGCGAAATTAAGTGATTGTTATTTCACTATTTTAGAACTATTGAATTGACTACTAAGGCGTTAGTCATCTTTGAACCCCGCAGCATAAGTGTTACAGTGAACCAGTCAATCCATTAATGTGGGAATTGTTCTTCTTTCTTGGAATCTATTCAACTAGCAGGTGTCTGGAAAGTGATTCATTTTTTTTATCTGCATAGGAATTGGGCCTTTCTTTTTATCTATATTTTGTAGACCAGTGAAGATATTTCTATTTATTGAAATTTTCTTTGAAATAAATTAATAAAGTTTGTGTGGCAGCCTGACAGGGATCCATCATTATTCTCCATCCTGTTTTTCAACTTTCATTTAGGTCTAAGGTTTTTTGGGATAGGAAGTTGTTATGCACTCTACTATCATAAAAACTTTACCACAACTTGACAAGAAGATCATCTTCAAGGTTTATTTGTGCAGTTACCTGAAAGTTCAAATTGAAATCTGTGAACCTTTGAAGTCCTTGTTCGTAGCATAAATTAGTGGAAGAAAGTTAAATTTGGCTTAATTTCCTGTAATTTTTTCTACTGTAACCTATTTAATAAAAAGCTTGACATGTAGGACTTCCATTTACCACCATTGACCGTAATTTGAAACAAGTTCAGCATGGTCACTAGCTCTTAGTCTCTTATGATTACTAGGTTTAAATTATCTCTTTGTTTGTATTGAAAAAATGTTTAACCTGAAAATATAATTGCGTGAAAAAATAAGTTCAATCGAGTTGGATGTTTGTTAGCTGACCAAAAGCTCTCTGGTTGCGGATTATTTATTGTTGCAGTATATGCGAATTGGTGAATGAAACTTTTCACGTCAATGAGCAGAGAAATTTTGAACTTGGCTTGTCTGTGGAATAATTTTTCAAAACCTATTTTGTTCTTTTTTTTTCCTCCTTGGAATGAATGAACCTTAGTTGTATTCATGAACCGTTTGGTATATATTTTTAACTGGTGTTGGGTTGAAATATGGCTGATTTTCTTTATTTTCTGGCCTTGGTAGTGAAGCTTTTACGTCACGTTAAGGATTGATAATCTTGATGTTCTTTCGATTTCTTTTACTAATAACTTTTAGCCATCTATCAAGCGCGAGTGATAGTGCGACTCATGAGAAGTTATTGAGTTTGCACTGCTTAGTGTCGCAAGTAGAAACTGACTGTCACATTTTCGACTCAGTATGACAGCATCAATTAGTATACCTCTTTATCATCCAGGGATAAGTTGTGTAATTGCTTTTTCGTGTACTCTCGTTTGGTACGAGTATTTCTTTGGAGATTCCGGGTCCAGGGGTTGTAGTGTTGATGATATTTATAGGTTAAAGTGACATTGAGACTAGTAGAGGTAGATGTGGTCGGTCTTGGATACAAGATCCCACAGGTTTTAATGTTTTATCTTGGTTGAAAGCCCCATTAAACTCCATACTAATGAATATGAGGATATGCCTGATAATGTATAAGTTACTGTGCATTTATTAGTTTAGCATTGGGCGGTGTTGAAATTTTAGATATGTTACCGCTACTTCACGCCTTTGTTTACACATTAGCTTTTTGTTGATTTTACAGAGTACGATGCGGATGACAATCCCAAGCCGGAAACAATTAAGCCTATGGTGGATGGTGGAACTGAAGGTTTTAAGGGTCATGCTAGAGTTATTGTACCAGGGATAACACCATGTTTTGAGTGCACCATTTGGCTTTTCCCTCCTCAAGTCAAATTCCCATTATGCACTCTTGCAGAGACACCTAGAACTGCTGCACATTGTATCGAATATGCTCATCTTATCAAATGGGATGAGGTAATAATTCTCACTTAGCTGTTTCAAGCTACTCTCCTTATAATTATTCACTAATATATTGCATACCTTGGGCAGGTATTCAAAGGCAAAACTTTTGATCCTGATAATCCGGAGCATATGCAGTGGATCCATGCAGAGGTAATGGAGTTACAGTTGATTTGTTGAAGTGTGTACAATTTCATCCTTATCTCTGTAATGCTTCCTTGTGTATTGCAGGCTGTCAAGCGAGCTGAGCTTTTCGGAATTCCTGGAGTAACCTACTCTCTCACTCAGGTATAATCTTTTGAGTGGATCTCAGAAATGTTTAAAGAGGAGAGATCCCAAACATTATTTTTTTCATTCTCCTCAGAGTTGTTTTTTGTTCGAATGCCACAGGATAATTCTTAAACCTTTCACATATTTATTAGCTATGTCTTACTTTCATGTTCTCGCCAAGTGCCATCGGATTAGTTTGGCCCCTTTCCTTTTTTTGAGTTATTGATTGGTACCAAGAGAAGCGTTTTAAAATGTTCTTCCTCTTCCAATTTAAAATAACCAGTATTTGACAAATAATTTTGTTCCTTGTACTCTGATTACTGTAGTTTGTGTCAGTTTGTGGCTGTTTAAACTGTACCGTGCTCTGCTTATGTGCTTTAATGTTTCCAGGGAGTTGTAAAGAATATCATTCCAGCTATTGCTTCAACTAACGCTATCATATCGGCGGCTTGCGCTCTAGAAACTTTGAAGATTGCAACTGGATGCAGTAAAACTCTATCCAATTATTTGACGTGCGTCCTAGACTCTCCCTCTTTTAGTTTTTAGTACTCAGTGCTTAACTTATTTGTGGATCTTTTCTTGGTTTTAAGATGTTTATACATTCTGCCTTTGGAGCTTCTTTTGCAATTTAATTACGGGAAAAGCTTAGATGTAAATGAACACATCTTATTAGCTAAACTTGAGAAACACATCTTTCAGATTTTGTCGATGTCATTGTGTCCAACTTCTAGGTTATGTAGGGTTTTAATTATTGCAAAAAGCCACCAATTAGTCATGGTCCTATAATGAATACTACCTCAGTTAGCACAAGTTATTTAGACCACCCTTAATTGATCACACATCTGTACTGTCTTTGTATATCTTTGTAGAAAACTATCTTTTTGGACTTTTTGTGAGCAACCATCTTTTATATTTTTTTTTTCTTACCCAGCCTTGGGCTACTTGTTTCTTGCTACACCCTCTCACTGCACCAACAAACCCTGTTGAAATCTTTGTCAATAGCACCATTGCTTTCTCACATGTCCTTGCTTTATCAGGGCTTCCTGTCCATCTTAACTAACATTGCATCAAAGATTTCACACTTCCCACTTTTACCTGATTTGTGCATGCCACATGCAACATAGTTCTTTTTTTTTTTTTTTTTTTTTTTGTGAAAAGAACTTTGTAAACCGCTAATAGTTTTTGATGACATCCTGTTACCATTCAGTCATAAATTTGTCAAAACCTCTTATTATTCTACAGTCATGCTCTTTTAGTCATTTGTCTCTACATCATAGTATTTACAAGCCCAAGCATATTTCTCAGGACTGCTACAAGTCTAGCCAGCGAAAAGATTCCAGTTGCATGACCTAGGGGGAGGCAACCACTTGCCATTGTCACTGTAAAACGAGATCAAAGGCAACACCTTTTAAGTTAAGAGAAGAAAACCAGTCCTTGATATTATATTTCGGTTCTAAAAATTAAATATGGGTTAAGAAATGACTTAACCTTTCTTTCCTTCTCCTTTATGTTTGTATGGAGGTGAGTTGATAAATAATGTGGAGGGAATGCAAGAGTTTGCATCTGAGTGATTTGTGGGGTTTCTTATTAGGTTTTTTGGGAAAAAAAATTTAAGTGAAGGTAGGAGAATGTAGTGATTTGGCTTAAGAGCGGGAGCGCGCACAGTCAAATGTACAATTATCTCATTATTTCCAATTCGGGATTATCCTTGGGAGGTATAGGTACCGGTTGTTAGTGTTTTGCAAATAACAAAGTACCTGATAACCTACAGTCCTACAAGTTAATTCTGACAAAAAAAGAAAAGAAAAAGTAAACAAAATACACACAGTATATGTAATTCACAAGTTTTTCGATTGAAAGGTAGCTTCTGACATACATGCCCTGAAAAGTTATAGAACATCCCATAAGCTTTATTGTGATGCTGATCAGTCCTCCAGCGCATATGGGTATGTAATTGTGAATGTTTTTGTGAATTTGAAAAAATGGCCTTTGTCTTTAAGCTTTCATTATTGTACGCTTAGTTTCGTCTACGTTGTACTTACAATATGGTTTGAACTTCTAAAAAACAACTAGGAACCCGACTCTTAGGGCCTGTTTGGTATCGTTTTCAGTTGTCAGTTTTCATTTTTTATATGACTATTATTGAACGAAACAATTTAAAGTTAATTTTGTAACTTATTTAACTATACTTTTTACACACAAAAAAAAAAAAACGGCAGTTATACCGAACGGGTTTGAAAACCAGACTCTTAATGAATACAACTTGTTGAACTGAAGAGCCTTATTGTAGAAGAGATCAAGAAAACTGAAGTCTGAAGTTTGAAAATTAGCTTCTCATTCTTAATACTCTAGATGATGCCTATTATCTGTAGACTCCTTTAGGTGTCTTTTTGTATATGGGAGTCACCCCCTTGGTGTCCTTTTGAATATATTGATATCCTATCTTACTTATAATAAAAAAAAAAAAATAACTGTAGACCACTTAAATAGTCTTGATGATGCCTATTGAGGTTCTTGTGAAAGAGTAGTATGTTACTTTGAGTTAACTTTGTTTTATTAGTGAGTTATTTTTTATTACGGTACTTTTGGAGATTGCACTATTTAAAACAATCAATTTACCTCTCTCTCTCTCTCTCTCTCTATTGAACTTTCTGAGTAACCCCCCTTCCCTTTAAAGTTGAAGGGATTCAAAAGTATTTCTTTAATCCTTCACTGTTAAGATGTATCCCTGGTGGTAGTTTGAACTCTGAACTATTTGCTGTTACACTGGCAGGTACAACGGAGTTGAAGGCCTGCACACCAAAGTGACAGAGTTTGTCAAGGATAAGGACTGTCTTGTCTGTGGTCCTGGAGTTCTTATGGAGTTGGATACTTCTTATACTCTGCAGAAGGTGCGATTTTTCTTAATGCATTTGTTTTATATGAAAGTTCATGCAATTATTCTGTAGCTTCACTTCCTCGTAGTGATTGTTTCCACTATGTTCAGGTTTCAATTAGTTTTTCTGTTGAAGGTCATTTACTCCTTTTTCCCTTTTAGTCACAATAATAAATACCAGATTTTAGTATTGCTAAGTTATAGGTCAGTTGGTATTTCCTCCATTGTTGGAAAAGTTTTTTATGTTGCATAAATTGTCTGTTTTTGATGCATTTGGAAGTCGGCACTTTCAGATGAACTTGTATCTTTGGGCCTTTATTCATCTTTAAGCTTTGAAACAAATAAATGTTGCAATGGTTTTCTATTTCAAACAATTTTTCATTTAGGGCATGCTTGGAATGGCAGCACTTACTGGGGGGGGGGGGGTAATAGGTACTTAATATAAGGGGAAAATTAGAGAAAATGTGGTGGTGGAGGGAGGAAGTAAGGGGTGGGGGAGGAATCATTACTCTCACATGGGGGGAATGCATTACTCCGCATTACCCTAGGGGGGAGGGGAGTAATGCATTCCCCCCATATTGGGGTTATAGTTCCTCCTCTACCCCTATTTCCTCCCTATACCACCACCATTTCAACCATTTTTTCCGTGTTTTAGCCTCCTCTACCCCCTAATGATTACTCCCAATCGAAGCATGCCCTTATTTGTAAATTCCTCGTTTTGTTGGAATCGATAATTCATCTCCCCTCTAGGCAAGTGGCAAATTCAAATGAAATTACTTCCTATAATAACATAGTGAAGTAATTGATATCGCAGCTGCGGACTTCGTAGCTGCTATGACGTAATACATGGTCTCGTTTTTGCCCTAAAAAAAAAAAATAGTGAAGTCAGGAAATGTGATGTCTCTGGAGAGGTAATGGGCTTATTAGAAAAAGCTTAACATCTTACTAGCTTGCCCGTAAAACATAGCTGAAGGAATGAAAGTTTATTACAATATTCTTTTACTTCCATTTTCTCGAAGCATATACTTCAAAACCGCCATATGATTTATTTCCCTCCAATTTGTTTCTTTGGTTCAATTTTAAATGCATAATCCTGTTTCATTCGTATTTTGTTGCATATACTTTGCTTTAGATTCTGACCTTTGAAAATTCTTTAGTTTAATGGGCCATATAATAGCCTGATTGAGAAAAGGGGGGGGGGGGGGCATTGCTTTTTAGTTCTAAACATTTTGGTATAGGTATCTTGCCTGACACTTCTCATTGTTATATATGACAACAGTTCATAGAATTACTTGAGGAACACCCGAAGCTTCACCTGTCAAAAGCTAGTGTGAGTTACCAGAGCAAGAACCTGTACATGCAAGCGCCTCCTGTACTTGAAGAGATGACTCGAGAAAACCTCACGCAACCACTGTTTGAGTTGATGGGTAGGGTTCCTAGTGGAACTGTTCATGTTACGGGTACAAGTAGCAAGAACGACAAGAAAACATCTGGTCAAAGGAATTTACGCGTCACTTTTAAGGGAGTTAATGGAACTGCAGACATGGATATGGCTGCTGGTGTGCCTGATGTCTGATTTGTATTGCACCGTGGAGCAGGAAAATTAATCTGGTGAAGCTGCAGATCAGAGATTCTTCTTACCGCCTTCCTCGTATTTGCCCTTGCTTCCAATTTTTTCCGTTCCTTATTAGATAGCTAAACCAAGTAACAATGATAGCTGAGTGGTGTTTATTGATCTTGGGTAACTGCTCTTGTCTGAGGCAAATAGTCTGAAGCGATTAGTAGCTAGTAAAACATTGATGTACCGTTCGAGCATATGATTCAAAAATTTGTCTATAATTCTGATCTGGTCCTGAAACGTCCCGTATGGAAGTATTATTTTGGTGACTGATTGTTCATCCGATTGGGAGCAATGGTTCAATATGATTAGCCTTGATTAAATGATTGGTAGCATGCATTTTTCGTTGCGATGTAATCAACCTAATCTAATTGGGAAATTAAGGAGATGAAGCTGGATTTGGTGTTCCATGAGAGAATTGACTTTCATTAAACTATGTAGTGATCATTATGGTTCTATCTAAATTTATGTAAACAATTTTAGAAACTAGTTATAATAAACTCCTATATCTATGATTCCTCCGTCTTATTTTTTTTTTTGGGGTTAAAAAGCCGGCCTCCATGTTTTCGATTTCAGCGCACTTGAAGTTCTTACTGTAATTTTTTTTGAAATTTTGATTAACCGATTAATGTGTATATCAATAATTTAACATTCCTTATTAACACCACCCTATATCACAATAGACACATCCATAAAACTAAGACTATCAACACTAGCTTTCAGATCCATGTACATCAAAGACAATTCATGAACACACAAATGGAGTAACAATCTAGTAGACCATGTCTCCAAAAGTGGACCAACAACTTGAATATTCAAACCATAAATCTGTGGATACAAGGAGGATGGAAGAGCAAAAGGGTGAGAGATGTACACATCCCACACGACCACTAGTTTTCTTTCTAGATAACGCTATACTAAGTTTCGAGGGTCGGATACAAAATCATTTAAGATAATTTGACGCATTAAAACAGTTTACCATACATATCCCAAAATTTAGCCGAAAATTATCCATACCTTAGTTCATATACAGTATACGTAGAACTCAATACCAAGAACACTAGACCGAACATTTGGAGGTTAAACTACCACTAGCTTCGTGTTGGACTAATGACACAAACAAACATAAGATATCGTCGATCTATCTATCTATATATCTATATCTAGGATCTTCGAGGATCAGAAAATAACATGGGGTACGAATTTTGCCGGCTACTTATCACAATGCATAGCAATCAATCTGACCCAACTGGATAAAAACCCACATCACAAGTTGGATCCATCCCCATCATGTGTTTTTTTGGGGTGTTTCTTACCCAATATCTCTCTGTAACACAGATTGTCTAACTCTCCCACTTCCTTTCTGTGAGTTCCCACCACTCACATGAGACTTTCTTCCCACTTCTTATTTAACCCTTTATTTCTTGCCTTATCAAATTTCATTTCAAAATAGCAATACTTCCACTACAAGTTCTTTTTTTAATTTGGTACGTCGTACGATATTGTTATAGCTCTGTCGTCTAAATTAAGTGCTTAACAAATATGGCTATTGAACTAGCCATGGAAGACGACGTTTACTTCGCGGACTTAAACCGGCAAATATCCCTTTTGATCGATGAAGATGATGAGCATGTCTCCCGTTTCGCCTCCCGTACGCCTCAGGTTAATCCTCTTATGCCTTTGTGGATTGTGATATAGCTTTTGCTACCTTTACGTGTTACGTCTTAGGAATATGTATGAGCTAGTCTGACATCAAAATAACTAGGACTTTCTGATGTTATTTATTGGTTTTGAGATCGAGTCCTGCACAACAACATGGAGTACGCTTTTATGCAAATTTTGACAAACAATTGTATGTGCAACTTATGGTCACAACAAAACTTTTCTAAGACGATTACACTCAAAAGTTGCTCTACAACCCCAATGACCTCGTTTAGTGGTTGAAATGTTGTTGCACCAAACTCGATGTCATGACAAGTCCTAATCACAAAAGGCGTAAGAACTTCTTTCAATGAAAACGTGCATGCATGGAAATGAGCCTTGTTCTCTTAGCTTGTAAAGGCGCGGGATATATGAATTACAGAGTACTTCATTTTGCTAGGCTAATATGATTATTATTAATCCTGTACATTAATAATCATCATATATGTACTTAATTACGTTGTTATTATCTGCAGGAATATCATCAAAGAATGTTAGTTCATCCACCAATAATAATGCCGTCACAATACGATTTATACGAAGCAAATTGCAGAAGAGCAGAGATAATAAGCAAAGGAACAGGAGTATTTATACCACAATCTTCACAGCCAAGGAGAAGATACAAACAGCAAGGCAAACGAGCTGCAGCGTCATCTTTCGCTGCCAAAACAAGTAAAAACAAACAGGTCACTAACACTAGAGGGAGGTCGAATATTGCGGCTCATACTACTCCTTCCTACCCCACTAACATTACTGAATACTAGCGTATACGAAAATGACAGACTCGGTTATTTTATTAATTAAGTATTTAGTGTCCGAATTAAAGTCGAGTCTTGTCCAATATGGCGAGTTGGAGTAACTGTTGGTGGGGCATTAAGTATTAACTAATTAAGGAAATGGATTATTATGGTATTGAATTAGTATAAATTAAGGTATTTATGGTAATTATTTCACATTTAATTTAGAGTAATAATTCTAGTTCAATAATTATATTCTTTGAGTTGCTGACTATTTTGCAACTTGGTACGTACCTCACTACCCTTGTCTGTTTGGTTGGGGCGAGGAGGATAAAATTATGTAAATGCAGAGTATAGTGAGCTGCTAAGTTTTGTAAAGTTTTCTAGGAGATGTACTCAGCAAAGAGATTTAAAGATCTCCTTATTGTAATTATTATCATAAAACTATGCATATGCATCAATGCATCATGCATGTATATTTCGATTATGTTAATTCATGCTTCTATAATTTTTCAATAAGACTTATTCAATAAAAATAGATATTTTTCTGCGCGCGATATCTCCATAACAATTGATAACCATTTCTCTTAGTAATCAAATATCTATATATATATATATATATATATATATATATATATATATATATATATATATATATATATATATATATATATATTCTTTTACTGAAATGTGCACTACTTGAGATATACCATCCAGAGCTCTAAATCATTAGAATTCAACGTATCAAATGCTCCACTACACAAGTCTTTTTGCTTTAAATCTGTAATATAAGAACCAAATTAAACTTTCTTCTCTTAAGGTGTATGTCCGTGTGATAAGGATATAATTAAGAATATAAAATCTTTGGGTGTTAAGGTCTTATCACCTAAAATGAAGAGTTCAAATAATATAAGCACGCGAAAAGCCCAACTTACATGTGCCACTTGTTACAATGATTGAAGTGGACTATTCAAATAAAAATGAGCGCGGATCCCACTTAGAAATGCAAGGAAGATAATTGCTTGAAGTTGTAATGAAGTGAAACTTGAGGGCCGAAATTTTCCAAACGGTGGGATGGATGAATAATAGTGCATCCCACAGTGGGGTAAATACGCAGCATATTTGAGGGTTTTACGTCATTGTATATAGTATTTTCCATTATTCATCATGTATATTATACAAAATCGTATGTATATATATATATACCTGCTACATTTATTTATTTCCTCTAACCTCTTTCTCTTTCCTCCTCCAAAAGCATTCATCCATCCTCAGTCTCGACTGCCTAATCACCACGTCGGCTGCCTTGAAACACCTCGGAATATTCAGACGGCTTTACCGCCGATCTAAAATTCCCGACAGCTTCGCCGTCGTAACCATAAGACACGCTATGTGGGGAGGGTGAACCCTCTAAAAAGAAAAAACTTGTTCATCCTAAAGTGTCCGGAGAAAGATTTTATGGTTCCGTTTCCAGGCGCCGAAAAATGGAACCCTAAAATCTTCTCCGGTGCGTGAGGTGGTGATTATCACTAACGACGATGGGCGATAACCACGAGGCTCCGAAGAAATGACAAAATTGGGAAACCAAATGCATACGACGACGTTATAGCTTCAATCGGCGATGAGGGTAGGGACCCAGATTTGACCAGCGGCGGTCCTTGCATGCATGCAAGTGGTTGTTTTATATGATGGTGGGGGCCGGGTATGATAATGGTCGAGCTTGGTTGAGAAAGGATGAGATGGGTGAGTCATTTGAAGAGAGGAGAGAGAGTGATGAATCGTATGAGAAGATAATGATAGATTAATAATGAAGATTTTATGGTGGTGCTGATAATTTGATGGAGATTGACAGCGAGATTGTCGTTAAATCTAGTCAAATTAACACAAAACTAACTAAGATAGATAGAGTAAGTGGGTTATCGAACACGAGGAAGAGGGGGAAGTCTAATATGCGAATTCTATGCGGAAAAAAATAAACAAAAGAAATAAAAACAATAATTGGTTTTTTTTTGTTTGAAAGATGAGTAATTAAGAAATAAACGATTTATCAAATTAACTAAAGCGACCCTCGGTGATAATCTATTCAAACACCCTAATATAATAATTTTTACCTCTCTCTAATTATGGCATTCATAGATAATCTCGGTTTTCACAAATTAATCCTCTTTTGTGGGGAATTTGACCAACCACTACCAAATTCCCCTCCTTTAAGTTCTAAATTGCCTAGTGACCACTCAAACAATTCAAAAGCAAAGGCATGAAGAGCATGGATTAGTAAAAGATTAACAACAACCCAAATTAGTATCTAATTAGCCGCAACCGCGACACTAATCAAATCTAATCTATTAGTTGCCTAATTAATTTCTCAATCACAAGTTAGTCATAACCATACACTAAACATGTGAAAGTTGCTTCCTTTAGGGTCAATAATCAATAACCATCAATTAAAAACCAAGCATATGAAGTACCCAATTCAATCCAATTAACCAATTAGATAAAACAAGGATAAATCAAGCAATTAAAGAACAAAGAATTAATTACTATGAAATTAAAGGCAAAATAGAGAGAAAAAAATCTTACTAATACATAGGATGAGAGAATTTGATTACACCGCGGATCTAGAAGGTGATTAGCCTTCCATACTAATTATTACAATAATATTTGAGAAGAAATTCATAATGACAATACTAATTCTCCTTGAGTTTCTATCTCTAAAATGAAAACTAGATGAAAAATAATATGAAGGGTGATAAGGTGATCATTCCTAAGGAGGGGTTACATACCCCTTTTATTAAGGATAAATACAAATACACTAAAAGACAAAATAGATATTTCTTAGGCAAAAAGAAACCGTCAAAAAGCCTCAAAGAATCATCTGGAAAGCATCATCCTCGACTCGAGGAGGCAACATCTCGAGTCGAGCGTCTGAATCCTCGACTCGAGGAACTTGAAATCCTCCACCTTTTTGCTCCTTTCTTCCGTGGCTCAATCTCGTGTGATCCGCGTAGAGCACCCGAACTAGCTCTCGAACCTCGACTCCATTTCGACTCGATCCACGCTCCCTCCTAAAGCACTCCAAAGGGTCCATTGCTAAACGAAAATCCCGTAAAACCACCAAATAAGCTCCAAACAACTCCCAATGACGTGGTTTACGAATCACGACAACACCATGCTAAAATAGACCCTAAGGCATCTAAATCACGCGGATTAGCACACTATTCCTACGCCACATCAAACTCCCCCATGCTTAGACCATTACTCGTCCTCGAGTTCTCTAATCTTCCACACTTGTCACCTTGGTCTCTCTCAAAGCACGGGGTGAGTTCCAACAATCACGACTCCTCCAAAATCACGAACCGCAAGCCAACAAAACACTCAATGGTGCTAGCTAGAGTTGGAGTGGTTGAAATGCTCGACACCCCAACTTCAACCATCTTATACTCCCTTCTCACACACTCTAAGTTAGGGGAACTAACAAATCACGTTTCCCCCATCTCGGCTCAACGGCTCCCTCAAAACCGTGCTCACAATGACTCGAGCACGACTCACCTCTTATCATCAATCGGAAATAAATGTAAACAATAAAAGTCTAATAATGATTCGTCTCGATTCTTCAACTAGACTCGAATTAACCCGACTTGAATAAACCCGACCCGAACTAACCCTAATAATTTGACTCATACCCGAAATTGACCCGAAGTGGCCCGAACCCGACCCAGCACTTGGGAACTTTACTGTGCACCCGAATGGCCCGTTTGCCGGGACGAGGCACAATGTTTTTGTACCTGGGTAAGGAGGAGTTCTGGTGGGGACCAGAGGTGACGGTGTTATAATTTGAGAGTTGGTGTTGGGTTGAAGCAAGGAGGGAGGAGGAGGTAACATCCGTGGTGTTGAAAATCCAAGAGAAAAAGTATATCTTCTTTCTATGATAACACTCGAGGGAGCTCTTTTTTTTTTTAATTATGTGTCAGGCTTTTGGGCTATAATAAGGCCTGAACTCGAAGAGATTGAGTCTCGGGCTAATGCGGTGAACGCACCATATGCCACTCTTTAAGGTGTTGCAATTTTTTCTCAATTCATGAAAGATTTAACATACTCCGTACAATCCTTACCAAATTACCATGAAATTTCTAACAATATCTATAGAAAAAGCTTGAGTTTATTTCTCAGAATATATAACCTTTTTTTTTTTTTTACGGTAAATACTCACTCCGTTTTTTTGGTTCTTTACGCTTACTTAATAATCTCAAATATCCAAATCAAATGTAGAGAACTTATTGAGAAAAAGAGACTATGACATTAAATGATCATTCCAAAAGGTAAACTGTAATAGCCCGAACCACCGTCCGTCGCAACACAGCCCAATAAGATGGGTAGTCACCCTTTAGGCCCATATATCCTCTCCGGGCTCTAAAAGGTGAAGGCCTTGTTTGGTAGTATGATGGTAGGAATCTATTATAAACTGATCATATGAGCTTTATTTTCCCAATGTGGGACAAACCAACTCTATAATCCACTTTCCATATTCCGTAGTTTTACAAACTCCCCCACTTAGAGAACGCGACGTCCCCGTCGCGCCTTGGCCATTTCATACTAACATCAACACAGGTCCAAGATCTCCCCTGCTAGACGACTGGTCTGGGCCTCGCCCCAGCACCCAGCACGCGGTCGCAGGGTTGCTCTGATACCATCTGTAACAGCCCGAACCACCGTCTATCGCAACACAGCCCAATAAGATGAGTAGTCATCCTTTAGGCCCATATATCCTCTCCGGGCTCTAAAAGGTGAAGGCCTTGTTGGTAGTATGATGATAGAAATCTATTATAAACTAATCATATGAGCTTTATTTTCCCAATGTGGGACAAACCAACTCCATAATCCACTTTCCATATTCCGTAGTGTTACATAAACCCTAAACAGTAACATGCAAATTCGTGAAAGGATGTTTTTCCCGTCGGTTACCTACCTTAGGTGCGCAAGCCACACAACTAGGGAAAACTCAATTTGCATGTGGTAGGAGAAGTTCAGAGAGACATAATCTCAAGCATGACACCCACTTTATTGGGGTTTGAATCCAAGACCAAGTGAATAACACTCCACTCTTTTAACCACTGAGCCACACCCTTTGCGGGGTTAGTGACACACTTACATACCAATGCTTTGCATTAAGTTTGTAGAAAGGTTTCTACACCAATGCCACCTCCCCTGGCTCTCTATAGCAACAACTAATTAGGGTGAGCATCGGTCCAAGACCGGATCGGATACACCGAAAAGGCGAAAACCGAAGCTTTTAAAAAAATTAGATCGAGTATTGGACCGAAACTCATTCGGTCCAATCCCTTGGATCAAATGGACCGCATTACGAAAATGCATTTTCAGGTGGATCGGAGACTATAGCGAACCCCCACAAAATGGACCGGTTCGATTTTATGTTGAAAAGAACCGATCCACTCCACTTCCTTCAACTCACTAGTCAAGGAAGTGGTGGTAGCCAAGTGACAGTGTTATCAACCCTTAAGGCCCTAACCAAGAGTACAAGGAATTTATGTGTGGATGTTCGGAGGTGAGACGACATTCTTGTGGGGGTCCTCCTATCAAATTCATGCCCAACACAAGGTTGGATTCCCATAATAACCCCTTGCTTTACTCTCCGGTACAGAAAAAAAAAAAAAAATCACGAGTCTCCCACTTATTAGCAGGGAAACAGGCAACCACGCAACTCAAAAACCTCAAAAAGAAAAAAAACCCCATTTTGTCAATAGTCGTACATTTTAACCTTAAAAACCCAGAAGAGTAAGATGGCATCATCAATGGCGATGAAGAGATCAACGATGCTCAAATCTTATTTGAGTGGTGGGCTAAGAGCGGCGGCGTCAAGGGCATATGCGTCAATTGCAGTGGGATCTGACTTGGTTTCCTCTGCCCCCGATGTTTCTCTCCAAAAGGCTCGTTCTTGGGATGAAGGCGTCTCTTCCAAGTTTGCCACTACTCCTCTTCACGACATTTTCAAGGTACCCTTCTTTTAATTTTTTTTTCTTTTTTTTTTTTGCGGATATTGTTACATAGTCATAAGGCTTACGTACATCCGACCCCCCTTATGCCTTTGAGGCACTTGGGTAATGTTATTATTGTTATCAATGTTATACTGAAACATAACCAGTGTTGTTTTATTTTATTTTGTTTATTTGCAGGGGAAGAAAGTTGTCATCTTTGGTCTTCCTGTAAGTCATTTCTGCATTTTCCGAGTTTTGATTATTGGGATTATTATCTAATTTGAGATGTGGGTATTACTGATATCTGATTGTTAAATTGGAATAGTTGGTGTAATGCTAGCATTTGTTGAGTTTGGGGGCTCCTTTTTCAATTTATAGCATTTTGTTTTGGTTATGACTTATGAGTATGTAGTAAGCTGGTCATTTTGTGTTGTTTCTTGTAAGTTACTCAACTCGTGACTCTAGGTCGTTTGGTTTGATAAGAAATTGTAGTTCCCATGATGCTGAGTTTCAGAGTAAATTGCAATTTTTCAGTACTACAGAAAGGTATTTGGTTGAATTGGAGGTTTTACTCGACCTAGGGGGGGGGGGGGATAGGTTAGCACACCTTCACTTTTTGCAATGGAACTTCTTGTGAATTTCAAAGTCCTACATCTTTGGTAAGTTAACAACTAAAGGGCTTAAGGACAACCGACAACCTCTACTTTTCCCGGGTGTTTGAGTAGAAAGAAATGCTGGGTTACGAAATCATTACTTGAATAATGAGGTTATGTTTGGTTGGGTGTAATGATTATTACGTCATTACAATGTGATGGAATGAAATTAGTACGGAAATGTGAAATTCGAGAGGGAGAGAGAGGATTCACAAGAGGGAGAAAGTAGTCGATTACATCTAATGATGTAATGATGTAATGACAATAACATAGGTTCTTAGTTGAAGGAGGCGCGAGGCGCCCCGAGGCGCTGGGGGGCCGTTGCGATGAGGCGCAAGGCGCAGGCGCACGCCTCATGCACACGGGGCGCACTCATTTAGCGAATAAAATTATATTTTACGAAACCATATTTTGAAAAAAAAACCTTTTTTTTGGTATTTAAAGAGGGACAATGGGTAAATAAGTATAAACAAGGGATTAAGGGGCAAAGAGAAGTGTATAAATAAGGTTACAAGAGAAAGAAATTGGAAATTGCACACTTGTGCGCCTCGCGTGCGCCTTAAGGCCTGCGCCTTAGTGCGCCTCAAGTGCGCCTCAAGCTTCTGAGGCGATTGCAGCTGCGCTTCAGTGCGCCTTGCGCCAGGCGCGCTTTTTTAAACTAAGCATAGGTTTAAGTTGAACAATAATAATTGCTTTACTTCAATAGAGATCTAATTGCATTGTAACGAGGATTACACCCAACCCCCTCACCTACTATGTTTTTGGACTAAATGGCTGGTAATTGTGATTACATGTTTACATTACACCACTCCAACCAAACAAGCCAAGAGTGAGGAGAGGAAAGGAAATGCAGCTGCTGCATGCCTATCAGGTTTTGGTTGGGGCCTTGGGGACAAAAAAAGAAGTTTACTTCACTTCCGTGGCCAATTGGTGTAAACGATTTTTCATAGATGATAGCTAGTTGATTATGTCAAGCTAAAACAAGGAATAATGCTTGTTCAGCAACTAAACTTGGATAGAAGGAGCATGACACATAAAGTCAATGTTCACTAGATCTTATAACTTGCTTATATCAGACTTGTGTAGTCGTATTTACTTCTAGTAATATGAATAGGAAGGGCATTTTCCTTCGAAATCGTCGTGACATTACAAGGGGTTTAGTTCATTCATATTATAAAGGACAATGCTTTCTCTCAAATCTCTTCCCTCCCTTTCTCTACCCTTTACAAATGATATCCAAGATAAGGATTTCGGAAACCTTTCTCCCCATCCGATGCCATTCCCTTCTTGTAAGTCTATTTTCTTTCTCTCTCCCCCCTTATATTTTACATTTTCGACCCCCTCCTTGTCCCTCCATTTCGCTAGCCAAACAAACTCTTAAGCAAAGCACCAGTAGATACATCCATAGTCGAGAATATTACTTATGAATGTGGAATGACACAATGAAACACAATGTTCTCTTACCTTGAGAAAATATGTTATAGATGGTAGTTATCTTAGAAAGTGCTCTTTTGTTAGTTGAATGAGACTACTAATTTGGTGGACTCTTTGATGTTTCTCTGGTTTAGTGGTTTGTTAACGAAACATATGAGGAAGGCTAAATGCTTTATACTGTAAAGTGGCATGTATATCAGAGAGGTCAAAGCGGACTAGGGGGAACATGTTCTTAGTAAAGAAGGCGCTGACGTGAATAAGTCAAGTACCAAGTTAGGCGAAAAAACTCTTGGGAAATATACCTTACACGGAATTACGGAAATAGATTTTCTTATTATGTTTTAGTTTCTTTGCTTGTTTGAAATGAGCACAAATTTGCTTCATTATTACCTGGTATTAGCTTCTCTGTCTGTCATTGAAGTGAACACCTTTGAACCTTAATCAATAGAGAGCAGATGCTAGTTTATGGGGTTGGAGCATCCATTTGGTAGGAAAGAGGGGTGATCCCTTCAAAGGTTTAAATCATGAGAAAAGTAGGTAGGTTATTCTTCCTTTTGCATATGCTCTGAATTTTCATCTATAGTATTTGACTATTAATATTTCATCTATATTTTGATTTTTTTTAAATAAAGAAAAACCTACCTATTTTTCTCATGATAAAAATTAGTTCTTGATACTTTATGTAGCATCATCCTCATGATTTTATGTGTTGTGCATCTGCAGCTTTGTCGTTTTTTTAAGCAGCACAATATTTGGAACCTATTTTTTATTATTTTCACAAAAAAGGCGAAAAAACAAAAACAAAATAGTAAATATTTGCTGCAGCCAGGATTCGAACCTGGATGAATAGCTTATCCTGCAATTTTATGTATTGCGCTATGAAATATTCCACTGTGAAATACGGAGTATTCCTTTTAAGCTTCACAACAGTTCAGTTTTAGAGCAGGGCAAAACAAAGAAAAATAAATGATGCTGATTTGAACCTGGGCTAGATATGATTCTAGCAAATTTCAGCCTGCGCTACTGCAGTTTATTTCTATATAGTACTATGAAAACTAAACTTCTTATGCACAATTGTGTGTTTTCTGAAAGAATCAATTGATGCAGTACTTGATAAATGATGAATCCCAGTTATTGGGTTTTCGGTCTCTGTAGAATTGCCCTGCTGTGCTATGAGCTCTGCTAACAGCAACAAGAAAGCCTTTGTCCCTAACTGCTTTGGAACAACTAACAAGAAATTAGTGGACTCTAGGTCGTTGTTTATTTCGTGAAGTTTATTTTCGAATGAGTACATAATTTCTTGAAACTGCATATAACTGTTTAGTTATATTTGCTCTTTTTTGGAGAGTGGAAGTTCTTGTGCATATAGTGCTAGGTTTGCAAGTTTCCACTTCTTTGAAAAGTGGAAGTTTTTGTGCATTTCCTAACTAAGCAACTCAAGGTGTTGGGAACTCCTGTACTTTTGTGCGCAAGCAAATATCCATTAGGTACATTTATGAGTCAGCATTGATCCACTAGATACATTTATGTGCAAGCAAAGATCCACTATGTGAATGTGCAATGTTAAATGGTGCTTTCCTTTCTTAAGAAGGTATGATGTGCACCTAATGTCAGTCACTGATGTGCTCCAGTTGGTTATTAGGCATTTGTGTCTCTGTATGTAGTCTTCTAGACTTATAAACCTTCACCAGTTGAGGGAAAAAGATACCAATTTGTTGTTAGGACCGTCGGAATATGCAAAAAGTGAAGGTGTGAGGAATCTTGGGTTTGAATAATGAGAAAAGCTGGTAAGTTAACGTTCTATGTATTGTACCCTATGATATGGCTGTGCCACTCTGTCTATGTCGTAGCAGGTCAGATTTGGGCATATTGGAGCCAATTTTTTTTGCTTAAGACAAATTGATTGTCATAATACTTTCTTTTGGATAACCCTCTTTGGGTTTGTTCACTTCCAACTATTCCTTTGTTTCATAAATAGTAAGTACTTATCAGATATATATGAAAATTGTGAAAGATTAATACTCCGTATAAGTTTAGCTGAGAACTATATTAAGTTAGAGAAGGCAAAGATGATAAAAGTCTTCTAATTTTTTTTTCTCGAGGGTCGAAAGGAGTCTTAAGCTATACTGAAGATGGGAAGAATCTAACCTTTATTTGATCATGTGAACTTTAAATAATTCAGGCCTACAAAACATATACATGGTTCACTTGATCTTGTGATATGACGAGAACATTTTTGAGAGACTAAACTACAGTCTATGATGAACTTTTAGTGTCCTCCAACATAGAATGCTGTTCTCAATGATTGTTATAATAACATTTCAGTGATTATAAGTTGATAATTTCTATTTTTTTTTTCTCAAAGAAGAATATAATATTGTCGTCACTTGCTTGGGGTTTAGAGTTTAAACTAATTCCTATTGTTTTTTTTGACAAGGGACTAATTCCTATAGCTAGCATCTGTTTCAATTGATTCTTGACCATAATTCCAATTCTTTGCACTTCCCTAGCTACAAGAATAAGATTCATAAATAATGTGCTTTCTATATAATGTTTGTATTTCAGGGTGCCTACACGGGAGTCTGTTCATCTCAGCATGTGCCTAGCTACAAGAACAACATTCATAAATTCAAGGCTAAAGGGATTGACTCCGTAATTTGTGTTTCTGTGAATGACCCGTATGTTATGAACGGATGGGCTGAGAAGCTTGATGCCAAAGATACTGTAAGCTTCCTAGTTGTTCCAAGTCTTATTATTCCGAATTGCTGTTCGGTGCTTTGTCCTTGTTCTAGCTTAGCTGTGAATTTAAATGTGTAAAATTTGGTATAGGTGTTGCTGTAATGTTTTTTTCTTTCTAGTTGAAGGTCAAGTTTTGGCCTGGGCTTCCCTCTATCATCCTTAGCATCAGTTTAGCTCTTTCAAAGGGTTAACCTTTTCAACAATATCGAAGGGGTTAGGCTGCACATATTTGGCCTCCCCTTACCCCTTTTCAAACACTGGTTATTGGGGATTGCCAATGTCATTTTTACGTCGTTCAATGTCACATGCGTAGGATGAACATTAAGTTCAGTGCTGGCCACCAGGGCCAAACAGAGTGTACACGCCGCTCTGTTGAGCATGCCCCCTGTACTGTATCATTAATCATAACCGAATTAAAGTTGCCAGGTTTAGCTGCAATATGAAGTGGGGACAATGAAGTAGAAGCCGACATAGTATAAGTTCTCTATATCATATTCAAGAAGAGCATGTCCTAAATCAGATTTCTTGTTCCTGATTGTTGAGGGCAGTATTTGCGGCTTTAGCTTTTGCAAACGAACTGAAGAGATTTGATTATTGCCTAAGTTGTTGATTTATACGAAGTTTATGTTGGGAGCTTGGGACATTATAGTTAAGTTGATGAAACTATGTTTTAGGCTTTATCATTTCCAGAAGACGATCACGCTATTCAATTAAATTGAAGAATCTCATCCTGCTTTGCTGGGCTATCCCCTTTACCTCTCAGCTTTGACTTATTTTCTGATACTTGATTGTTCTTTTTAGATTCACTTTTATGGAGATTTTGACGCAAGCTTTCACAAAAGCCTGGACTTAACTGTAGACCTCTCCTCCGCTTTGCTCGGGAATCGCTCTCACAGGTATTAACTCTCTGCTCTACATTGAGTATTCTTTTCAAGCTAACTCCCAGACGTTCTAGTTTCTTTAACCCTATTGAGCTTACTTTGTTGTTCTTGGTGGTTGCAATTGTCATACGTTCTTTCCTGAGCGACTCACTGGTTTCTGTGCAGATGGTCAGCATGTGTAGATGATGGAAAAATCACGGTTCTCAATGTCGAAAAAGTTCCATCCGAATTCAAAGTCTCAGGCGGAGATCATATGCTTTCTCAGATCTAATTGTTTCAATACTGTGTTCACGGGTTGGTCTCCCAAGTTGATAGCTTTTCTATTTGCTGAGTGAATGTTCCATTACCAGCTCCAGTACTGTGTAAGTAAGGAAGCTGTTGCATACTTGCAGATGTAACACTGGTTGTTTTTGTTGTCAGACTCGGTTAACTTGCAATAAAGTTCTGTACTCTTGTGAGACTCTTCCTTTGGCCTGTTTGTTTCTCCGCTGAGAACCGAGCCAAAGCACTGCTGTGCAAAACTGCCTGCATTTGACGTCAAAATCATAGAGGGCCTGAAATGACTAAACTGTCGCTGGAGACCGACAATTTGTTCGTCTCAGATGAACAGAGAGCTGCATTATAGGTTTGAAGAACATTTGTAATCATTAATTTAGGTTAATTATGTGACGCCGTGGTCTTAATTGCGTAATTAAGCTGATTAATAATGCATGGAGTCTTATCTCTCCAGTGTACGTCCGGACCAAAAGTTGATTTTGTTCCGTGCTTAACTTGACCTACAAATTTACGTACGACTCTAATTAATAAAGGTATGACGAAGTGAATATCAAATTAGTACGTAAATTATTACTACGTTTTAACGTGTTGTGCCAATTGGCAAAGCTATAATAACTGTTGATCTATGTTGTTGGTCTGTCATCGACAAAAATTTCTATGGTTTTTTCTTACACTCAATCTAAATAAGTTGGAGTATATTCCATATAACATGGCTTCGATACTTCGATTATTCTGATATAAGTAACCCTCTCAAGTTCGTAGGAAACTCATCATTATTTCTTACTTATTAATTTGGTCGTAAAAAAAAATCAGAAATTATCGGAAGTGTCGAAATGGCGGAAGAGAAGTTCCCACCACAGCACCAGGACACCCAACCAGGCCTACAATACTTGATGAATCCACTCCCTGTGATTGTCAATCCTGAATATCAAGGATCCAACAAGCTTCAGGTATACGACATTTGCTTCATTCTCACTCTTTTCGCCGCGATTTTGACCTTCCTACCATTGTGCCTTTGACATAACATCGATCTACTACTCATAACTCATGCCTATTCGTTTTAGTCACGTTGATTACACAAAAGTCAAAGATTGAAAGTTTAAAGCTTAACGTTCAAGAAATTATGCGTTAATTGATATTGACAACCCAATTTTACGGGTAGCCATTTTTACACTCGAGGTTGTGACACATTTATTGATAATGGGAACATGCTCCTCTCATAACACAATTTTACGACTACTAATTATATAATCCATTGTTTTTTGGAATTGACGAAGTTAAATTGTAATTGTATGTAGGGGAAAGTGGCTCTAGTGACAGGAGGTGATTCAGGGATAGGAAGGGCAGTGTGCTACTTATTCGCGCTAGAAGGCGCAACGGTGGCCTTTACGTATGTTAAAGACCGAGAGGACATTGATGCCGCCGATGCCCTTGCATTGTTTACTCAAGCAAAGGCAGCTGACGCAGGTGGACCGATTGCCATACCCACGGATCTCCGGTCTGAAGATAACTGCAAGGCGGTTATCGATGAGGTCATCGCGCGTTTCGGCCGCATAGACGTCCTGGTTAACAATGCTGCAGTCCAATTCTATTCATTGAACATAGAAGATGTCTCAGCGGATCAGCTTCGAACCACATATGAAACTAACTTCTTTCCTTATTTCTTCATGGCCAGGTAAATATATTACAGAAAATCTAAATGCCACGCAACAAATGAAAATGTGTAAAGGACAATAATGCCCCTATTTTAATCTATCCTATATATGTACGTGTGCTGGTGAGTGCATTTTTCCTACTACATTTAATCATATACACCGTACTCTACACACACTTAAAATTGTCTGATATACATATTGACATAAATCTTACTATCGTCACAAATAGATTTGCTCTAAGGCATATGAAAGAAGGAAGTTGCATAATCAACACGACATCGATTACAGCCTACCAAGGTCAGCCCAAATTGTTGGAGTACAGCACCACCAAAGGCGCTATAGTGAGCTTCACAAGAAGCCTCGCCCTCCAGCTCATTGACCGGAAAATTCGAGTAAACGGTGTTGCACCAGGTCCCATCTGGACGCCCTTAGAAGTGGCTTCATTGCCTGTGAATGAAGTCGTGATATTTGGTAGCCAAGTGCCTATGGATTATGCAGCACAGCCTTATCAAGTCGCGCCATCTTATGTGTTTCTTGCTAGCGACGAGTGCTCTTCTTACTTCACTGGTCAAGTTCTCCATCCAAATGGTAAATTGTTATATGCATGTCATCTCATGTCTTTGTTAGAGCTGAGGTCGGGTGTAACTATCGTAGTATCGTATACAATAATTTTAATGTCTGCGTAGCTAAAATTAATGACGTAATTGACTTACTATGATAAATTGACGTAAATTTATGTTCAAGTAGGGTTAGATGCAATAATTTTTTATGTTGAGTAGGGTTAATTAAATACGAACTTTAATGGGAAATCATGCCCTTCGTAACAAAATTTTCTTGTAATTGTGGTTTGCAGGTGGGGCAATCGTGAATGGGTAGTCCAACTTATTACTCCGTATAACTGTACAAGTTAGATGAAAAAGTGAAGATAGATAATTGTAATCCTTGTATGTCTTGTCGGAAGCGTGAATATTATTCATAATACACAATTACTATTGTAATGCAATATACCATTATTACCGCAGCTATTATTTATACCCAATTACGTATACGTTTACTCTCTTTTTATACTGTATATTACAAATAATATGATTATGCTTTTAAATTTTATTACACCGTATTTGTTAAGAATGTGTTTTCAATTATCAAACAATGCTTATTAAGCGTACGATCTTTACTCGTCTATTGTGAGGAGGACCAACATGTTCTTTGTGCTCTTAAAAACATGGTATAATTTACCATTATTAGGTGGATAAACGATCAGAAAGCCTAACAATTTCCTTCTGACAATTTTAAATTATTAAACATACAATAATGTTGTTTCTACCTTTTTTTACATACGTGGTATCTTTAATTTGTTTTGTTTGTTGGAGTTTGAGTATAAGTTGTACACATAGCAGTATAAGATTTGTGGGAAGGTGTACAAACCGAGAGGATTAAGGTTGGTCTAGTGGTTAGGAACTCAACCTGTTTGGAGGATGTCCCTGGTTCAAATCTTCATACCCCACCATCATTTTTCAATATAACTATAACGCAATGATTATATTCACCCCAACAACTATGACGCAATGGTTATATCATGCTCCCGGGAGTACAAGGAGAGCATCCGGGGGTAGCTACGTACCCCCGTGCCATTGTTCATATGTGTTTAGAGATCTGTTTTCAAGGCCCATTGGTTATGTGTAGGAATGTAGAGCCAATAGTCCAATCTTATCTTATATCTATAGAAATTTGGCAAAAAATCACTACCTTTAAGTTTCACAATTTTGTAAACAACCACCTTTTAATATTATCTTTGCGAGAAACCATATAAAATCAATAAGCCTTGTTAGGACCACCTACTGTCCTTTGACTTCCACCAAACCACCCTTGACCACCATTGACCACCATTCGCCGCCTAAAACCGCCTTATATATATCACCAGCGACCCTCAAAAATTGAAAAATAATCCAAAACCTTAATTAATATACTGAATAGACTATGTCCATCTTAAACCCCCCTAAATATCAAATTATTATACTAATTACACTAAGAAAATCCCTTTTACCCTCTTTTATCCCGCCAAATTAGTATATCAAATGGTAAAGTATGTTTGGCGGGACGAAAGCGGGTAAAATGATTTATTTTTCTAGTGTCATGAGTATACTAATAAGATATTTAGTGGGGTTAGATATAGATGGCATAGTCTATTAAGTATATTAATTAATTTTATAGATTAAGAAAAAAAATTTATTATTTTTTTCGATTTTCGAGGGTGGTATAAGGTGGGCGAGGGGTGTGGTCAATGGTTGTCGATGGTGGTTTGGTGGAGGCCAAAAGACACTAGCTGGTCTTACCAAGACTTATCAATTTTATAAGGTGGTTTCTCGCAAAGATAATTTTAAAAGGTGATTGTTTCCAAACTTGTGAAACTTAAAGGTGGTTTTTTTTTTGCCAGTTTTCCTATATCTTAAAGTGAGTTTAAGCGGTGTGGTGTAGATATTTGGCGAGTTTTTATTGGTCATAAACTTGCACATTTATACATTGTATTTCAACCCTTACTAATATTGGTCAGGTTCATCGTATTTCAATCCTTACCAATATATACATATTCTAAGTACAATGTTGTTGAGAAATTTACATGTATGTACATCGTATTTAAATCCTTACCAATAAATCAGCACAAGACATGCACTTGGGGTATAAGTGAAGTAGATAAATAGAATGAAGATCAAATTCAGAATAAATCATATTATGAAATTAAAAACATAAAATTAGCATATAGTACAATGAATTTGCTAAGTTTGAATACATCCACTCTAAATTTAATTTTGAGTTGTCCACATTATATAGAGTACGTAGTAGTGTAGTACATACTACATGCATAACTTTATACATGAATTTATGTAGTTTGAGATATTCAAAGTACCTTTTTAATTGCGTAAGTGTATGTAGTTTGAGATACATATATATATTCAAAGTATATGAATTAAAGTATACATGCAATACAAGTATAGATACATGAGTCTTACCCTGGCCTCTCAAACTTACATTATGTATTTCATGTTTTTTACAAGTGCATCACAAACAAACTTTTGTATGCTCTTATAAAATATACTCCGTATGTATCATATCAATTTACTTATACTAGCATGAAGGTAATGCACTTTTGTGACGAGTATGCACTTTGTGACGTGTAGTTGATATTAGGTTAGTGTTTGAAAGAGAGAAATAATATTTGTGTTAGTTATAAGGTTTCTATTTGGTGTATGAAATGATTAGTTGTGGTTTAATTTTTACTTAAACATGAATGCATGCATTATATTATTCAATCAAAGTTTCTACACAATCATTTTTATGCTTGGTTTATCTAAATCATTATTTGATGACATTATTGTTATAAACGGTTCAAAAAACTTCTAAATTACCCCAAGTTTTTAGACCTAAATATAGAATCTTGTCGTGCGAAACACGAGATACTTTCTAGTAACAACTAAAATTGAAAAAAAATTAAAAACCCCACTCACATTATTCTCTCTTCTCCCTTCCCCGACCCACCTCAGCCCGCCACAACGCCGCTGTCCTTCCCACCGATGCACCACTACCACATCGACGACATCACTGGGCATATGAAACAAAGCCGGCGACTTCAACGACCACCGCTACACCATCCACCACCGACGCCATCTATTTTCTCTCTCCTTACGTCATTTCAAAAATGACGTTCAAAGAGAGGAATGTAGAGGCGTTTCTAAGAAGGTGGTTAGGGCTTGGGAGCGCCGATCATCAAAGGCGCAATCAAGTGGGGGAGAGGGGGAGTGGGTGAGCAAATAAGGGTTGATATGTGGAGCGAAGGCGTCCATAGGTGGCGTTAATAGCGATGATAGATTCGCTGGATTATGACCAGCATTTTGGTAGGAGGCGGTAGGGTGGTTCATGTGGGTAGGTGGCGGTAACTGCGGTGGTCGGGTGGTGGTTTGTTATTAGTTGTTGAGGGAGGGGACTCAGGATAGAGGAGAGAGAAAGGATAAGAAATGTTTTTACATTTTTATTTATTTTCTTCTAAATTCACTCATTATTTTTAAATCTTGACTCATTATATATCACTTTATAGTCATTATTTAATTTCAATTATTATTTTTCAATTTTTCGTCAATATTTTTCAATTTTCACCCAACATTTCTCAATTTTCACTCATTATATACCACTTTATAGTCATTATTTACTTACAACCATTATTTTCCAATTTTCACTCATTGTTTTTTAAGTTTTACTCATTATTTAAAATTTTCAATTATTATATACCACTTTATAGTCATTATTTATTTTCAATCATTATTTTCTAAATTCACTCATTATTTTTAAATTTTCACTCATTTTAAATTTTCACTCATTATATACCATTTCATAGTCATTATTTTATTTCAATCATTATTTCCCAAATTTTAGTAACTATATCTCAATTTTCACTCATTATTTCTCAATTTTTACTCATTATATACTACTTTATAGTCATTATTTACTTACAATCATTATTTCCCAATTTTCACTCATTGTTTCTAAGTTTCACTCATTATTTACAATTTTCAATCATTATATACCACTTTATAATCATTATATACACATTGTTTTCCACTTTATAGCTGCTCGGTGATGGGGCAGAGCCGGGCACTGTTTCGGGCTCGTCAATTCCTCGCACGAGAAGGTGGTCCTCGGTGGTCAGGTGGTCGGAGTCGTCGAGGGGCAGTCGTGGAAGATGATCAAAACACCATTCTCCCAAGTCAGGATCCTCCACGTCTGTTTGCCAAATGTCAAATGGAAATTGATTTTCCACAAACACAACGTCCCTAGAATCAAAGAAGTCACCACTCTCAAGGTCGTATACGGACCACCCTTTCCTTCCAAACGGGTAACCCAGAAATAAGCACTTACGACTACGGCTCGCAAATTTGTCCCGACTTTGATTCAAACTTTTTGCATAACAAAGACACCCGAAAGTTCGTAAGTTACCTAAATCAACTCGAAGGGAGTCTTCCACTTCAGTAATTCGGATGGTGTTCGATTGATTAAAAAGGCAGCCGTCAATACACATTCTCCCCAAAACTTAATCGGTGATATAGTATAGCCTGAAATCGCAGTGCTCGTGCCACATTTAATATGTGCCAATGTTTTCGCTCAACTCTTGCATTTTGTTGGGGTCTTCCTACAATAGACGTTTGAAATAGAATTTTATCGTCCAAAAAATAAGGTTTTAAACAACGAAATTCCGTACCTTGATCACTACGTACCATTTTAATTTTAGCTCCAAAGTGTCGTTCGATCATTGCGAAATAATTCTTTCTTGTTTGGTCGACAGTGCTCTTGTCTTTCAACAAATACACCCATACACTTCTCAAAAAATCGTCCACAATCATGAGAAAATATCGTGATCCACAAGTTGAAACGTGTGTATAAAGTCCCAATAAATCACAATAATGTATAAGATTAAAAATAGCTGCAGTCTGCAGCCTTATTATTACTCGATCAAAGTAAAAGAATCTCAGGTTTGTTTAGCCCTTAAACAAACATCACAATCCTTGTTATTAAGCAATTTATTCATGCTATTATTAGAAAATAATCTATTAACTACTTTAGTCGATGGGTGTCCAAGTTGCTGATGCCAAAGCCTTCATTGATTCGGATCAATTTGTGTTCGGTTCGCTCGTAACAGTTTTGTTACTTGAAGATAGTAGAGTTCCTCGGATTGCTCACCCGCTCCAATCACCGTCTTCGAAGCTAGGTCCTGAATTGCACAAAAGTTATTAGTGAAGTGAACAATAAGCTTTGAATCATTCAATAGTTGTGATACGGATAATAAATTGCAAGTAAACTTTGGTGCATAAAGGACATTAGTGAGCATAATCCGATCAGATAATTTGATCGTCCCATGCTTCGTAGCAAAGATGTTGTCGCCGTTCGGAAGTCCAAAAGGACGTGGTTCGATCTCCAAAGTCTCCTGGAATAAACTCAAATCGCCCATTAGATGGTGACTAGCACCCGTATCAATTATCCAAGTCGTCTTACCGTTCATCCTCTCATCCGGAGGTCCTGATTTTTTCGACGCCCACATCACAATGAGCTCGTTCCATTCCTCCTGGGATAGAGTATTCAAGTCTACTCCATCCCCTTTTTGCTGTGAAGTACTTCCCTCTATGCGAAGAGAAGAGCCAGACGCTATATTGGCGCGAGCTCCACCGCACCCTCGTCCTCCCTACTGTAACAACCGCATCCTCTATGTTGGGAAATAAGACCAATCTCCCACACGCAACGGAAATAAACCAATTGACGATAACAAACAAAAGTAGAAAATACGCAAGCTAATAAGATGAGACACAGATTTTAGGGACTAAACCCAGGGCAAAACCCTCCAACTCCGGAGGTAAAACCCACCAGCAAACCGGTGAATTCCACTATATAAAATAGCACCAGTACAACCACCGTCTCGAATTACAACACCGAATTCGAAACACGCTACAGATCAGGAACAAAGATAAACTACCCCTACGTTCCGAGTATAATTAATAATCACCAATTAATAATACTCCTAGAGATAAAAAACACATAAACAGATGTACTAACCGTCCCGAGATTGTAGACAAACCGTTGTACTGCCCGTACGCTGCTGCCCAAATCAATCACCAGATTTGTTAATCCCGCGAACGTTCCACGATACAATATCCGACCGTCTATTCACACCAGCGCATACACCACGTACAAAAATCGAGCTCTTAATATTTTCGCTCAACTCTTACGTACGTACCAATGTTGGCCGACACTTTGTTTGCCAAAACAAAGTCCACCACTTTCCAAAACCAAGAATTAACCAATTTGGCAATTCTTTTGGGTTGGACCGTGGGTATGAACCCAACAATTCTCCCCCTCCAACCCAAGGGGTAACACCGAGGAATCAACCATTGGCCTATCGTATTCCAGCTGCACACCCGAGTCCGGTCCTCACCCTGACTCACTACCACGGCCAATGCACCGTGTACAGTCGAACCAGTCAAAGGCGTCATTTGACTCCGGAGAGGGACCTTCTCCCCTCCACTCTACCACCAGCAGGAATTTTTCTACCCTTGCCCCCGTCTGCAACCTGGAAACAATTAACTTTCGTCGCCTCTACCGCGAACGAAACACGTCAACGTCTTTTCCGTTTCCAGTCCTGTGAGGTCTTGATGGTAGAACCATCTAGACGGTACAAACCACGATACATCTCCCCCTTCAAGAGGACCTTTGAACCCTTAGTCACCTTTAACACTCCCCCATGAGCTTTGTACCCATAACCTTGGGAGTCCAACTGACTAAATGAGATTAGATTCTTCCGCAACTTTGGAACATATGCAACCTTGTCCAAAGTATGCACCACTCCACTACCGGTTTTGATTTTCACCACCCCAACACCCATGACATCAACCGTCGAGTTATTTGGCAAACTCAACTTCCTAGTCATACCTTCTTGGAGCAAATCAAAACATTCTTTCCGGGAGCAAACATGACTAACACAAGCAGAATCTAACACCCAATCTTTCCTGGAAGAAGCATCGCACTCATCCGTGACCGCAAGTAAGTCACTAGTCGTGAAAGAGGAGTCACTTGTCTCTTCACTCCTAACCAAGTTGGTGTCGCCCTTGTCGTTACCCTTATTAGGACAATACCGCCTAATATGTCCAAGGTCACCACACTTGTAACACTGCACCTCATTGCCAAAGGTGTTCCTAGACCGAGACCTGCCATGATTCGACCTAGCATCCCTGTTAGACGATCGACCTCTCCCATCACGAGCAACTGCTACCGTATCCGAGCTGTTACTACGTATCCCAGCCTTGTCCTTCTTCCTCGCATCAAAGGACAATAAAGCTGTCTGCGCCTGATCCATCGTAATGGTATCCTTCCCGCACAGAATAGTATCCACATAATTATCCTATGCATCCGGGAGAGAGTTGAGAAGTAACAACGCCTTATCTTCCTGCTCAAGTTTAACCTCGACCTGTAGAGTTTCTCCAACTTATCCCATATCTCCGATGGAGAGTCCTCATCAACTACACAATTGATGACTGAATCCGAGACGCACAACCTAATGGTGCTTGCACATTTGTCGCACACATCTTGCCAGTCGGCATCACTCATCGCTGTCGGCTTGCCCGTAACTCCTTTCAAGGCTTTCGATAAGCCAAGATGTACTAGGAAATCCTTCATCTTTCTTTGCCAAAGGGTGAAACTACTTTTACCGTCAAACTTTGTCACAGCAAACTGAGACCCCATGTTTGACATCCTTGTCGATTAAAAAACACGCCACCAGGTTGAGCCACCAAGTAACTCTGATACCACTTGTTGGGAAATAAGATCAATCTCCCACACGCAACGGAAGTAAACCAATGAACGATAACAAACAAAAGTAGAAAATACGCAAGCTAATAAGATGAGACACAGATTTTAGGGACTAAACCCAGGGCAAAACCCTCCAACTCCGGAGGTAAAATCCACCAGCAAACCGCTGAATTCCACTATATAAAATAGCACCAGTACAACCACCGTCTCGAATTACAACACCGAATTCGAAACACGCTACAGATCAGGAACAAAGATAAACTACCCCTACCTTCCGAGTATAATTAATAATACTCCTAGAGATAAAACACACCTAAACAGATGTACTAACCGTCCTGAGATTGTAGACGAACCGTTGTACTGCTCGTGCGCTGCTGCCCAAATCAATCGCCAGATTTGTTAATCCCGCGAACGTTCCACGATACAATATCCGACCGTCTATTCGCACCAGCGCATACACCACATACAAAAACCGAGCCCTTAATATTTTCGTTCAACTCTTACGTACATACCAATGTTGTCCGACACTTTGTTTGCCAAAACAAAGTCTACCACTTTCCAAAACCAAGAATTAACCAATTTGGCAATTCTTTTGGGTTGGACCGTGGGTATGAACCCAACACTCTGGCCCTGCCTCTTCCTCCGCGTCCACTCACAGCCCTGTCACTTGGCCGGTCTCCCCACCAATAATCTAGATAGCTGGCAACACCGAAGCATGTCTCGGCCTTGTGGCCCTATCTCCCACAGCTGGTACACTTTACCTCTCTATCGGAGTCAAAATTAAACGAGCCCCCCCGACCCATATCCTCCTGGAGGACCACGGGACATGTGAGCCATGACTTCGTTCCGCGCTTCGATTTCGGTTGCACATACGCTCTCACGCCCTCGTCTTGTACAAGCCTTGAGTAGGCCTGATTTGCAGTTGGGAGAGGTTCAATGGCCAATATGTTAGAGCGTACTGCCGCGTAAGTCTCATCAAGTCCCATGTGAAATTCCCGGACTTTCTCATCGTCTCGTCGTTTCTCCAGAGGGCTTGATAGCCCAGACTTGCATCCTCCGCAGTTGCAACTCGGAAGAACATCAAATCAGCCAAGTCCTCCCAAATCTTCTTTAACCGACCATAGTAATTCATAATTGATTCGAAAGATTGTTGTTTGCATTCAACAATTTCCGCTTTCAATTGATAAATTGGTGTCCACTACCGACTGAGAATCGGTTCTTGATGTCGTCCCATGGTAATTTAGCAACATTATGGTAGGAAATTGTCTTCCGGATTTTTGCCTCTATGGAATTGAATATCCAGGCAACAACCATAGCATTAATTATCATCCACTAACGATCAAGATCATAGCTTCCGTCCTCTGGGTGTGTCACGGTTCCATCTATGAAGCCAAGTTTAGCTTTGGCCATCTTATCGGCTTCGACCATTCCTCATAGTTCGTGCCGTTGAATTTGACATGAGTTATCTTCATTCCTGGGTTATCGTTACCCAAGATGGAATATGGATTTATCTTCTTCAAATTGTCTTCTCCGCCCATCTTCAAGGGTTTTTCGCCGTCTGATTTTTCCCCGCCGCTGGAGTTCTCCTCTTCGTGCTCTGAGATGATTTCTTCGTCGCTCATAACCTAGCTAGCTCTGATTTACCATAAAACGGCAAATCCAAGATGAGTTTAGGAGAATTCTTGTGTCTTTCTCATTGATATTCACAGAGTTTATATACAAACGGATGCCTTGGAGAACAAGGCCACATCCTCTGCCTAAGGAAATTATACATAATATATGGAACGAAATATACGGACTATATATTTTCCTATGGTAAGATATGCAAAGAAGTATTTTTTTAGCCACCAAAGTAGGGTGGGTGGGACTTTAAAACCACCAATGTAAAAATTTGGATCTATTGAGCACCAAAGTTTCAGAAATGAATTTAAAAACCACTTAATCTATTCTAGGGATTTAAAAACCACCAAATGACAAAAATTGGTTTTTTTTAAATATATAGATTATAAAAAAAATGCAATTGCATAGAGAAATTAAAAGTAAGAAATAGTATAGGAACAAACTTTAATTAATTATCTAGGGTGGTGAATAAAAATTAATTAATGTTGAGCTGCATCTCAGACCTGATAACATCTTAACCCTTTCTTGTCACTTGTAATCCTATGACATCTCCCTTAACTCGTTCAATGCTTCTTCCTCTTCCCCTCCCTCCTCTTGCATGTTGGTTACATGGCCCAGATGATAATCTATTTGCATCATCTTCCACACTTACTGTTCTCTTCTTTTTAATTTCTAATTAAGATATATTATACATATACTTAATAAGCTAAAAAATATGAAAGACCACAAAAGCATGCACTATCAAACCTAATAAGAGCTTGTCGCACAATCGAAACTATGTGTATAACTGGACGACATGCAACCAAATCATGCTGATAGAGCGCAAATGTAGTGTGTTAGTGCGCATGATTTAGGCGCCTTAGTGTCTATTTGGGCATGATTTTAACGTGATTCGTAGACCACACCACTCGAAGTATTTTTGAAGACTAGTCGTTGGTTTTACGAGTTTTTGGTGTCCTTAGACCCTTTTGATGAGTCTCGGACAATAATAGGGGATCAAGCTACAAGTTGAGCAAGATTCGAGGAGAAGATTGCTTCACCACACTCCGAGAACCACACACCATCACCTCCAACTTCATTGAATCATAACTCTCTAACCAGAAAATATTTTGCAGAAATTTCAATTGTAGAGGAAAGTTCATCGTCTTAGCTTTCCAACGATATATTATGAGCTCAAAATGAAGTTTGGAGGTGAGAGTTATGCCCGTTTGAAGATTGGCATGCGCACAGTACCTTGACTCGAGGATCACAACCTCGACTCGAGGACGTGACTCTCGACTCGAGGATTTCCTCCCTCGAGTCGAGGAGATTTGACAGGACGGGTATATTGAAGAACAAGATTCTCGACTCGAGAGAGGGTATCCTCGAGTCGAGAATTTCCTCGCTCGACTCGAGGAGGGTGTGCCTCGAGTCGAGGATTCCGTCGCTCGACTCGAGCAAATTAGCTTCCGGGAAGTTTCCCATGGGCTTTTCACGGTTTCTTTTTGCTTAAGAAATACTCCCTCTGGTCCTATTTGAACTTCCTTCTCCTTTTTGCGCACTCCAAAAGAATAAATAATAAATAATACTTAATGATTCATTTAGCAAATAAATTTTAAAGCTAATCTTAGCCAACATCTTTATGTTGCCTCCCTAATTTTTCTCTCGACAAAAACCGTAATATTTTGGGAATGGGAAGAACAAAGTCGAAACCCTGAAAAAGGGAGAAGAAAGTTTAAATAGGTTCAGAAGAGTATTTATTCGTCTTTTAGTGTCTTTGGTACTTATCCTTAATAAAAGGGGCATGTAACCCCTCCCTAGTAATGATCACCTTTCATATTATTTTGCATCTATTTTTCATTTTAGAGAGAGAAACTCAAGGAGAACTAGTATTTTCATTATGAATTTCTTCTCAAATATTATTGTAATAATTAGTATGGAAGGCTAATCACCTTCTAGACTCTTGGTGTAATCAATTCTTCATCCTATGTATTAGTAAGTATTTTTCTCTCTATTTTACCTTTATTTTCATTATAATTAATTCCTTGTTCTTTAATGCATGATTTATCCTTATTTTTATTAATTGGTTGATTGGATTGAATTGGGTATTTCATATGCTTGGTTGCTAATTGGTGGTTATTGATTATTAACCTAAAAGGAAGCAACTTTCACATGTTTAGTGTATGGTTATGACTAACTTGTGATTGAGGAATTAATTAGGCAACTAATAGATTAAATTTGATTAGTGTCGCGGTTGTGGCTAATTAGATACTAATTTGGGTTGTTCTCAATCTTTTATTAGTCCTTGCTTTTCATGCCTTTGGTTGTGATTTGTTTGAGTGGTCACTAGACAAATTAGGACTAAAAGGAGGGGAATTTGGTAGTGGTTGCTCAAATTTCCCATAAAAGAGGATTAATTGGTTAAAATTGGGATTGTTAATGAATTGGTAATATTAGAAAGAGGTAAAGCTTATTATATTAGGGTGTTAGAAGAGATTATCACCGAGAGTCGCTTTAATTAACTTGTTATCTCGTTCATTATTCCTTTAATCAAACTTTCAAACCTCCCATTTATTGTGTTCATTTTCTTTTAATTCTATTTTTTCACACTAGAATTGCATATTAGAACTTCCCTCTTCCTTGTGGATACGATACCCACTTACCCTTACTAATTTAGTAGGAATAGTGGTAATTTGACTAATAATAACGACTTATTAGCCTGTCACATGCCCAACAATTTACGGAAGAAGAAATAAGAACAAATAATGGTATTTTGATAGTTTGCATTCTATAGAATTAAAGAAGAGACCATATATACCTGAAAAATTTTACTTGTTAATGGTGGCACGAACCCTTTCCCAGCAAACGCACGATAAGATTATTATGGGTAGTTATCTAATTTATTCTCAATATATTTTTTTATATATTTATTTAATAAATTATTTTAAATATTTGGTGGTTTTTAAATCTCTAGAGTAGATTAATTGGTTTTTAAATTCATTTTTGTAACTTTGGTGTTGAATAAATCCAAATTTTGACATTGGCGGTTTCAAAGTCCCACCCACCGTACTTTGATGAGTAAAAAATACTTATTTGGTACGATATGTACGATATATATACGAAATATATATTTTCCTAATATTAAGTTTCCCTTCTTAATTAGATCGTTTGTGACCAATACTCTTAGCCATCGCTTTTGTTTATAATTCTATCACACACATCATTTACGAATTTAAAGGAAAGCAAGTCTTTAACGTAAAAATGACCGAATAACAAATTGGTTGGGTTAAGTAAAGAGATGTAAAACAAATAAGTTCCCAACACATCTCAATCTAATAAGCTACTAAGGTTTGACTAAGTGATATCTTAAATTCAATATGTTTGCGAAGATAAAGAGAATAAGTGACTCATATGCATGCATGCATATACGGGTTGAAAAACTGAATCAGCTACTTGAGTACGTAGTCGTCCTTCTTTTATCATACATACTCAACTAACTAATAAAGATCAATGAAATTAAAGGAAATTAAAGAAAGACACGGGAGTGTTTATTTGTACAAATTGGGGATGCGTGAGTGAGGTTAGTCGGGGTTTTGTATGTTCTTTTTTAATTATTGACAAAATTCGCTGTATGTACTACAAGAACTCCTACTACAAAGTATTGACGAAATTCGACCTTTCATAAATTAAACAATAATCCAAGCCTCCAAATCCTTTACCAAACATTATTACTTGTTTATAAAATTAATGTTTATAAAATTGTTTTGGCACTAAATAGAGAATAGAAATTGTATTCGCAGATTTCAAATCCTTTGATATGGCTTAAATTTTAATTTTGATGAATTGAAGTTCAACTATATTTTTGGTGAAATAAGGTGCAAGCTAAGTTGGTGAAAACTTTGAAAGGCTGGATTATTATGATCATGATATTATCATAATTAAGTATGTAAGTGTAGAGGTTGAGTTAGTTGTTGTTAGAAAAAGAGTATGAACTAGAGTATATCAGATTATTTATGTAAGACAATTGAGAAGTTGAATTATTTTTCTTTTATCAAATTTTCTAGTTATATTGGAATAGAGATTTAAGGGGGGGGAAATGAAATTATTAATCTGATCTAGTTGTTGTTAGAAAAAGAGTATGAACTAGAGTATATCAGATTATTTATGTAAGACAATTGAGAAGTTGAATTATTTTTCTTTTATCAAATTTTCTAGTTATATTGGAATAGAGATTTAAGGGGGGGAAATGAAATTATTAATCTGATCTGCAGTCGTCTGCCCCCCCCCCCCCCAAACAAAATTAATTTAATTAATTAATTATTCAAACGTACTGTATATATTTTTTTGCTTGAAATAGCGTACTGTATATATCTTGGATATAATTGTATGCGCATCGTAACATATAGGACTTTACTACATGTCTAGATGTCTAATAATGTCTAGACAAAAATTGTTGCGATAAAATTGAGACAATGTCAGTGAAACTCAGTGAATTGAAAGCTAGTAAAATTACATTGGATTCAAAATCATTGATAATAAAATGGAAATTTTAACAAGAATAATCCCAACTTTGGTTTCTACTCCCAAAATAATCCCAACTTTCATTTATTCCAATATAATCCTAACTTTCAATTTTGTTTCTGAAAATTGTCCCAATATTTCCCGAACCTAGTTACATGTCATTTTATTTTACTCCTAGCCTAGATATTTTGCATTTTTTTACCCGAATCTAGATAAAAAAAAACACACTACCCCTACTATTTTCTTTCTCCTACCCACCCTTGCTATGCCCTTACCTTGATCACGAAACCATGGTGGCTTGCGGTTGGAATTGTAGTATAGAAGGTCGTTTTGGATGAGGATTAAGGAGAGATAATGAGAATTTGGATTAAATTTTTAATTTTAAGTTTGACTCTTAAATCTTATTAGGATGAATGAATGACATGTGATTGGGTTGTGGCTAAATGTTGGGTTGTGTAAAACTATATAAATTTTAAAAAACATATGAATGGTAGGTTTGGAGTACATATCGGTAGATTCAGATAAATTAGGACCATTTTCAGAAACAAGGTTAAAAGTTGAGATTATTTTGGGATAAATGAAAGTTTGGATTATTTTGGGATAACCAACCAAAGTTGGGATCATTCTTGTTAAATTTTCCTAATAAAATTGAATTATGATAGTATTATTATTTGTGTAGTTGTAAATTTTTGTTACGGCTATAAAATTCATAAAAACATTAAACAATTCAAAGTATTTATAATTACATCTTAAATGAACCTTCACCATTTGACATTATAGTATAGTAAATTGATAGAGGTCTATAGTTTAAACACAATTAATTTGTCTACAATGTAAAATTGAGCTAGTAGTAGTAAAATTGAGATCGGAATAGTAAAATTAGTTGTAGTAAAAAATTCAGGTAGTAAAATAAATTGTGTGAGTAGTAAAATTTTGATAGTATAGTAAAATTATTACGGATTATAGACACTTTTGGGTGTCTACACTTTAGACCTCTAGCATTGTCCTATAGTATATTACATACTGCGACCTGCCTCATCCCCTTCTCGTACGTACACAAAATAAAAAAGGGTAGAAATTTGGCAATTTGCAGCGTGTGGATATATTTCCTGATCAATATATATCATGATTTTCAAGTTTCCACGGCTTATGACAAAGACCAATGGTATTGGTTATACCATGCTCGCGAGGGCACAAGGAGCATGATTGTCCTTCCCACAATATAGCGCTATAATGACCACACTTAAAATAATTTAAAATCTATTTAAGTGTGGTCTCTACTCTTTTGTTGTTAAAAGAACCACCATGTTACTTGTGCTCCTGATGCATGATATAATTTACCGACTAAGGCCGATGTAACCAACTAACCAAATTGTACTATATACAAAAGTTCAATTCTATGGTTTTGATGATGTTGACTATATATAGCATGCATGGTCTCCATATCTTGCTTGTCTAAAGTAACAATATTAAGTTTCTCAAATTAAATTAGTGACGCAAATAAGGTTCTAAAAAATATATGTTGATCATTCAGCAAGTGAGAAATAAAGAATAATACAACGTATATACTAGTATAGAGTTATAGATAGAAATGGCGGTAAACGAGTTCCCACCACAACACCAGGATGCTCAACCAGGCCTACAATACTTGATGAATCCACTCCCCATAACTGTCAATCCTCGATATCAAGGATCTAACAAGCTTCGTGTAAGTCGTTCGCATTAATCATTAATTAGATAATACGAGCAATTATTATTTTATGGGAACAAACCAATATAATGGAAAAATGATCATCAGTTGTTTAATGTTAATATACATGTTACATCAATCGATCAAATATGAGTATATACGCGTAGCGTTAGTGGTCAAATAATGTACGTGTAATTAAGATGTTTAAGTATTGTAATTGTAGGGAAAGGTAGCTTTAGTAACAGGAGGTGATTCAGGGATAGGAAGGGCAGTGTGCTACTTATTTGCGCTAGAGGGCGCAACCGTGACCTTTACGTATGTTAAAGACCGAGAGGACATCGATGCGGCAGACGCCCTTGCATTGATCACTCAAGCAAAGGCAGCAGACGCAGGCGGACCAATCGCCATACCCACAGATCTCAGGTTCGAAGAAAACTGCAAGGCGGTTGTTGATGAAGTCGTTGCGAAGTTTGGCTGCATCGACATCCTGGTTAACAATGCATCCATAGGTTTATATTCAAAAGACATAGAAGACGTATCAGCTGATCAGCTCCGAAATATTTTTGAAATCAACTTCTTTGCTTATTTTTTTATGGCCAGGTAAACATTATCTACCGATATTAGTCGACTAAAGTACGTACATACGTTAAAGTAATAGATAATTACCTAGGAATATAACATTTGTAACATTATTATACCAAAACGTTTTCTTTCTAACAAGGAAAAAAAAATTGCAAAAATTGGTGGTTCTACATACTCACCTGGCCTTTATATATGCATGCCTTTTAGTACGTGATTGTGAACCCTATCTAAACTTACTTCATGCATGACCCAATTTTTTTTACCATGCACCACATATTTGGTCTACATATATATGATCGATGCTGTAAATTTGACAGGTTTGCTCTAAGGCACATGAAAGAAGGAAGTTGTATCATCAACACGGCGTCAGCAACAGCCTACACTGGTGCAGCAACATTGGTGGAGTACAGCTCCACGAAAGGCGCTGTAGTTAGCTTCACAAGAAGCCTCGCCCTCCAGCTCATCGATCGGAAAATCCGAGTAAACGGTGTTGCGCCAGGTCCGGTGTGGACACCCATTGTGGTGGCTTCAGTGCCCGCGGATGTTGTCGCGGCATATGGTACACAGTCTCCTATGGGTCGTGCAGCTCAGCCTTACGAAATCGCACCATCTTATGTTTTTTTAGCAAGCAATGACTGCTCTTCCTACTTCACTGGCCAATTCGTCCATCCTAATGGTATATTATTTGTTGTTATGTCACATTTTTTGTAGGTGGAAATTCTGACTAAAATAACTGTTGCACATACACGTTTATTTGTTATGTTAAAATTACATAGGTCTGACATATATCACATTGAAATTTTGCGTTTTTGATGCCCGTGGACAATCATTTTCGTGCAATGGATTGTAACGATAAACATTTTTGGCGTAAAAGAAAAGAAGTTTTACTTGTGGGGATAATCTCGTTTGGGTTCTTTTAGCAAATTCATAATATTATGTTTAGTAGCCAAATATATATAGGTGACTTTTTTGTGGTTGTTGCAGGTGGGACAATCGTGAATGCTTAGTCCAGCGGTGTTGTTCGTCAAGAATCAAGATAGATTGATAATTGTAATGCTTGAATAAATAAGTTCAGAGTACAAATATTAATATTTATAGTAAAAATGTAAAAAAAAAATAACGAGTTTATCGAGTAATTGGTTGTATATCTATAGAATATATTCCGTAACGAGTTAGCATCAAGCATGAAACTTAATAAATACTCCGTAAATATTATCAAAGTAATTTGTTGTGTAAAGAGTATTTACTTGGTGGAGAGGAGCATATGTATACGCAGCCTGCACCAGCAAGTACTCGAGCATAACTTTTTTTTTTTTTTTTTTTTGTAAGAAATTGATTTTTATTCATCCAAATTGGGAATAAAAAGAAGGATTCTTACAAAATAATACCCACTAATGAATTTATGACTCACTAGCTAGACTATCCATTACATCTTGGTGGATCTCATCTCCAATCCAAGCATAAAGCCTAACACAGACTATATACTCGATCTTATGAATTATCCATTCCCTGCTATGCTCTTTCTCATCAAAGATTCTCACATTTCTTTCTAACCAGAGCTGATATACTGTGGCATTTAAGCTAGCTTTAGTCCACCTAGTCTTCTAGTGCTTCCTCCTTGAGCTTTTGCTGATCCAAGCTAGTTCTCTTCTTAGGTCCCAGTTTCTCTTATTGATGCCTAACCATTATTCCTGAATTCTGTGCCAAACTGTTCTGCAAAACTCACACTTAAAGAATAAGTGTTTATGATTCTCCTCAGCTTTTTTGCACATATTACACCTGTTCACAATAGGAATGCCTCTTCTCTGCATATTATCGATCTATAGTTGCTAGGTGCTGCTGAACTGCCAGAGAAACAATAAAGCTGTGTTTAGGCATGGTGACAGTGTCCCAAACAGCTTTATGTCAGTCAATCTTACTGAATTTCCTTCGAAACCCATTACAAGCTTTTGAAGTTTGGAATTTATCTGCAGAGCACCAGGTTAGTAGCATTTCAGCAGCTGCTCTCTTATTTCCTGCCATCATCAGGATTTCATCCCTAACTTTCAGGATGCCCTTCCAGCTCTCAGTATTTGCAGCTTTAGCTTCAACACCCCAAATGTCCTGCCCTTTAAGCATATAAGCTGCAGTCCATTTGCACCAAATACTCGAGCATAACTCTCTCCTCTTTAGCAGAATTGTAGCAAAATTGCCAGCTGGGATTGGCGGTTATAAGTTGGTTACTCCAACGCATTGTAAGACTTTGTTATGGCTATATATACACCAAATATAATACAATAACAATTAATGAAAATCAGTTTTATTTAGGTCTCATAAAAGACGGTCTCTCAATAATTTATTGAGAGATTATTATCTTGTGTTACAAAGTGACTCTTTTTACCTTGCTTGTAACCGCGGTAATACTTTTAGTGATCGTATTAGTTACTATTATAAATCACATTATCTATGATTTTGTAGGGTCACATGATATGAAATTAGTTAAAATTTATAAGTAACTCATTTACAAATATTAGATTAAGTGTCAAGATCCTTAACTAAAATGATTACCAAAAGTAGTATAAGGGTCACTAAATATATAAATGGAGTCACGATGTAAATAACATAGTTGGTCTCTCAATAAATTATTGAGAGACGGTCTCTCACAAGACCTACTGTTCCTCCTATATCTTCTTGATTTTCGCACATGATGAATTTAGCATATAGTTTTTGACAATCCTAGAGGTCTACTCCCTCCGTTCGGCTTTAAATTTCATATGCCAAATGGACACGCATTTTAAGGTGGATGTACACGATTTTATCTAATCTGTCATGCAATTTTTTTAGAACTTCGATTAGCCGATTAACGTGTACACCCATCTTAAAAAGCGTGTACATTGGCCCTACGAAATTTAAAGCCGAACGGAGGGAGTACATTGTAGACACTAAAAAATGTCTACAATCAGCAATAATTTTACCAGACTATCAAAATTTTACTACTCACAGTATCATACAATTAATTTTACTACCTGAATTCTTCATTACAATTAATTTTACTACTCGAATCTCAATTTTACTACTACTAACTCAATTTTACATTGTAGACAAATTAATTGTTTCTACACTGTAGACCTCTAGCAATTTGGTATAATTTTAGTATCTTCTTTCTTCAAGAAGATTACCTCATATATGTTGAGGTGTTTTTCATGGTATAAGAGCCAATGGTCAAAGTCCTGGGTCTCAAATAAATGAATCTGGGCCGAAAATGTCGATAAATCAGTCGTCGATAAATTAGCGCAAAAATTCACTTGGACTTTACGGTAAACCAATCTACCCTTAAAAAGAGGACCTTATATGTGAGAGGGGAGTGTTGGAGTGACACCAAAAATACTCCACATATGAATGTCCCACATTAGAAAAAAGATAAGAGATTGGTTTGACTTATAAACCAAGGAGTTACTCCTCCTATTGCCAATGTGTTTTAAGATGAAAACTCAGTGATTATATCAAGTGGACTATCTGAGAATCAAGGTTGGCCTAGTGGTTAGGAATTCAACCTGCTTGGACGTTGTCCCGAGTTCAAATCCTCATACCCCCACCCCCGCAGCTATGCTGCTACTTTGTACCAAAAAAAAAAATTAAGACCGTTGAGTCATCTAATAATATTATATTATCACCACCTGATTCTCCATCATTCGACTCTTCATGACAATTTCCAATGAAGCCAACAATCCTCCACCTATGATGAGGCAGTCAACCACACCCATTAAGTTACCAACAAAATACCAGGTTTTTCAGGTAAAATCTGCCCAACTAGAGTCATTTCGGAAGATTCAATGTCTGAAGCTTTTCTTGCTGTCAATTGAAGGGATTTTTTCTCCATATTCTGATGAATATGTAGCTTCACTGGCTAATGTATTGTATGTAGCTGAGCCAACGTCTTATAAACAATCTTTTAAGGATGACAGGTGGCAAGATACCATGAATAAAGAATTGGTTGCTCTTGAGTTAATCAGACATGGATTCTCACTTTCTCAGTGATTTGACACCTGGTGTAAAGCCAATAAGATCTAAATGGGTTTATAAGGTTTAACATCGAGCCGATAGGTAATTAAAAAGATTCAAGACTAGACTTGTAGCAAAAGGATACAAGCAAGCGGATCCATGGGAAAGACTATATCTATAAACAAACTTTCTCACCAGTTGCTAAGTTTGCTACAGTGAGAGTTGTGTTAGTTGTGCGTGGCTGCATCGAGGGGTTGGGATCTTTATCAATTAGACATAAATAATGCATTTCTCCATGGTTTGCTAGAAGATGTCTACATGCATGACTCCACTTGAAGGGTATTCTTTAGCCAAGACTGGTCAAGTATGCAAACTTACAAAGAGCTTATATGGTTTGAAGCAAGCCAGCAGACAGTGGAATAAGGAATTCAACCAATTTCTAATAAATAACATTATGCAACTAGTTTTTTTGCTCCGTGAAATCACAAGATCTTTTTATTTTATTTTTACAGTTTTTATAAAATGTTAGCTAGCTATACCAAAAATCAAAATATAATTGTTTATCATGTTAACGAAAATAAGCCCAAGATGATCATATTTGGAACTAAAATAATGATAATAGGAGTTCAAGTATAATAAGCATAAACGTGACAAATAAGAGGAAAACATTTTATCGTTTTTAATTTATTTAATTTGTAGAGTTGTCGTAACATGTTAGTTATAGCGTAAATGAAAATCGATCGGAAATAAACATGACCATTCAAGATGATGTCCCGAACACAAAAAAAAAAAATCATTTCTCATCTCATTGTAGAGCACAATATAACTATTTGGAATTGCAATATCGATTTGCAACATACCATCATATTTTGATGGTAAAACTGAAACTTTAGAGAGTCGAACTACAATGAATACATATAACTAAAATTTTGTCTTTGATAAACTAAATGTATATGTAGGAAATGATAATATTTTTCACACCAAAATCAAATGATAGCCTAGCGTATATATACTAATTCGAAGTAGATGTAGCTGACACAAATAGCAAACGAACGGCCAAGAGTCATCATGTTTAATGTCGTTATTAAGATGAATAATCATGTGATTTATAATGATTAATTTAAGAAATTTTAATAAGATTAATGTATAAGAAGTTAAAGTGATTCATAATGTCAAAGTGAGCAATTTTTAAAAGATTAAATTTACACCGCATTAATTAGTCCCCTGATGAAGCTGTGACATATGGCTAGTGCAATATAGAGCTGACATGTAAGCGATGAGGTGAATTTAATTATTTGTATATGCTCTAATATTACGCCACATCATCAGTGATGTTAGACTATTAAAGGTATAGTATAGATATAGATTTACCCAATCTAGACAAGATTATTCCCTGTTCACAAGAGCTGATAGTAATCACTTCACCTTGGTATTGGTTTACATGGATGATCTCCTGGTCACATGAAATGATGGAGCTTTTATTCAGAAACTTAAGAATCCTCTTGATCAAGCTTTCACTATTAAACATCTAGGTTCTATGATATATTTCCTTGGTTTAGAAGTTTCTCAAACATCTAAAGGGATTCTACTAAATCAAAGGACGTACATTCTAGATCTATTAAAGGAAGCAGAAATGGAGAAATTGCAAGACATCTCCATTCCCTTTTCAAAGAAACCGCAAGTTATCAGCTAATCCAGGAAACTCCGATCCTTATCAATCAGAAGAATTATTGATAAGCTAGGATCTATACCTCAACCTCACTAGACCAGGCATCATCTATAGTGTTCTGCAACTTAGTCAATGTCTAAGTGCTCCTAGACAACCTCTATGCATGTCGTAAAGCATATACTAAGATATCTCCTAGGTACCACAAACCTTGGCTTAGATCTTACTGTATAAGGCTTCACAAATGCTGGTGGGGGAACTTTTCCCTATAGCGCTAAATCTATCACTGGCTACTTTTTTTTCTAGGTCCATCTCTTGTCTCGTGGAAAACCAAGAAACAGAAGGTAGTATCCAAGTCTTTTGCAGAAAGTGATCGAATATCGTGTAATGTCTGCAACCACAAGCTAATTAAGTGAACTTGAATGGCTCACAACATTGCTAAATGATTTCCAAATTCAAGTCTCCTATCCAGTTACTTTGAAATGTGATAATATGGCTGCTCAACAAATTGCTGCAAACCCGGATTTACTCGAGCGTACCAAACACATAAGATTGGATTGCCATTATATCCGAAATAAGTTGTTTGAAGGTTTTATTGCAACCAATCATGTACCTTCTGCTTTTCAGCTAGTTTGAGCATCAACCCAAAGCTTTCACATCCAAGTTAAGAAAGGTATGCATTCCACCAATTCCAACTTGAGGGACGTGTGTGGAGAGGAGCATATACGCAGCCTGCACCAGCAAGTACATACTCAAGCATGGCTCCCTTCTCGGGAACAGAATTGTAACAACATTCTCTTACAATTGCCAGCTGGGCTGGCAGTTAAATTGGTTACTCCAACTCATTGTAAGCCTTAATCTGTTATGGCTATATATACACCAAATGTAATACAATTCATGTAATACAATTCCAATTTATAAAAATCAATTTTATTATTTTTCCTCCTATCTTCTTCATTCTCCCACATGAATTTAGCATATAGTTTTATATTAGTATCTTCTTCAAGAAGCTAAGATTACCTCATATATATATATTGAGGTGGTCTGCATTACTAATTAAAAGTCATCTCGATTCACAACAATTAAAAGATTAAAACTTTAATCTAACAATGAATCAAGTAAAATAAATTATAGTATGAAGTTAGATAAGTAAGAAATGCTCTTAAAGTCAGAAATAAGAAAAAATCTGGACCACACATCTTGATACTTCACTACCTCTCATAATTTCAGTTTCTCTATAAATTCAATAACTCTAACACCTAACTCTAATAATTTCGTAGCTTTAACTTAACGATATCGTAACTCCAACTTCAGCTTAACTCAAATAACTTTAGCTTAACTTCATCAACTAAAGATACATATTTTTATATAACTTCACTAATTAAAACACGTAACTATAATAACTATTCTAACTAAAACACGTAACTATAATAATTCCACTAATTAAAACACGTACTAACTATAATAATTCCACTAACTAAAACACGTAATTATAGTAACTCCATTAACTAAAACACGTAACTATAATAACTCCACACACTAAAATTTATAACTCCAAAAAAACAAAACAAAAAATTGAAAAATCAAACCCGCCTTTTTTTTCTCTCTCCTTCTTTCCCAACCCCACCTACTCCCGTGCACCACCACTTACGGTGGCACCCTAGCACCGACCACAACAAGGGGCACCACAACCTACACCACATGACGCATGACAAGCTAATAAGTCGTTATTATTAGTCAAATTACCACTATTCCTACTAAATTAGCTAGGGTAAGTGGGTATCGTATCCACAAGGAAGAGGGAAAATCTAAAATGCAAATTCTATGCGGAAAGACTAAAACGAAATAAATAAAGCAATTAAATGGGGGGTTTTTGGTTTGAAAGATGATTAAACGAGAAATAAACGATTTATCAAGATTACTAAGGCGACCCTCGGTGATAATCTACTCAAACACCCTAATATAGTAATTTTACCTCTCTCTAATTATGTCATTCATAGATAATCTCGGTTTCCACCAATTAATCCTCTTTTGTGGGGAATTTGAGCAACCGCTACCAAATTCCCCTCCTTTAAGTCCTAAATTGCCTAAGCTCCCCATTGCTCTCCAACTCTCACTTAAGCCACAATCCGAGATAGCCATGGAATGTGACTCACCTCTTCTTAAACCACCGACGCCACTTATATCAACAAAATGCAAGAGGAATTTCTATCTAAGACCACCAACTTCTAAACACCGAACCTCCTTATAACTCCCTTGATGATCCTAACCCGTATCGAAATACAAACTAAGTGAAAAATGCCAACAACAATCGAAATATAACACAATGCTAGCCGTCTCTCCCATGCTTAGAACTCGTCATTGCCCCTAATGACAACCAAAACCAATCAAAAGATTGGGCAAGAACGAGTTGGGAAAAATGGAGTACAACCAAAATATCCACTAACCCACACAACAATGAATCAAATTGTCTCATCTCATCAAATAAGGAAATAACGGGCTCTCGGGCCAAGAGACACCCACTCTACTTCACTCCCCTATTCTTCCTCGAGAAATGTGTCCACCCTCGTCTCACCACTTCATCTCCCTCATGAACAATATGCATAACACATCCTCCAACAACGGCAACAAGTCAAGGCACCAAACTAAAATAAACCAACAAGAAGTCTATTTAGTGGTTTAGGGGCGGGATGGGGTGTAAAAACAATCAACATAGTTGGGGAACAAACGTGGTGGGGCACAAAGAGAGATGGTATAGAAACGGTTAATGAAACGGGTGGGGAAGTAGAGGCTAGAATCGAGAGAGAGAAAGAAAAGGTAAGGGAAAAGAAAAAATACCTCGTGAGAGCTCCATTTCCCTCGATTACCATCAAAGCAAGTGGCTCATGGTCTAAGACCAGCAGAAGAGCCACTCTCTCACCTCACAACTCCCGTCTTCCTCAAGAAATGTCGCCTCCTATCACCTCAGAAACTCTCATCTCCCTCGTGTGTTAGTTGGAGCGTAATGACCCCAACACCAAAAGTTGTCCAAAAACCAAAACAAAATGGGCCATTTTGTGATAATTTTGTGAGTTTCGGGCCAAAAGTCAATGGTTTAGGGACAAACAAGCATGTGAAACTAACGGGATGGGTCAATATGAAGAGAGATGGTAAAAAAGAAAATGGGACAAAACGGGGCGACGGAGCGAACTGGTTAGAAATGAGATGAGAAGAAGTGTAGGGAGAAATGGTGTTCATACCTTGGCATTTGTCGTAGATGGCCATTGTCAAAAGCGAAGAAAAAACACACCAAAACAAGAAAGCAAATAATCCTAGGAAATCGGTTAGACATTATACAAATATACAAACAATGACGATACCCCTCCCCCATGCTTAGCACATGCATATGAATGAAATACCAAAAGCACATAGAGGGAGGGGGGAAGTATTGACGACCGTGGATATCGAGCTGGCGGAAACACTCATCAATATCCGCAAAGTCAGGGGCCGTGTAGCTTTGGGGGTGGGTGGTCCGGAGAAACCGGTCGCTCGCATCTAAGTAGCGCAAGCCCCTCTCAAACTGGGTGCCCTGAACCGCCACCCGATGCTCCAGCCTGTCTAGTCTTTAAGCGTAGGTGGCCAACTACCGATCGATGTTATCAAACCTCTGACTGTGCCCCCTCAAAATATGCCAAACTCGTTCATCTGCTGACCCATGGTGTCTAGGGTGCTACTAACCCTATCCAATATCTGCCCGAAGCCCCCTATGCTTTGGCCATACCCGGTGAACTGCTGGGTCATCTGATGGCCATAAGAATCAAGCCTCTGACCAAACCTCTGGAGGAGTAGAACTCGGCCCTCCCATCTGTGGAGCAAAGCCTGGAACACGAGTGGGTCGCAGAGGTCTCTCCGGAGCCAACTCCTCCTTAATCTGCTCCTCCCCATCAACTACCCGTCTCAGCTGGCGTCATCCCCTCAATTAAAGGTCTCTCGCATCATGAGCATCTCTAATCTCCACCAAATCTGGAGCGGGAAGAGTGAGAAACTTTTGGGTGTCAGTACCCAAAGTCCAACACAGCGGCTCCTCATCCGTCGGGTCCGCGAGCCAATGCAACCACTGCCGAATAAAAGTCTCATCTAGAACCTCACCATTCTCCTTATCCTTTATCAAGTCCGCGCTTTTCCGCATCCGACGAGCTCGACCTAAGAGGGTGATCATCCCACCGAGAGCAATGACATGTGTCGGGAACTTGAGGTAGGTGAGGCAAGTGTCAATGAACACCACGGCCCAATCTTTTCTCCCATTCTCATTGGGGATCAAAGATGCTAGGTATGCAAGGCTCGTTTGGGTGATGTTGTTCGGTTCACCTTGCCCGAGAAAGCATTGGTTCATCACCCGGTATGCAATTCGAAGCGCGAGGTGAGGGATCATGCTAGCCTTTGGATGTGGGGGCACGGTGGGTTGATGTGTCAAATGATTCCACAATACATCGGCTTGGAGACTCTCATAGGTATGGAACTCTCTGCCACTACCATTCTCACAATGGAAGATCATATTAAGCTCATCATACTTCATCTTGATTGTTTGATTCTCGAGCTTGAATATGATCCTCTCATTCTCACTATCATGCTCCAAAGTGGCGAGGAATTGAGCCGTCCACCTAGGATAAGTGGGTGCACTCACATTTAAAAATCTATGCATACCCGCGTTCTTTAGCAATACCAGAATAGGCTCCGTCAACCCCAATTTCTCTATCGTCATGGGGTCAAAGAATTTTGTTGCAATGATCTTTTGTGAGTCCAAGATACCATTGAACTTTTTCTTTTCAGTTTCCGTCAATCCCGTGAGGCCATGTAACCATTTCTTTGACGGACCCGACTCATCATCATTACGACCCATATTTGATCACCCAACAAATTCCAAACAAACTTTCACTCTTCCCAAGCACCACAATTCAACAATAAGCACACACACTACAAACTCCAAGTACACACTCCAAATTTGTGCAAAAAATACTACCCAATTCAAACTAAGACAATGCAACACTTCACAACCATTACCCAACTCACACAATCAACAAAACATCTACAAGAAGCAAACAAAACACTCAAATGCACAAATTTCGAACTTGAGGGTACCCCTTACCAAAAAGGGCTCAAATCTTCAAATTTGAGCGAAATTGATCTTCCAAAGTGTTTGTAGAAGCCTCTATAACCCTCTAAGAAGTTTTTCCACCCTCCAATTGGCCCCAAAAGCCTGAAGAATCAAAACCCCCAATTTCTAGGGTTCTTGAGCGAAAATCGAATTTTTGGGTGAAAATTGAAATTTTTTGTGAATTATGGGTTGATTTGTTGAAAGTAGAGTGATTTTTGTGAAGAATTTTGAAGTTTGGGAGTGATTTGGTGGAGAAATGAGGGATTTGTAGTGTGAGGGTGAGTGGGAATAAGAAGAGGTGAGAGAAAGTGAATTGGAGGAATGAGGGAGGGGTCAAGAGACAGGGCAAAGAATAGGCAAAAAACGCAGAAACCGCCACTCCTCGGACCGAGACGACGTCCCTCGGTCCGAGACGATCAAAATTTTGAACTGAAATTTTACCCAGTTCCTCGGTCCGAGACTCATCTTTCTCAGTCCGAGGTGACTACTCCTAAAAAAACCACCCTGACAGCTTTTCTCGGTCCGAGATTCAAATTTCTCGGTCCGAGGTCAGTTATCTCGGTCCGAGAGACATTCATCTCGGCCCGAGGCTTGTCTTCTTCAAAATTGGTGTTCTGTCTGGTTTCCTCGGGCCGAGAGGACTTGATTCTCGGACCGAGGAGTCCCTGTTTAATTCCTTTACTTATCATCACTTGTCTCGACCTATACCAATGCTTGCCCATCTTTGGTATATCCATAAAAACCGATTTCCACTACCTAAAACCACAACTAAGCTCCACACCACACCACAATTTAAACTTGGGTTGCCTCCCAACAAGCGCATTTGTTTAACGTTATTGGCTCGATGAGAGGTCTACTCCCCTAGTCTTCTATTCTCGGCTTAAAAATTGAAATTTCCTCCACGGTCTCCACTCCAAACCCCTCTAAATACGGTTTCAACCTATGATCATTCACTTTGAAAGCTTTTTCTTCATTTTCCTCAAAAATTTCAACCGCACCACGAGTGTAAACCTTGGAGACGGTGTAAGGGCCGCACCACCTTGAGCGAAGTTTTCCGGGGAAGAGTTTCAATCTAGCTTGGAACAACATTACTTTGTCTCCCACATTAAATTTCTTCCTTGCCAACAACTTGTCATGCCACGCCTTGGTTTTCTCCTTGTAAATAGTAGAATTGTCATATGCCTCAAGACGTAGCTCTTCCAATTCTTGGAGTTGAAGTTTCCGATGAATGCCGACCTCATCTATTGCCAAATGAAGAGACTTAATGGCCCAATAAGCTCGGTGCTCTAACTCCACCGGAAGGTGACAAGACTTTCCAAATACCATCCGATACGGGGACATGCCAATAGGTGTTTTGAAAGCCGTCCTATACGCCCAAAGAGCATCATCTAACCTCAAACTCCAATCCTTGCGGCTCCGATTCACAGTCTTCTCCAAAATTGACTTCACTTCTCGATTTGAGACCTCGGCTAGCCCATTTGTTTGTGGGTGATAAGAGGTTGACACCCTATGGACCACATAAAACTTCTTGAGCAAGGCGCTAACCATTCTATTGCAAAAGTGAGTCCCCTTGTCACTAATCAATGCCTTGGGGATGCCGAATCTTGAGATTATTCGTGATCTAAGAAATTCCACCACTACACGAGAATCGTCAGTCCTCGTGGCCTTTGCCTCCACCCACTTGGAGAAATAGTCCACGGCTAATAAAATGTAGTAGTGGCCGTGGGAATTGGGAAAGGGTTCCATGAAATGAATGCCCCAAACATCTAAAATTTCACAAAATATAATGGGAGTTTGAGGCATCTCATTCCTACGGGAGTTATTTCTCACCTTTTGACATTTGTCGCAAGATTGACAAAAGTTATATGAATCGCGAAAAAGGGTAGGTCAATAAAACCCGCTATCAAGAACCTTTTGAGCGGTTCTTTTGGACCCAAAGTGACCACCACAAGCATGTGAATGACAAAAAACAAGGACGGAAGTTACCTCTTCATTGGGCACGCATCTTCTTATGACGTCATCCGAACCATGCTTCCATAAGTACGGGTCATCCCACATGTAGAAACGTGCGTCACTCCTCAATTTATCTCTTTGAGCCTTGTTGAAATTTGGGGGAAATTTGTTGGATGCCAAAAAGTTAACGATATTGGCATACCAAGGTTGCGTGATTTTCTTTGCATTGATGGAATAGAGGGTCTCATCTGGAAATTTCTCTCCAATCTTGTCATACGCATAAGGTGAGCCCTTGTCATGCATAATTCGGCTAAGATGATCGGTAACCCCATTCTCCGCACCCTTTTTATCCCGAATCTCCACATCGAACTCACTTAAGAGCAAGACCCATCGGATAAGTCTCGGTTTAGCCTCCTTTTTGTTCATCAAATACCGTATGGCCGCGTGATCACTATATACCACCACCTTGGTGCCCAAAAGGTATTGTCGAAATTTCTCCAATGCAAAAACTACGGCCAACATTTCTTTCTCCGTAGTTGTATAGTTCTTTTGAGCATCATTTAGCATTACGGATGCATAGTGGATCACGTGGCTTGCCCTCCCCTCCTTTTGACCTAAGACGGCTCCGACCGCAAAGTCACTTGCGTCACACATAATTTCAAAGGGGGCGGTTCATCTTGGAGGTTGAATAACCGGAGCGGACACAAGCCGGGCTTTCAATTCATCAAAAGAGGCTTTACAAGTGTCGGAAAAATCAAATTCCACTTCTTTTTGGAGGAGAGCACACATGGGTGAGGCAATCTTAGAAAAATCCTTGATAAAACGGCGATAGAAACCCGCATGTCCTAAGAATGATCTCACCTCTTTCACACTCGTCGGGTAAGGTAGTGTAGAAATAACATCCACTTTGGCACGATCCACTTCAATCCCCTTTTCCGAGATCACATGACCCAACACTACCCCACTCTCTACCAAAAATTGACATTTCTCCGAATTGAGAATTAGGTTAGATTCAACGCATTGACTCAGTACCCATTCAAGGTGGTCTAGAGCTTGCTCAAAATCATCCCCATGCACCGTAAAGTCGTCCATGAACATCTCAATGAACTCCTCTATATGCTCCGAAAAGATACTCATCATTGCCCTTTGAAAGGTGGCCGGGGCATTGCAAAGCCCGAATCGCATAATCCTATACGCAAACGTTCCAAAAGGGCAAGTGAAAGTCGTTTTCTCTTGATCTTCGGGCTCAATAGGAACTTGAAGATAACCCGAATAACCATCCAAGAAGGTATAATATCTATGCCCGGCTAGCCTCTCTAGCATTTGATCGATGAAGGGCAATGGAAAATGGTCTTTCCTTGTTACGGCATTCAACCGTCGGTAGTCAATGCAAACCCTCCATCCGGATTGAAGTCGTGTCGGCACCTTCTCTCCTTGATATTCTCCACCACCGTCACCCCTCTTTTCTTGGGGACTACTTGAGTTGGGCTCACCCACTCACTATCGGAGATGGGGAAAATGATTCCCATTTGCCAGAGCTTGATGACCTCCTTCTTGACCACTTCCAACATTGGAGGATTGAGACGTCGTTGAGGTTGTCTCACGGGTTTCGCCCTCTCCTCCAAGTTAATCTTGTGCATGCATATGGAGGGCGAAAGCCCATGAATATCGGCTATGCTCCATCCGATGGCCTCTTTATACTTTTGCAAAACCTCGATCAACTTATCCTCCTATTCACTCTTCAATAAGTTTGAAATGATTAGCGGGAGGGTCTCATGTTTTCCCAAGAAGACATATTTCAAGGTTTTTGGGAGTTTCTTAAGCTCGACCTCCGGTGCCTTTTCAATTGAAGGTTTAGGTCTCTCAAAGGATACGTCCAACGGAATTTGCTTGGCATGGCGGTTTTTCCATGGATGATGATCGATCTCGTGTAATGACTCCTGCAAGTTAGTGGGCATACGCATACAACTACTACACTCTATCCTATCCATATCACCAATGCACAACATATCGTCATGTTCATCACACTTGTAGTTAAAAACACGTTGCACAATCGGATCTATAACATCAATGCATGAGATTGAATGCACATCCATACGATATTTCATGGAATCAAAAACATTAAATTTCACACGTTTTCCTTCGAATTCCATGGTTAGAGAACTGCTAGCAACATCAATCTTGGTTTTAGCCGTTTTTAAGAATGGCCTACCTAAAAGTATAGGTGCCGCATGTAGATCATGATCCATATCCATGACATAAAAATCGGCAGGAAAAACCAAAGAGTCGACTTCCACAAAAACATCTTCGACCACACCTCTCGGATAAACATTAGATCTATCGACCAATTGTACCACAATATCGGTTTCATGCAATTCACCAAGTTTCAAAGATTCAAAAACCGAAAAGGGTATCACATTGATACTTGCACCTAGATCCAACATGGCACGACTAAACTTCCTTCCTCCTAAAGAGCATGGAATTGTAAACATCCCGGGGTCTCGACATTTTTTTGGTAATCTACGTTGGAAAACGGCCGAGATATGTTCACTCATCTTAACTTTTTGTTTCAACTTTTGCCTAGGTGTGCGCTTGGGTGTTAACATGTCTTTCACAAATTTTCCAACCTTAGGCATATATTTAACAAAGTTAAGAAAATGTATATTTACCTTACAATCTTGGAAGAGGGCGTACATTTTTGTCTTGAGCTTACGAGAATCCTTAAGAGCCTCGGGAAATGGTACGTCCGCCTCCACATCATCATCATGTAACATAGAAGAGCTGAGCAAAATTTTATGAGAAACAGATGTCTCGGTCCGAGAAGGAGCGTCCTCGGTCCGAGGGGGATCATCCTCGATCCGAGACACTTCCTTCTCGGTCCGAGATAATGCAGCAGAATTCTGTTTTCCAGGTATATTCACCTCGGAACGAGGGGCAATGTTCTCGGACCGAGACGGGTTATACTCGGTCCGAGATAGGTGTCTCTCGGACCGAGAAAAGTCAACAGGATGCCTTTTTCCCCGTATAAGCTCCTCGGGCCGAGAGAAGTTCTCCTCGGTCCGAGGTATGTCCTCCTCGGCTTGTGTTGGTCTTTTCTCGAGCTGGTCTTCTCCATACCCAACAAATGTCTAATTTCTTCCCCCAATCTAGGTACCATCTTCCCGACTTGGGTGGACCCTCCAGTAGAGTGCCTTGCACTCCTACCACCCTCGACCCGAGCTGGATGCTCCTCGAGCCGAGGGAATTCATTTCCCGATATATTGTTGCTCTCATCTTCCACATCCTCGACCCAAACTTCATCATTTCCTCGATCATCCGGCTCATGTGGCTTCCTACCGCTCCGTAGACTCACGAAACTCACATTTTTCTTGGGATTCGCCTCGGTTTGGGATGGGAATTTGGTGGAACCTCTTGATTCGAGCCGATTCACCGCATTATATAGTTGGCTCATTTGACCTTCAAGATTATGAATACTTGCCTTCGTGTCTTGTTGATTTTGAACCATAGAAGCTTGCATATTCGTGACATTGAGGGTCAATGCCTTGATCATCTCTTCCGCGGACATTGAAGATGAGGAACCACCTTGAGATTGTTGGCCGGAGAGAGGTGGTTTAGATTGGAAACGAGCATTTTGAAAGTTATTTCCACCCCCTTGACCTTGATTGAAGTTGCCATGACCCCCTTGATTGTAGTTCCCGTCCCTAGGCCCTTGAGAGTTGTAGTTTCAACTTCTTTGGCCTCGGAACCAGTTATTCTCTTGGTTCTAGCCACAGTTAACTTCTTGATTGTTGTCATACCTCAAGTATGATCTTTCCAACCCGGATTGTATGAGTTTGAATATGGGTCATACCTTCTTGTAGAATTTCCTTGAAAACCACCCACGGCATTAACCTCTTCATACTCCCTAGGTGGTGAGTTCCTTGATTGATTTCGGAGGATTTCCTTCATCATACTTGTCAATTCTCCCACTTGATTGTCATTGGTAGGCGCCTCAACCATATTAACTCTCCTTACACACCTCTTGGACTCCCGGTCATGTGAGTTTGTCGCCAATTCTTCTAGCAAGTCCCAAGAATCAATGGGAGTCATCTTGTCCAACCCACCATTACTCGCGGCTACCACATGCTTATAGTCTTGATCATCAAGTCCGTGGTAGAAGAATAAGATGAGATTTTGCTTCTTATACCCATGGTATGGACAACTAGCAATCAACTCTCGGAATCGGTCCCAATAAGAAGCAAGTGACTCTCCCCGTTGCTCTATTGTTGAAATTTCCTTCTTCAAAGCCGAAGCTTTAGTGTTGGGGAAGTACTTGTGGATGAATGCCTTCTTCAAACCCTCCCAAGAGGTGATGCTATTGTGGGGAAGGGTATATAGCGAATTTAATGCCCGATCCTTCAAGGAAAATGGGAATACCTTGAGAAAAAATGTATCCAAGTCTACTCCCGAGGGCTTCATGTTGCTACACACCAAATGCACCCCCATGATGTGCTTGTTAGCATCCTCCGTGCTAAGCCCGTAGAAGGTGGGTAGATGGTGTAGAAGAGCTCCCTTGATCTCGATTCTTGAAGTAGCCTCATCATCGGGGAAGACAATGCATGAGAGTTGTTGAGTGAGATCCGGGCGGTGAGCTCTCTTATACTCATGACTCTAGGTGTTGATTCGAAAAATTCGGAAGAGGCCGAAATCCAAGATTCTTCCTCTCTAAACAACCCAAAATCGGCAAAAATGTTTCCTTCCTCCTCAACAACCACTTGATTAAGTTGCTCCAGTGAGAACTTATTTCTTTGTCTCAAAGTTCTTTCAAGCTCCCAATCTATCTCAAAACAACTCAAGTCGGGATTAGTAGCACGGGTTTGGACCATAGGCTAGTGGCCCAAACGCCGCAAAGGAGAAATAAGAACAAGCCTCAAACACACTTAAAAGAAAATGAAAATAAGAAGAAAAGAGAAATAATTAAAAACAAAAACCACACAAAAATAGCAAAAAGACTAAAAACGCTTCCTCCCCGGCAGCGGCGCCAAATTTGACAAGCTAATAAGTCGTTATTATTAGTCAAATTACCACTATTCCTACTAAATTGGCTAGGGTAAGTGGGCATCGTATCCACAAGGAAGAGGGAAAGTCTAAAATGCAAATTCTATGCGGAAAGACTAAAACAAAATAAATAAAGCAATTAAATGGGGGGTTTTTGGTTTGAAAGATGATTAAACGAGAACTAAACAATTTATCAAGATTACTAAGGCGACCCTCGGTGATAATCTATTAAAACACCCTAATATAGTAATTTTTACCTCTCTCTAATTATGCCATTCATAGATAACCTCGGTTTTCACCAATTAATCCTCTTTTGTGGGGAATTTGAACAACCGGTACCAAATTCCCCTCCTTTAAGTCCTAAATTGCCTAGTGACCACTCAAACAATTCAAAACCAAAGGCATGAAGAGCATGGATTAATAAAAGATTAACAACAACCCAAATTAGTATCTAATTAGCCGCAACCGCGACACTAATCAAATCTAATCTATTAGTTGCCTAATTAATTTCCCAATCACAAATTAGTCATAACCATACACTAAACATGTGAAAGTTGCTTCCTTTAGGGTCAATAATCAATAACCATCAATTAAAAACCAAGCATATGAAGTACCCAATTCAATCCAATTAACCAACTAGATAGAACAAGGATAAATCAAGCAATTGAAGAACAAGGAATTAATTACTATGAAATTAAAGGCAAAATAGAGAGAAGAAAATCTTACTAGTACATAGGATGAGAGAATTTGAGTACACCAAGAGTCTAGAAGGTGATTAGCCTTCCATACTAATTATTACAATAATATTTGAGATGAAATTCATAATAAAAAGATAAGTTCTTATTAAGTTTCTCTCCCTAGGATAAAAACTAGATCAAAAATAATTAAAGTGATAAAAGATGATAATGGTGATAATTCCTATGGAGGGGTTACATGCCCCTTTTATTAAAGATAAGTACAAAAGATACTACAAGACAAAAGCAAAAGAATCCAATAAAAGACAACCGCTCAAAAAGCAAACGAAGATTCCCGGAAGGCGCCAATCTCGGACCGAGGAAGAGTCGTCTCGGACCGAGAGCCAGTCGTCTCGGACCGAGACAGAATTGTCTCGGACCGAGAAATCTCTTCCTCGGACCGAGATAGGTGTTTCTCGGTCCGAGGAGTTCTGTTTCCTCCTTTTCCTCGTGTTAGCTCCAAGGGCTTCTCGGGTTTTCTCTCAGGGGCCGTGCTAAGTCTGCACGTCGGGCGTTTGAGCCACAACCAAGTCGTAAAACAACCAATTAACCTCCACTCACAACATCATCATATGGCTCACGAATCATGCTAAAAACAAGCTCAAACACCCCTAAAAGCATCTAAAATCCACTCGTTAGCACACACTCTTTGCCGCATATCAACACACCACCATCACGCGACCTCAACCCCGCCCTCTTCCCCGCCAAAACAACCTTCATCGTGCTCCACGTCCTATTTTTCTCATTTTCACTCTCCTCCTTAACCCCCTTCCCCAACCACTATAATCAACCACCGCCGCCCAGAACTCCTCTCCAGGCCCTCGCCTACGCTGCCGACCCCACCGCATAAGAAAGGCGGTGGTGTTGCCAAGTGTCGATGGTGCGATCACGTTAACCACGCGATTACGGTGGCAGTGTCACCAACCGATGATGGTGGTGGTCCGGAAAGGCCTCCGGTAGGGTTGGGGTGGTCGGGGAAGGTGGGAGGGGGGGTTGGGGGAGAAGAGAGAAAGTGGAAGGCGAGTGGGTCTTTTCTATTTTGTTTTTGTTAAATTGGTTTAATCTCATCCATTGAATTTGGGTGGATGTGTGGCTTAAATCTTTCTATATTATTAAATGAGGCTTTTTTAGAGCTCTCACAACGATCGGACATTATTAGAGAGTTTGGTTAATATTATATTGAAATATATATCGAACATGGTCTTGAGTAGGACTCTACGACTATACATAACATATTTTAAATCTTATATTATATTTTTTAAAGATGTATCCTACTTTAATTTTTTTGAAAGGAAAAACGTATCCTAATTTTTAGTACTAAATGTATACTAATTAAATCTACTATGATAAGAAATCCTTCTATATTATTAAAGAAGGCTTTTTTAGAAGTCTTACAACGACCGAACATTATTAGAGAGTTTGGTTAATATTATATTGAAATATATATCGAACATGATCTCATCTTGAATTGAGTAGGACTCTACGGCTATACATAATATATTTTAAATCTTATATTATATTATTTAATAATGTATCCTACTTTAATTATTTTTGAAAGGAAAGACGTATCCTAATTTTTAGTACTAAATGTATACTAATTTGATTAGAAATTTGATTAGCGGATTACATCCTAAAAATCCTACGTATGAAACACTAACCTAAACCACACTGCTAAACCTTGATATCTTTTATTGGTCTTAGAGATGCTGGTAATTGGTATCAATGGTAGATAGATTGTTATAGTTAGGATCAATCCTACGTACATATACTATGGGGTTATCCAAAGAACCAATGGATTAATTACAACACAATCTCATATACATAATGATTCCTATTAATGTAAAAATCCTCACTATTAATGTGAACCGACCACTAGAATTTAAGGAACGATAGATGTTTGGTAGTCTTATCTTACATATGTAAACCAAAGTTTAGAACTTTTAGTAGGACATATCTTGGGAGTTTAGGACATTGAGTAGGACACATGCATGTTTTATGATAATTGATAATTGGTTATTTTAACACATTTATATAAGTCTGTTTTTGAGCTCAATACATTTGTAAGTCTTAGCTTGAAATTTTGATTGTGACTCCTATATATACGCATATATATATATGAATCGGTATATATGTAGGTTTCCTATATGTATTTTGTAAATAGCCACATTTATCCAGCTATTACATAGTAAAAAAAGAAATAGATGTTGTTTTCTTTCTCAAGATTTAGTTTCAATTCGAGTTCGTAAGAAACTTCATAAAAAATGTTATATAATCTCAAATATAATCAGAGTATTAGAAATAATTTTATCAAGCTAGGACTAGGGCTACTACTCTGTATTTGACTTCAATTTTATTACATTTGATAGATATCGTTATTATGAGACCCGTGCATTGCATGGGCCTTGATCCTAGTTGTTTCTTATTTCTAACTTTAAATTAGTTTCTTACCAGATACATCCCCATTATAGTATATGGTACATATCCCAGGGTATTTCAAAATATTTAGAAGTGACTTTAGTCACTTTTTAAATTAGTTGACCCTAATCCGTAATGGTTAGTTTATAAACTACATCTCGATTGACCAAAGTTTTCGGTTTGGCTAGAATTTTTTCACCATCAACACATTTAATTATGTCTACCCTGCTGTAGATCTCTAGCTAGCTAACAATTTGCATTTAATTCAGATAGTCATCAAAGAGAGTAACTAAGAACTAAAGTGAGCATCGCAGACCTTCTCAAAAAAGAAAAATGAATTCCTAAAGAGTAATTGAGTATCCAACATGCATGACATTATATGTAGGATTTTACAATGAAAGTCGTAACCGTAAAAAGTCGTCGAGTAATTGCTTGTATTAAAGCTGTCTTTATTTGGGTTGGTATATGTCATGTCAATTGTCATAACCATATTGACCTACTAATCGATCTAATTAAGACTTATTAAACGTTTGATCAACTAATTAATACGAGTAATATGTGATCAAATCAAATTGGTTACGTAAATTTTTGCAAATTTATGTTTTTGCTAAATTCCAAGCTAAATTTACTGATCTGATGATATGCATGCATATATGAGTTGAATAAATTAAATGAATGAGTTGAGTATCGATCCTACCAAATTACCAATCCAACAAATTAATTAAAAAAGTTTATACAAATTCGGAATGTTCGTTTGAGTGAGGATAATCGAGGATCTGTCTCTTCACTTTTATGTAAATCAAAGACATTTCGTAAGAGAACTCTCTCTATGTATTAGCTACGTACTCAGTTTACTTGATAGATAAAGTTTAATATAGGACAGTGCCGTAGATCAAACTTAATTACTTATTCACTGACTAATGATGGATTTACATTAAGTGATCGATCAAGAATTTTTAAGCCCTCCCTGCATATTCAGCCGTGGATTTACATATGTGGATGGCATCATGGCCTGGTGGCAATGCAACCTATATATTAGGTCAGATCGGTTTGATAGATGATGAATATAGTCTAGAGGGTGAATACGGAGTATGTAATTTATTATGTACCTTGTACCTACAAGTTACATTGTATTCGCCATTAGGTTAGGGGTGATGCACTTGCTTATGCTATGTACTATATAATCTCATAATATTATCAATAATAGAGAAGTCGATTATTAGAGGATCATAATCTTACATGGTATCTGAGGGTTCAATCACAAACTACAAATCCTAAACAACTTTTTCTTGCTTCCGCTTTCCCGTCCGGAGATGGTTCTTCTCTCCTAACTATCTCCGGCCAAGCCTCTCCATATTAGTGTTTTTTTTTCCTATTAGTTTTCATTCGATTAGCATTTATGAATAATAGCAACTACTTCACCCCTACCATGGATACATATTCCTTGCTTCACCACAATTCTCTCCTCTCGCGGTTTCGCGATGATCAGATTTAGGAGGTTACTAAGGCACGATCCTCTCATAGAGCAGCCTCTGTTGAGACCAACATCCGGACGCCACACCACACCACTGGGCTCTTGTAGCCCTTGACGACCCAACGTTGTCAGCCTTGCCCACGGATCGCCAGGACCACGCAGTGCAGCCCACGGTGAGACGCCTAGCCGCCATCGCCGCTCAAGCCGCATGATGAGTAGTCCAGGACACTCTTGTCGCCTCTCAGCCGCCATCGCCGCTATTGACGCTGCGTCGCTGCCTCCATTCCGTGTTTTTCGCCGATTCCGTAGCGGCCTTTAACCGCACGGCTCTATCACCATTGCTTTTATTTTTATTTTTATTTTTGTTTTCATGCTTGTCCTATCACCCTATGGGAATAGTTGACTTTACGCACCCTGACTCCCTACATTGGCTAGTCGATCGAGAGCCCATGGCCTCGCATACGGGTCCGTATTTGCATTTTTGTTTGTTTTCTTTTCACTGTGGTCCATGCCATGTGGTTGTGGTAATGCTCCCTCATTGATCATGCAGTGCCATCCATTTCTGCATCCAGTCGCAACTTTCGTACAACTGTTGTTCCGACTGCCGGGGAGTGATAGAGGATGAATATAGTCTAGAGGGTGAATACGGAGTATGTAATTTATTATGTACCTTGTACCTACAAGGTACATTGTATTCGCCATTAGGTTAGGGGTGATGCACTTGCTTATGCTATGTACTATATAATCTCATAATATTATCAATAATAGAGAAGTCGATTGTTAAAGTATCATAATCTTACACGGTTATGGGTTAAGGTTCGTGTGATGTAATTGTCGTAGAGTATAGGATCCTTGTCGAGCAAGTTCACTCTCGAATCCAGACAGTCCAGATCTAATTATATATATTGCAAAATACAACCTAATAATATTTATTATATTATTATCTATTATATTATTGAGTTTTGTCATATCCATTTCGGGTTTGAATTGTGTTAGAATTCAGAAATAGTCCTACTATTATAGCAATGTAAATCCATCCGGCTATATCGCCCCCTACCGTACCAAAAATAAAAATCAAGCCCGTACAGTTTGTGTTTGACAAGGTAGATATATAGGTCAAGACCAAATTAGCTACAAAAATTTCTTTGGTAGTTACTTACACTCAAACTAATCACGTACGAGCTTATTAAAGTCTAGTCATGTTTAGATGTATATTATGTATTTAAATTTATATATAGCATGGTTTCATTTGTCACAAAAAAAATAAAGCATGTTTCATTATTTGTTTTAATCCTTACTTATTAATCTGATCGATCTTGTAGACTTTAACTATCTATAATTATTTGATCATTTAGTAAATCAGAAACAATCAATACGTATAACAATGGCAGAAGAGAAGTTCCCACCACAACAGCAGGATACTCAACCCGGCCTCCAGTACGTCATGAATCCGATACCCAAAACTGTCAATCCTCGGTATCAAGGATCCAACAAGCTTCATGTAAGATATCCTTTTTGCTTAATTACATTCCTAGACGATGATGTTGCGGTCTTGCGGAGTAATTACTATATATGTTGATAAAATCACTTCATTTACGCCTGAAGAGTGAAGATTTTAGACATCAAATACTCCTTTCAGTCCTATATTTAGTTTTTAGTTCATATAAACATGTGAGAGGTTTTCAAATGAATTAAGAAGTTGACAGTGGAATGAAGGAAGTAGTATACGTGTATTCTTGTTAAAGTCTGACGTTTGCCCTAACGCTAAGGCCTAAGGGTAATTCTAAACTTAGTCTTTCTTTTAATTTTAGTGCTCTTTTGGAATTTTGGATACCCTTAAATACCAGTTATAATACTAACATACTATCCTTAACATTGTGTTGGACTGTACTACTGTTGAGTTAGCATAATACTTACTGTCAAATGTCATAGATAGGAATTGTAAATTCTTATGAAACTCTTTCCCCTCTATCCCGATCCTTTTCAATTTTACCTTAATTTTAGTAGAATTGATTCCAAACACTTTATATGTAATACACAATAGTAGATAGTAGAAATTATAAGTAAATAGGACAGTGCCGTAGATCTAAAGTTTATATACAATTAATTTGTCTGATGTGGAAATACAATTGAGTTACTTGCAGTAAAATTAATTGTCGTGGTTGCTAGTGCAACAAAGTTAATGTCGACATTGTACAATATAATTTTGAATGCCGAGACATGCATTAAACCTTCACGATTCGACATGTGAAAATAGAGCTAATTTAAGTAAAAATGAGCTTTGCTAGTAAATGGCAGTGGCTGTGTAAAATTTTTGATAATATAGTAAAACTATTGCTGATTGTAGACGCTTTTGGCTTTGTACATTGTAAACCTCTACCATTGTCCAAGTAAAAATGAGCTTTACTAGCCTTAATTAATTAGTACTAGTGTGGCAGGGCTTTGCACATATATATAACACAGAGGGAAATGGCAATGGACGAGGACCATTAGATGAAATGTATCCTGTTTCTTGTGCGTTCAAATTTCAATGTCTCATCGCATGGTACTGTGTTGGGGCTAGCAAAATTTCAAAGTATATTATAACACGTTTTTTATTTGACACTGAATTGAATTTAAATTTACTTTAAAATTACACGTGTAATAATTGTAGAGGAAGGTGGCACTAGTAACAGGAGGTGATTCGGGGATAGGAAGGGCAGTGTGCTACTTATTCGCGCTAGAAGGCGCAACCGTGGCCTTTACGTATGTTAAAGATAGAGAGGACATTGACACTGCTGACGCCCTTGCCTTGATTACTCAAGCCAAGGCAGCTGATGCGGACGGACCGATAGCCATACCCACGGATGTCCGGTCCGAAGAAAACTGTAAGGCAGTGGTTGATGAGGTGGTTGCGAAGTTCGGCCGCATTGATATCCTGGTTAACAATGCAGCCGTCCAGTTCTGGTCAAGAAGCATAGAAGCCGTCTCAGCTGATCAACTTCGAAACACATATGAGACTAACTTTTTCGCTTATTTCTTCATGGCTAGGTAAGCATATCATATATAGATCTATATATATATACTCCGAATTCGTGATGTATTTAATAATTAAAGTCGCTAATAGTGTATTGTATACGGTACCAATTAGTCCTTTGTTTATATTGTACGTAAAAATAATAAATAGTGTTTGTATGTACAACATTATTTGACAGGTTCGCTCTAAGACACATGAAAGAAGGAAGTTGCATTATCAACACGGCGTCGTCCACAGCCTACACAGGTCTACCAACATTGTTAGAGTACAGCACAACCAAAGGCGCTATAGTCAGCTTCACCAGAAGCCTAGCTCTCCAGCTCATCAGTAGGAAAATTCGAGTCAACGGTGTTGCGCCAGGCCCCGTCTGGACTCCCTTAGAGGTGGCTTCTTTGCCTGTAAATGAAGTGGTATCATTCGGTAGTCAGGTGCCTATGGATTATGCAGCACAGCCATATGAGATCGCGCCCTCTTATGTTTTTCTTGCAAGCAATGACTGCTCTTCCTACTTCACTGGCCAGTTTCTGCATCCTAATGGTATCATAATCCACTATACTATATTCGTGCATGTCGCATATTTGAGCAATTAATTATAAGTTAGGGTGAAACCATTGCATACTATTATCAGTTTACACGCTAAATTATTGATCATGTCAACGAATTTTTTCGCAAATTAAATGTCTTAATACATATGTTAGTGTCAGGTTTTGATATATTGATAATAATTAACGACACAATAATTTTGTCTAAAGCAATGTACACTTATTTTTTCATCATTTTTAGAAAATGATCGAGTGGTATTTAATTTTTCATTGCAGGTGGGACAATTGTGAATGCTTAAGCTTGGTGAATGGTGAATTGTGTTTACATCGAGATAAATAGATAATTCTAGTCCCTCAATAAGATCAATAACGATCGTGTAATGAATAACTCATGATCGAGAAGTGGTTTATCCAGGCTGGTTGAACCCCCGGCAAAAGCACCAATCCCCCTTGGGGCCAGAAAAATGCCAGACAAAGCTTTACTTAGAATATTACGCAATATAATTTTTACACTAGTAATTGGCCCTTTTTGCATGCATGGTGCACTAAGGCTAATAAGAATATTACAGTGATTCTATTGGACATATATGATACTCTGTACGGAGTAGTCTCTATATCTTAGTACTGTGATAGATATATAATGTTGCGTGGAAGCGTGTATGCGCTAACATAATCATGACAAAAACAACAATAAAGAATACAAGAATTTTATCGAGATTCACTATCAACACGATAGCTACGTCCTTCGGGGTCTAGAATAATCAATCTCACTATAATGATGTGAGTTTACATATACAAAAAATGATTTGGGTTCTAAAGATCTACCCTTCTTGAGAACCTTGGTTGACTCTCTCTAATTTTGTCTCATAATAAATTAGGCTAGGTTTTAGCTGGTTTATATATTAACACCCTCTAACAAAGACCTTATCAATTAAGGTAATTAATTAAGGGAAGTCAAAGGACAAAGCATGGCAAATAACCGACCATAATCTCGCGCAAAGAATTACGCGCAAGACAACCGACCACCATTGCGGGTCGCGCCTGAACGCTGGCGGACCACGCGAGCCACCTCCGCGGGCCGCGTCTGACACGCCTATTTCTAATCTAGGCGAATCTAATCATCCTATTATAGCTAGGGTCGAATCCACGAGGACGGAGGGTGGTTGTCTATCGATTAAGTTCTAATTCTAGTCTAATCAAATTAAGAATCAAAATCGGTCTAAACTACTAATTATTTCCTACTAGTCAACAATGCCTCTTTGACTCTCCAATGCCTCGGGTTCCGCTCCAACATGCTCCGTAGGTACCCCTACAAAAGTCAAAACCACACCGCAGAACCCGATTCTCGTACAAAATAGAAGATCCACTAGAATTTGCAAAATGCCATTGAATTGAGCCAAGATAAACATATATATGAAAAGATCGGAAAAACAACTATAAAATCATCAAAAGTAGGAGACGGGAGGGCAAGAATCGCATGAAAATGAGGACATATGAGTCATATATCAAACTCCCCCACACTAAACTCTTAATCGTCCTCGAGTAAGTCAAATCAAATCACAACGCAAAGAGGGGGAGATGGGCTCAATATCAAGACACAACTAGATACGGTGCACTTTTATTACAATAAACAAACACAAATCTATAAACTAACAAAATAACCGTTTTATTATATAATAGCCGAATGAGCTTTAGCGTGCTCCGCGCCCCTTCAACTCTCACTCCGGGGTATCCTTGAGGATGGACACCCCTTGGGAGGCAAGGAGGGTCTTGCGAGAAAATTTGGAAAGCAATAACGTCATTTAAGCACATACACAAAAAGTAGATTGATTCCGAACAAAATAAGCCACTTCTCTCACAAGTGACTACCATCCTAGCCCAAAAGAAATGATCCTAAAATTCAACTAAAAAGGTAACTATATACATTAGACAATTTACCAAATCCACTAAATCATTGCTCACAAGGGTTGACCCCCCCTAACGCGTTGACAAAGAGGCATGGAGGGAGGTGAGAAAGTCCTCAAGTGTGCGTTTAGTCTTGTGGACCCCAAATCCCGACTCCTACAAGTGTAGATGCTAAGGATCGTCCAAAATTGTGCTTGATAACTAAAATTTTGTGGAGAAAGAGGTTGAGAATATGTAGATGATTTGTGGTTTATTCATAAACAAATTTTTTGTGAGGCTAAGGTGTCCCCATTTCAAAACTAGATAACAAAGAAAATCAATTTTTGGGATTTTTACTTGCAAAACTTTTTTTTTTGAATTTTTTTTTTAATAAACTTTCGAGAATCAAAAGTGTTGGTTAGACCCCTTACCGGGTCAGACCAACTTTATTGAGCGATGACGGTATTTTTTTTTTTGTGGCTCCACTTATACAAGTCTTGCCGATTTTCTTGATTAATGCAAGTTTTTGGTGGCTTCACCCGCATTGGGTCTTATCTATTTTCATTGAAATTTCGTGATAAAAGGGGATTTTATTACTAAATCGGCTTATTAAAGCCTCATTGGTGGCGGAGGTGTGCCAAGGTAGGGGCGGTCACATGATGTGGCGTTAGAGTAGTGTGCTAATACGCGTGATTTATACGCCTTAGGGAAATGTTGTGTGTTAGTTCCCCCTAGCTTAGAGTGCGTGAGTAGGGAGTATAAGATGGTTAGAGTTGGGGTGTCGAGCATTTCATCCACTCAAACTCTATCTAGCACCGTTTGGGTGTTAAGTGGGCTTGCGGTTCTTTGTTTTGGAGGAGTCTTGAGTGTTGAAACTTACCCTGTGCTTTAAGAGAGACCTAGGTGTTAGTGTGCAAGATTGATGAACTCGAGGACGAGTAATGGTCTAAGCATGGGGGAGTTTGATGTGGCGTTAGAGTAGTGTGCTAATCCGCGTGATTTATACGCCTTAGGGTCTATTTTAGCATGATGTTATCGTGATTCGTGAACCACACTACTGGGAGTTGTTTGGAGCTTATTGTGTGGTTTTACGGATTTTTATTCGCTCGAGACCCTTTGGAGCGAATTAGGAGGGAACGTGGATCGAGTTGGAGTCGGATCGGGATTCGAGAGAGGCTAGTTCGGGTACACTACGATAATCACAAGTGCTCGAACCACGAAGGAATGAGAATCACAAGAGCTCAAGCCACGGGAAGAGAAGCAAAATGAAGAGGAATTCAAGTTCCTCGACTCGAGAGGAAGGCGCCTCGAGTCGAGGATTTCCTCGCTCGACTCGAGGAGAGTGTCCCTCGAGTCGAGGATTCCGTCGCTCGACTCGGGGATCTCATCCCTCGAGTCGAGGAAGCTACGTTCCGGGAAATTTCTCGAGGCTTTTGGACGGTTTCTTTTTGGTTAAGAAATGTTTATTTTCGTCTTTTAGTGTTTTTATTTGGTACTTATCCTTAATAAAAGGGGCATGTAACATTTACTTAGGAATTATCACCTTATCACCTTTCATTTTATTCTTGATCTAGTTTTTATCCTAGAGAGAGAAACTTAAGAAGAACTTATCTTTTTATTATGAATTCCATCTCAAATATTATTCTTATAATTAGTATGGAAGGCTAATCCCCTTCTAGACTCTTGGTGTAATCAATTCTTCATCCTATGTATTAGTAAGTATTTTTCTCTCTATTTTACCTTTACTTTCATTATAATTAATTCCTTGTTCTTTAATGCATGATTTATCCTTATTTTATCTAATTGGTTGATTGGATTGAATTTGGTACTTTATATGCTTGGTTTTTAATTGATGGTCATTGATTATTAACCTTAAAGGAAGCAACTTTCGCGTGTATGGTTATGACTAACTTGTGATTGGGGAATTAATTAGGCAATTAATAGATTAGATTTGATTAGTGTCGCGGTTGCGGCTAATTAAATACTAATTTGGGTTGTTCTCAATATTTTATTAGTCGTTGCTCTTCATGCCTTTGGTTGTGATTTGTTTGAGTGGTCACTAGACAAATTAGGACTAAAAGGAGGGGAATTTGGTAGCGGTTGCTCGAATTCCCCATAAAAGAGGATTAATTGGTTAAAACGGGGATTGTTAATGAATTGGTAATATTAGAGAGAGGTAAAACTTACTATATTAGGGTGTTAGAAGAGATTATCACCGAGAGTCGCTTTAATTAACTTGTTATCTCGTTTATTTCGTTTTAATCCAACTTTCAAACCAAAAATCCCCCATTTATTGTTCTTATTTCTTATTTTTCCGCACTAGAATCGCATATTAGGACTTCCCCCTCTTCCTCGTGGATACGATACCCACTTATCCTTGCTAGTTAGCTTGATTTAGTGGTAATTTGACTAGGAATAACGACTTCTTAGCTTGTCAAATTTGGTGCCGCTGCCGGGGAAGAGGCGTTTTTAGTCTTTTTGCTATTTTTGTGAGGTTTTTGTTTTTAGTTATTTCTCTTTTCTTTTTATTTTCATTTTCTTTTAAGTGTGTTTGAGGCTTGTTCTTATCTCTCCTTTGCGGTGCTTGGGCCACTAGCCTATGGTCCAAACCTGTACTACTAATCCCTACTTGAGTTGTTTTGAGATAGATTGGGAGCTTGAAAGAACTTTGAGACAAAGAAAGAAGTTCTCACTGGAGCAACTTAATCAAGTGGTTGTTGAGGAGGAAGGAAACATTTTTGCCGATTTTGGGTTGTTTAGAGAGGAAGGATCTTGGAATTCGGCCTCTTCCGAGTTTTTCGAATCACCACCTAGAGTCATGAGTATAAGAGAGCTCACCGCCCCGGATCTCACACAACAACCCTCATGGATTGTCTTCCCCGATGATGAGGCTACTTCAAGAATCGAGATCAAGGGAGCTCTTCTACACCATCTCCCCACCTTCTACGGGCTTAGCACGGAGGATGCTAACAAGCACATCATGGGGGTGCATTTGGTGTGTAGCAACATGAAGCCCTCGGGAGTAGACTTGGATACATTTTTTCTCAAGGTATTCCCATTTTCCTTGAAGGATCGGGCATTAAATTCGCTATATACCCTTCCCCACAATAGCATCACCTCTTGGGAGGGTTTGAAGAAGGCATTCATCCACAAGTACTTCCCCAACACTAAAGCTTCGGCTTTGAAGAAGGAAATTTCAACAATAGAGCAACGGGGAGAGTCACTTGGTTCTTATTGGGATCGATTCCGAGAGTTGATTGCTAGTTGTCCATACCATGGGTATAAGGAGCAAGATCTCATCTTATTCTTCTACCACGGACTTGATGATCAAGACTATAAGCATGTGGTAGCCGCGAGTAATGGTGGGTTGGACAAGATGACTCCCATTGATTCTTGGGACTTGCTAGAAGAATTGGCGACAAACTCACATGACCGGGAGTCCAAGAGGTGTGTAAGGAGAGTTAATATGGTTGAGGCGCCTACCAATGACAATCAAGTGGGAGAATTGACAAGTATGATGAAGGAAATCCTCCGAAATCAATCAAGGAACTCACCACCTAGGGAGTATGAAGAGGTTAATGCCGTGGGTGGTTTTCAAGGAAATTCTACAAGAAGGTATGACCCATATTCAAACTCATACAATCCGGGTTGGAAAGATCATCCTAACTTGAGGTATGACAACAATCAAGAAGTTAACTGTGGCTAGAACCAAGAGAATAACTGGTTCCGAGGCCAAAGAAGTGGAAACTACAACTCTCAAGGGCCTAGGGACGGGAACTACAATCAAGGGGGTCATGGAAATTTCAATCAAGGTCAAGGGGGTGGAAATAACTTTCAAAATGCTCGTTTCCAAGCTAAACCACCTCTCTCCGGCCAACAATCTCTAGGTGGTCCCTCATCTTCAATGTCCGCGGAAGAAATGATCAAGGCATTGACCCTCAGTGTCACGAATATGCAAGCCTCTATGGTCCAAAATCAACAAGAAACGAAGGCAAGTATTCAAAACCTTGAAGGTCAAATGAGCCAACTATCAAGTGCGGTGAACCGACTAGAATCAAGAGGTTCCACCAAATTCCTATCTCAAACCGAAGCCAATCCCAAGAAGAATGTGAGTTTCGTGAGTCTAAGGAGTGGTAGGAAGCCACTTGAGCCGGATGATCGGGGAAAGGATGAATCTTGGGTGGAGGATGTGGAATATGAGAGCAACAATGTGTCGGGAAATGAGCAACCTCGGCTCGAGGAGCGTCCAGCTCGAGCCGAGGGAAGTAGGAGTAGAGAACACTCTACTGGAGTGAATCTCGAGTCGAGGGAGTCTTTGCCACGACTCGAGAAACAGGCCGCAAAAACAATAGCATTGTTCCTCACCCTCGACTCGAGAATACTCGAGAAGAAAGACTCTCAAGTCGAGGAAGATGATCCTCAAGTCGAGGGTGAAGCACCTCGAGTCGAGGAAATGCCCCCTGAAAATAACCTGACTGATCTCACGCCTCGAGTCGAGGACACTCTGCCTCGAGTCGAGAAAAATCCGCCTCGAGTCGAGGTACCCTCTCCTCGACTCGAGACGACTACTCCTCGAGTCGAGAAATTTCAATCTCGAGTCGAGGATTCTGTTCTCGGGGATTGTTTACTTGACCCTTCTCCCGTTTCACAAGATTAGGTTATAGAGGTTGATGTTCCGTTTCCCGAAGCACTTAGGGATAATCGGAAATACAAGCACAACTCCGACATGTATGCCCTCTTTCAAGATTGTAAGGTAAACATTCCATTTCTCAACTTTGTTAAGAGTGTTACTAAGGTGGCGAAATTTGTTAAAGATATAGTCACACCTAGACGATCTCCTAAGCAAAAAGGGAAACAAAAAGTGAAAATGAGTGAGCATGTGTCGGCGGTTTTCCAACATAGATTGCCTAAGAAGTGTAGGGATCCGGGAATGTTTTCTATCCCTTGTACATTAGGGGGTGCTAAGTTTGATAGGGCCATGTTATATCTCGGTGCTAGCATAAATGTTTTGCCTTATTCTGTGTTCGAATCCTTGAAACTTGGTGAATTGCATGACACGGATATCATAGTTCAACTAGCCGATAGATCAAATGTGTACCCTAAGGGAATAATTGAGGATGTGTTTGTTGAAGTGGATAAACTTGTTTTCCCGGCCGATATCTATGTGATTGAAATGGAGCACGACTTGCATGCGATCCCTATTCTCTTAGGGCGGCCCTTTCTAAAAACGGCTCAAACAAAAATTGATGTTGCAAGTGGATCATTAACAATGGAATTCGAGGGTAAAGTTGTCAAGTTTAATGTTTTTAACTCTATGAAATACCCTTCGGATGTGCATTCAATCTCTTTTATTGATGTTTTTCATCCTATTGTGCAAGACGTGTTTGACTCACATGCTAATGTTCTTGATGACGTGCTTGGTCAAGTTGAATGTAGTAGGATAGAGAATTCTTTGCTTGGTTCTTTGTCCACTAACCCGCAGGAAATGGCTCATGAGATCGGTAAACCATTTCGGATGAACAACAACTCCAAACCGATCACTCTTGAGAAGCCGCTTGCTCGACCTAAGCCGTCTACCGTTGAGGCCCCACAAGTGGAACTTAAAATCCTCCCGGACAAGCTCAAGTATGTGTTCTTGGGGGACAAGGAAACTCTCCCCGTTATAATTTTGAATCAATTGAGCAAAAGTCAAGAGGAACGATTGATTGGGGTTTTGGCGAAGCATAAGGAAGCTATCGGGTGGACTATTGCCGACATTCGGGGTATTTCCCCCTCCACGTGTATGCATCGTATCATGTTGGAGGAGGGGCGGAAACCCGTAAGGCAACCCCAAAGACGGCTCAACCCACCGATGATGGAGGTAGTCAAAAATGAGATTTTGAAACTTTGGCAAATGGGGATGATTTTCCCCATTTTGGATAGCCAATGGGTGAGCCCCACACAAGTCGTGCCAAAGAAGGGTGGGTTCACTGTGGTTGCAAATAAAGAGGGAGAAATGGTTCCTACAAGGCTTCAAACGGGTTGGAGAGTTTGTATTGACTACCGTCGTCTCAATGCCGTAACAAGAAAAGATCACTTTCCCTTGCCGTTTATTGATCAAATGTTGGAACGACTAGCGGGGCATAAGTTCTACAACTTATTGGATGGCTACTCCGGGTATTTCCAAATAGCAATACCCCCAGAGGACCAAGAAAAGACCACATTCACTTGTCCCTTCGGTACATTTGCATACCGAAAAATGCCATTTGGATTATGCAACGCCCCGGCTACGTTCCAACGTGCCATGATGAGCATATTATCCGATCACATAGAGGAGTTTGTAGAAGTCTTTATGGACGACTTCACCGTGCATGGAGACACCTTTGAGCAAGTTTTGGATCATCTAGAATGGGTTTTATATCGGTGCTTGGAGTCTAATTTGGTCCTCAATTCGGAGAAATACCATTTTATGGTAGAAGAGGGGGTGGTGCTAGGCCACGTGATCTCGGAACGGGGAATTGAGGTTGATAAGGCTAAGGTGGACGTGATTTCTACCCTCTCCTACCCGACTAATGTGAGAGAGGTGCGGTCTTTCTTGTGCCACGCGGGTTTATACCGCCTGTTTATCAAAGATTTTTCGAAGATTGCCGCTCCTATGTGCAAGCTCCTTCAAAAGGAGTCGGATTTTAACTTTTCTACGGAATGTCAAGCTTCATTTGATGAGCTAAAGGCTCGACTTATCTCCGCTCTTATCATTAGAGCACCGTGTTGGTCGCTACCTTTTGAGATTATGTGCGATGCAAGCGACTACGCGGTCGGAGCTGTGTTGGGCCAAAAGGAGGGGAGGGCGAGTCATGTCATACATTATGCCTCTTTGATGTTGAATGAGGCGCAACGTCACTATACAACCACGGAGAAAGAGATGTTGGCGGTTGTGTTTGCTTTAGAGAAATTTCGACCATATCTCTTGGGAACGAAAGTAATTGTTTATAGTGACCATGCCGCCATCCGTTACTTAATGTCAAAGAAAGAGGCTAAGCCACGACTCATCTGATGGGTGTTGCTCTTGAGTGAATTTGAGGTGGAAATACGGGATAAGAAAGGTGCGGAAAATCTAGTTGCGGACCATCTAAGTCATATTGTGCATGATAAGGAAACCTCTTATGCCAATGATAAAATTCAAGATAGGTTTCCGGATGAGGCATTATATTCCTTGGGCACTAAGAGGATTGCGCAACCGGGGTTTGCAAATATTGTCAACTTTCTCGCGTCTAGCCAATTCCCTCCCGGTTTCACTAAAAGTCAAAGAGAGAAACTTCGGAGTGTTGCACGGTTCTACATGTGGGATGATCCGTACCTTTGGAAACAAGGAGCCGATGGGGCTATACGTCGATGCATTCCCGACGATGAGGTACGTTCTATCCTAACTTTTTGTCATTCTTATGCGTGTGGTGGCCACTTTGGTTCCAAGTGAACCGCGCTTAAGGTGATCGAATGTGGATTTTATTGGCCTTCACTCTGCAAAAACGCTCACGAATTTTGTCAAACATGTGACAAGTGTCAAAGAGTAGGCAATAATTCACAAAGAAATGAAATGCCTCAAATCCCCATTATCTTTTGTGAACTTTTTGACGTTTGGGGCATTGATTTCATGGGCCCTTTTCCAAATTCCCACGGCCATTACTATATTTTACTTGCGGTGGATTACGTCTCCAAGTGGGTGGAGGCGAAAGCCACTAAAACTGATGACTCCAAAGTTGTTTCAAATTTCCTCCGATCCCGTATTTTCTCCCGTTTCGGTGTTCCAAAAGCGTTAATTAGTGATAAAGGGACGCATTTTTGTAACCGGACGGTGAGTGCTCTTTGAGGAAATTCTATGTTGTTTACAAGGTCTCCACTTCATATCATCCCCAAACTAATGGGCAAGCCGAGGTGTCAAACCGGGAAATCAAGTCTATTCTCGAAAAGATGGTCAACCTGAGCCGCAAAGATTGGAGCTTGAGATTAGATGATGCGGTTTGGGCTTACCGGACGGCCTACAAGACTCCAATTGGGATGTCTCCCTACCGATTGGTGTTCGGTAAAGCATGACATCTTCCCGTAGAAATTGAGCACCGGGCATATTGGGCTATCAAGAATCTTCATATGGGAATGAGTGAGGTTGGGGAGCACCGGAAGCTTCAATTACATGAAATGGAGGAGATACGGTTGGAATCCTACGATACTGCGGCAATTTACAAGGAGAAGACCAAAGCATGGCACGATAAATTGATTGCAAGGAAGAGTTTTGAAGTGGGGGACAAAGTGTTGCTCTACCAATCAAGGTTGAAACTCTTCCCGGGCAAGCTAAGGTCTCGATGGATTGGCCCATTCACCGTTTCTAAGATATACCCTCACGGAGCGATCGAAATCTTTGAGAAAGAGGAGCATAAATCTTTTAAGGTGAACGGTCATAGGTTGAAGCTGTAATATGAAGGATTCAAGGAGAAAACCATAGAGGAAATGGCTATCTTTGAGCCAATTGTTGAAGAATGAAGCTTTGGAGTTCTCATGTCGAGCCAACGACTTTAAACAAAGGCGCTACTCAGGAGGCAACCCGAGCTATTTGTGTATATATGGGTTATTTGATGTATTTCGTTCCGAGAAAATTTTGGTTTCGGTTTTTGAATCAAGCAAGAGATCGAGGAAGTAGAGAAAAAAAGGGATCCTCGACTCGAGGATAGGGATCCCCGACTCGAGGAAGATTTACAGAAGGAACAGTTTTGGGAGAAAATCCTCGAGTCGGATGAAACATGGCTCGAGTCGAGCGAGGCTCTCCTCGAGTCGAGGACAAACTCCCTCGAGTCGAGGCAAACGAGCAGTAGGAAGGATTTTTGGGGTCATTCCTCGACTCGAGGATTTTCCATCCGATTCGAGCGAGCAAATCCTCGAGTCGAGCCTCACTTTCTCGACTCGAGGATTCTGAAAAATCTGTTTTTATCAGATTCCAAGCCCGACCCCCCTCTCTCACTCCTCACTTCATCTTCTTCAATTTTTTCCCCCATTTTCGAAACCCCTCTTCTCCCAAACTCAAACTCACTCAAATCACACAAAATCACTCCCAAACTTCTAATTTCTTCACAAAAATCACTCCATAAACAACAGATCAACCACAAAATTTCTTATTCCATCAAAAATCATTCAAAATTTCCAATTTCTTTTCAAGAACCCTAGAAATTTGGGGTTTTGTTTTTGGAGAGTTTGGGTCGATTTCTACATTGGAATTGCATCTTGGGACGGTAGGGGAGCTTTTGGAAGCGATTTGGAGGATCGACTTTGCTCAAAAATTTGTTTTTGAGGCCAATTTGGTAAGAATCACCCCCAAATTCGATTTTGGTCCTTGTAGGTGTTTTGGTTGTTTGTTGTTGGCTTGGTGAGGGTACTTTGGATTGATTGATGTTTATGCAAGATAATCGTGGCTTGAAGCACGTTGGTTAGAGTGAATTTTGGCTTTGTAGTGTGTTTGTGGGTGTTGGATTATTTGTGCGAATTGTGTGATAAGTGGTTGTTTGGGATTAGTTGGAGAATTGTGAATTAGAAGACGATTGTCGTGAATTTGTGTTTGTATTGCAATGGATAGAAATGATGGTGAAGCCGGCCCCTCCAAGAAGCAAAAGAAAGTTAAAGATCCTAAACTTTGGGAGACAATGGGGGTTGAGGGGCTGGACGATACGGAGAAGGCCCGTTTCAATGACATGGTCGAGCGCAAGAAGCTCGTAGTAACCAAGTTCTTCGATGCGGCCACACTTGACCAATTAGGCTTCCTTGAGTCCGTTCGCTTCCATTTGGGTGTCGGGCGCATGTTAGGCTTCTTGGTCAAGTCTGCTCCCACCTATGAGAGGTGGTCCTACGAGTTTTTGTCCACTCTCAAGCATGAGCGGGACAATGAGAGGATCCTTTTCCGCATCGAAAATCGCATCGGAAAATGGAGTTATGGTGACATTGATCAATGCTTTGGGTGGCACACTCCGGAGGAGGAGGGTAAGGCGTACAATTTGTACGGGGGATATGAGATGAAAGTGTTGTGGACAAAGCTCACGAGGGAGCCGGTGGTTCCTCCCTCGGGGAAGATTTCGATGGTTCCCCACCCGGCTATGAGGCTTATTTACCGGGTGATCGGTATGTGTGTTTTTGGGCATGGAGAGCCCAATAACATACTATTTATGGAGATGGGTTGCCTCGCCTCGTTCATACCGAATGAGAATGGTAGGCCGCGGTGGGCCCAGCTCTTCGCTGAGGCGTGCATGGCATGCCAGATGTTTCCCTCGCGATCTATCGGGTTGGGGGGCATGATTACCCCCATCGCCCGTCGGTGTCAGGTAGCACGGGTTGATGAGGAGGTGGCTTTGGAGGGGCTCGCGACTCTGAACATCCAGGCTCTCCGGAAGATCAGATGGATTACCCCCGTGCTGAGACTGCGAGAGTACGCGGGGCGTTACCACTGGACTTTGGGGACTGACGCGCAGAGTTACCTGTTGCTCCCCAACCCTGATTGGTTGAGGATTGAGGAGGGTCACGACGCGGAGGAGCTTTTTGTTGAGGGGCTGCGACTTAGTGTCGCTCAGGAGCAGGCTGTTTTAGAGGAGATCCTGGGACCCCCACGTGTGCATGTGGGAGGACCCGGATTTGCGCCCCATGTGGCGTTTCCCCCTGAGTACGAGGCTTGGAGGACGGGAGTTAGCCATCGGTTGGATGGCTTGGACCATAGGATGATGGTCCATGAGGCGCAGACGGAGCGCCTTATGATGTTTATGGAGGCTAATCACAACCTCCACATGAGAGCCCAGACTCCGTTCTACGAGTCTCCTGACTTCACTGAGATCGATGAGTGCCTTCGGTATCTCTCCATTCGTGGGCAGCAATTCCGCCCACCCGGCCACCCTCAATGAGTTTTCTTGCCACCCTCCCTCTTTATGCCTTGTTTTGCATTTATTGACCTATTTTGAGCATGGGGGAGGATTATTGCTCTTGCTTGTACAGTTATATCATATTGTCTAACCAATTTCCGAGTGTTATTTGTTTTGTGTGTTTGTTTTTCGAGTTTTACTGTTATTTCAATTGTGGCTTTTGCCATTCAGTTGGAGAAGCCAAGGTATGAATAAATTCTTCCCTACACTTTCTTCTTTTCTCATCTCTAGCCAAGTCGGTCCATCGCCCTATTTTGTCCAATATTTTATACCATCTCTCTTGATATTGACCCCCCGTTTGTTCCACATACTTGTTGATCCTTAAACCATTGACATTGGCCCGCAACTCACACAACATTCACAAAATGGCCTCTTTTCGGTTTTTGGACTACTTTCGATGTAGGGTCATTACGCTCCAACAAACACAAGAGGGGGATAGGAGTTTGTAAGGTGATAGGAGGCGACATATCTTGAGGAAGATGGGGTTGTGAGGCGAGAGAGTGGCTCTTCTACCGGTCTTTGGACCATGAGCCACTTGCACTGATGATTATTAAGGGAAATGGAGCTGTCACGAGGTATGATTTCTTTTCCCTTAACTTTTCTCTCTCAATCTCGATTCTAACCTCTACTACCCCACCCGTTTCACTAACTGTTTCTAGACCATCTCTCTTTGTGCCCCACCGCGTTTGTTCCCACCGTTATTCTTGTTCTACTTACCCCATTTTACCCCTTAAACCAATAAAATAACCTTGTTTGGTTCATTGTTGGTTCGGTTGTTTTTGGATGGTTAGTTATTATTGGAGGAAGACGTGTTATTGTCATTATTCATGAGGGAGATGGAGTAGTGAGACGAGGGAGGACTCTTTTTCGAGGAAGATAGGGGAGTGAGGTAGAGAGGGTGTCTCTTGACCCGAGAGCCCGTTAATTCTTCACTTGATGAGTTGAGACGGTTTCTCTTGCACTAGTTGTATGGGATGCTTGCGGATGTTTGGTTGGTTCTCCCCCTCCCTAACTCGTAGTTGCCCAATCTTTCGGTTGGTTGTTGATGTCATTGTGGGCAATGACGAGTTTCAAGCATGGGGGAGACGCTTGGCATAATTATGTAATTTTGTTTGGCAATCTGTCACTTTGTAATATAAGTGTGATTTTATTTTCCGTTTGCAAAAAAAATATAAAAAAATGATGAGGAAATCCATGGCGGGCGACATAAGACGAAGAGTTTGGGGCGTAAAGGGTTAGGATCACTATGGGAGTCATAAGGAGGTTCGGTGTTAGAATTGGTGGTCCTAGGTTAGAAATCCTCTTGCATTATGATGATAGGGGTGTTGGACTAGTGTCCTCCGACAATAGTGCGTTGATTAATAAATCTCAATTATGGAATAAACAGGGATCGGTTTATAAGATGAACTTATCAGTTGATCAACGTAAATCAATAACGATTGGCCGTCTAGGGTTTGACGTTATTGTCGTCGTAAGATGGCGGAGATCGACTGATCCCTATCGGTCATACCTATATAGGATAACGTGATGAACTCCTGTTAGCCAGTTAATAGTTAACTGGCAATGTGTTTAGTATCAGGCTGTAGAGTTTATTATATTATTGATTATAAGATAATTGATAATAAATAAACCACTGATAAAATAGAAATTTTATCAGTGTATAAGTTGCTAAATTTGAGATTAGTAATTATACGGGTATTGTTGTGATTTGTCAGTCGTGACAAATTTAGCTAGAATTAATTACAAGAGTTGTAATTATTAGCTAAAATATGATTAGATATAATTATTATATCAATATATAATAGTTAATTGTAACTTAATTAGTTAAGTTATGAAATGACTAAATTAACCTTGTTATACCTTAAAGGTTGGTTAATGTTAGTGGGGGCAAATTAGTAAATTTGATTTACTAATTTAACCCACCACTATATATAGTCTAATCCATGTTTAGACTTAGAGTACTAATCATTTTCAACACAAAAATAAAAAAACAAAAAAAAAATTGAGGAAAGAATCATCATCTTCTTCCTCTCTAAAAAGAGCCAACTATTTCACCATAGCCACCAAGTTTTTTGAGCTTTGCATGTAGCTCAAAAACACATCTAAACACAAAAATACTTCACCCTAATTGATCCTAATTGTTAGGGATTAGGGCTATTTTGTTTTTGGGGTAAACCGAGTTATTACTAGTACATAATAACTCGGTTTTCTCGTGAATCCTTTGGTACGTGCCGTGGGAGATTAGAAGAGTTCAAGAATCAAAGTTTGGAAGGAGGATCATCCTTGTTAAGCAGCTCAAGACACTCCTTAGTAAAGGAGAGCACAACCTAGAGCCAAAACAAGGTATACGATCTTTAAACTCGGTTTTTTTTAGTTGTTTTTAACTACATGCAAATCGATCCTCACCTAAGGTTCCACTTAATAGAGTTATTAAGTGTTGTTTAGAGTGTCTAAACCACCTTAGGTTCTAACAATTGGTATCAGAGCATTTGGTCTTATTGCATGTTAAAACCGAGTTGGTTAATTAGGTGAATTATCGACTTAATTAATTTTAATGATAAAATGGTTTTTTCACTGGGTTTTTTCGACATGCATGGCTTCTACTGGTCTTAAAAAGGTTTAGGACGAAATTGTAGAAATTTTGGAATTTTTTAGCTATTTTTCCATGAATTTTCGGTTTAAATCACATAATTAGCTTAATTATCGAATTAAGTGTTAATTAGATAATTTGCATGTATAAAATTATGTGAAAATTAAGAGGACTAAAATTTCCAGTAATAAAGTTCACCATGGCATTGGTTCGAATTTTTCTAAAATTAAAAGTTAATTTTGGGTTTTTATCGTTATTAAGAGTTAATAATGATTAACTTGGAAATTGTTTTCTTAATTGAATTAAAACAAGAAATATCTGGAAATTTTTGCTCATGCATGTGCTACTGCCAGTATGGTATGTTAGTTAAAGAAAATGATTTTTCTAATTAAATTCATAATTGTTATGATTAATTAGAGTAAATTAATGATTTATGGCACTTTTCGAGCAAAAAGAGGGCTAAAACGAATCCATCAAACTAATTGAATCGACTTTAGTGGGATTAAAGGTTGATAAACTAAAATGTTTAGTTGTTGGTTTGGTTCCAAAAGTGTTTTGATTGATTCGTGATTTTAACTGTTAAAATCGTTTTCCAAAATTAGCCGTTGTTTGATTTTTGTTAGTCGGTAAATGTGATTTACCGAGGTCAAACGTATAAGTGTTATACGTTTGACCAAAATCCGAGTACAGTATGGCCAAGATGTCTCATAGGACCGGTACTGTACCGTAATGTAAGGACGGTATCGGTGGGTTTGTAATTAATTGCGATCTCGTATCGCCAGATTGTAATATTTTTTTTTTCTATTTTTAGAAAGTGAATGTATAATAGGCTTTTACATGTAATTCTATTTTCGAGCTTTTACAAACCTTGGCGTGGAGTCGAAGATTGCATTTGAAGACGAGAAGCCGTCAAAGACTAGTTAGGACTAGTTTAGGTTTCTTTTAAGCGAGATAGGGCCATACTAGTACTCGTGATCGATTTATTAGTTTAATCGTCTGTTGCATGCTTGGTTTATTGCGTTTTTTCCGCCGACGTAGTGGATACGATATAAACTAAAATTTGTGCACACGTTTTAGTCGTTATAAATTGTCAACGATTCGCTAAATATTTAGTTCACCGAATAAACGCGATAGACAATATAAGACGACTAGATCTCCTAAAATTTAATCAAACGTAATATCGAGAGCTAGCTTTTCCAAATCTAACACCTATACAACCTTGTTCAATAGGAACCACACTCACCCTCTCGTGAGGTGGGACCTTTTTACCTTGGGGAGTAGGGTTGTAAGTGTTACAACGCGTTAGATTTGGTTGATCTCGACGAATTGGGCATAAGGGTTATGCAAATTCGAGGCTAGAGGACAAATATTCGAGAAATTTGTCAACCGAGAGTTCTTAGAGTTAGAATCAACCAAGAATTGGTTCACCCGAGTGTTATAAATTAGGGAAAAAGCTAAAGACGCCCTCTCGCGTGCCCAAAATTTATAAGTACGACGGATCTCGGAATCGGTTATATAATTAAGGGAGATCAATTATATAAACGGAATTCACGTTTTATGTGTAAAATGTGAAGTAAAATAATGCGATAAAATCTAACCAAATTTTATTTCCAAACTTGTAGAATCGTAAATCGCAATGGCAAATCCAAATGCGAACCCAGTTCTACCGAGTATCACGAAAGACTCATGGCTCCGTGCCTTTATGGAGAAGCACTCCCTGAAGGACGATGGGAGCAACTTCCCAGAGTGGGAATTGAGTCTACGTTTAGCCGCTAAAAGCGACGGAAAGGAGCGGTTCCTCGTTGAACCACCACCTGCGACGCCAGGGCCTAACGCAACGATGGCCGAGCGTCGAGCGTACGAATTGTACGAGCAGGAATCAACCTCGATCAAAAACGTTTTGATCTATTCGATGGCGTCAAAATTGCAGCGCAGATTGATTTATTCCTCCTCATACCAAATATTCGTCAAATTGACGAATATGTTTTCGCAAAAACCGCGAATATTGCAATACGATGCCGCCAGTCGATTCTTTGAGGCAAGGGACAGCCTGTTGGTCCCCACGTGCTCAAAATGATCGAAAACGTAGAGACGTTAGAACGACTGGGATGCCCGATTTCCGACCAAATCGCGGTAGATCGTATACTCCACTCGCTACATGACGAGTTCAACAATTTCAGGTTGAACTTTAACATGAACGATTTGAGGAAAAACCTCAATGAAATTCATGCTCTGCTTGTCCAAGCAGAGAAAGACATAGGCGCAAGTGGGAGTACTAGCGGAAAACGAGATGTTTTAGTGCTAAATGCGAGGAAGGAAGGTGGCAAGTTCAAAAACCGAGGGAAAAAGGGGAAGAAACCCGTGCAAGGAAAGGGCAAGGGCAAAGGAAAAGCGCCAGTAAACGCAAAGACTAAGCCGCCCAAAAGCACGAACCCCGATCAAAGGTGCTCCCATTGTGACGGAGTAGGTCACTGGAAGCGCAACTGCCCCAAATACCTGGAGGAGAAGAAAGCTTCAGGTATCTACACTCTAGACATAAACTTTGCTAGTTCCACGTCGTGGGTATTAGATACTGGATGTGGATCTCATCTCTGTAATCATTTGCAGGGGCTGCAGGAGGTGCGAGTGCTAGCAAGGGGTGAAGTGGACCTACGCGTTGGAAACGGAGCAAGGATAGCTGCTGTTTCCGTAGGAACATATGTTTTGTCGTTAGCGTCAGGGTTGGAATTGCACTTGTATAATTGTTATTATGTACCAACCCTGAGCAAAAACATAATATCTGTATCTATGTTAGACGCGGAAGGTTTTCGTTTTGAAATTAAAAACAAATGTTGTTCCTTCTCGCACAATGATATGGTCTATGGAATAGCCCCGTCAATCAACGGAATATATGTTTTAGACTTAACCACCGATGTCTACCATGTAGAAAATAAAAAGCTCAAATCAGGTGATCCTGAGTTATCCTATCTCTGGCATTGTCGTTTAGGTCATATAAACGAAAAACGCATTAAGAGACTCGTATCCAGTGGAGTGCTCAAATCACTTGATTACGAATCATTTAATAAATGTGAATCTTGCCTATTAGGCAAGATGGCACGAAAACCTTTTTCGGGAAAAGGAATTCGAGCTGGTGAGCTATTGGAACTAATACATTCAGATGTGTGTGGTCCAATGAGCATCACAGCCAGAGGTGGTTACAACTACTTCGTCACATTCACAGATGACTTTAGTAGATATGGATACATCTACTTAATGAGGAACAAAGACGAAGTCCTACAGAAATTCATAGAATTTCAGAGGGAAGTTGAAAACCAATTTGATAGGAAGATCAAAACCTTACGATCTGATCGTGGAGGTGAATATCTGAGTAACGAATTCAGTTATCACCTGAGAGATTGTGGTATAGTATCACAATTAACACCTCCTGGAACACCACAGATGAATGGTGTTGCTGAAAGGAGAAATAGAACCCTATTAGATATGGTTCGATCTATGATGAGTCAGGCTGAGCTTCCTGATTCATTTTGGGGTTTCGCTCTACTATCCGCCGTTTTCCTGCTGAACAGGAGTCCGACAAAATCAGCTCCAAAGACACCATACGAGATATGGAAAGGAAAAGTTCCTGACTTGTCTTTCATAAAGGTTTGGGGCTGTGAAACTTATGTTAAGAACCGTTGTGACAATAAGCTAGCACCCAGATCCCAGAAATGCCTATTTGTAGGTTATCCTTTAGTAACACGAGGATATTACTTCTACAATCGTCAGGAGAACAAAGTGTTTGTGTCTCGTGATGCTGTCTTTCTAGAAAAGGAATTTATTTCTAGAAGACAGAGTGGGAGAAATTTTGAACTTAGAGAAGTTCAGGAGTCACAAACAGAGGAAGATAATCAGGATGTTTTACGAGAAAACAGCCCTGAAACTTCTGATACAGTGGTTCCAACCTCCGTTTCTAGAAGGTCAGGGAGAGTAAGTCACCCACCTGAGAGATACTTAGGTATTGTCGAAGATGATGATAAATACTTAATGTTACTTTTAGAAAGTGACGAGCCCGCAACCTACAACGCAGCCACGACATGTCCAAATTCTACAAAATGGCTGGAGGCGATGAAATCTGAAATGGATTCCTTGTACGAGAACCAAGTATGGGACTTGGTAGATGTGCCAGTTGGAACAAAAGTTCTGAAATGCAAATGGATCTATAAGATCAAAATCGGCATGGATGGAAACAAGGACGTTTTCAAAGCTCGACTAGTGGCGAAAGGTTTCACGCAAGTTCATGGTATTCACTATGATGAAACATTTGCACCAGTTGCGATGCTCAGATCCGTTCGGATAATCTTAGCGATTGCTGCGTTTCATGATTATGAAATATGGCAGATGGATGTCAAAACCGCCTTCCTGAACGGGTTTCTGGAAGAGGAAGTGTATATGACACAGCCAGAGGGTTTTGTCGATCCACGCAATCCTGAGAAGGTTTGCAAGCTTAAAAGGTCCATTTATGGACTTAAGCAAGCATCCAGGAGCTGGAATCATCGGTTTGATCATGTAATCAAACAAAATGGTTTCGCTCGTAGTGTTGAGGAACCATGTTTGTACATGAAGTTTAGTGGGAGCAAGGTAACGTTCCTGGTCCTGTATGTGGATGACATACTTCTCATAGGAAATGATATTCCGACCCTCAACTCAGTTAAAGGATGGTTAGGAAATCATTTTCGGATGAAGGACCTAGGAGAAGCGCAACGCATCTTAGGCATCCGAATCTATAGAGATAGATCAAAACGGATGTTGGCATTAAGTCAAGAAGCTTATGTAGATAGCATTCTTGAGAGATTCAATATGGAGAAATCCAAGAGAGGATATCTGCCAATGGGTCACGGAATAGTTCTGAGTAAGTCTCAATGTCCGTCTGTGCCTGCAGATATTGAACGCATGAAAAAGATCCCGTACGCTTCCGCAGTTGGATCAGTCATGTATGCTATGATGTGTACGAGGCCTGATGTCTCACATGCTTTGAGCATGACGAGCAGGTATCAGGCTAATCCCGGTGAAAGTCACTGGATAGCTGTAAAGAATATCCTAAAGTACTTGAGAAGGACTAAAGATACATTCTTAGTGTTTGGAGGAGATACTGAGCTACGTGTAAAAGGTTACACAGATGCTAGTTTCCAAACTGATCGAGATGATATGAAATCTCAATCCGGCTATGTTTTTACTCTGAACGGTGGAGCGATCTGCTGGAAAAGTTCCAAGCAATCTGTCACAGCGGATTCTACAACGGAGGCAGAGTACATTGCGGCTTCAGAAGCTACAAAAGAAGCGGTATGGATCAAGCAGTTTCTAGAAGGGCTGAAGGTTGTTCCGGCAGCAGCAGATCCTATCACCATCTATTGCGACAACAGTGGAGCAATAGTTCAGGCTAAAGAGCCTAAGTCTAGTAACAAGTCTAGACATGTACTCAGGAAGTTTCACGTAATACGAGATTTTGTGGAACGAGGAGATATTTTGGTTTGTAAGATCGGGACAGATGATAATGTCGCCGATCCTCTGACTAAGCCGATGACACTGGCCAAGCACAACAGTCATGTAGCGTCCATGGGATTGAGACGCATGACTGATTGGTTGTAGATTATATGGTATGTAATAGTTAGATCTTTGTATTGACTTTTTACATACATATATATATAAAGATTTTATCGTTTAAATTTATTCAGTTTTGTATATGCTGAATAAAAAATACATTCTGTTAAACTCCTATAGGTCGTAGAGACGATTTGAGCCCTATGAAGTGAACAGGAATAGCAGAATAATTTAGTCCCTAGTCACAATGTGAGGTGACGACTCTAAGTGACTAGAGTGTAAGTCGATTAGGATGACTGGTTCAAAAGTCATAGGTCATGGGATGACCGGTCGTTTACACAAGCAGAATGTGAGACACTCTGTCGGACTTGACCACCTACAGATTCCTATTGCTGGGTCGAAGCTAGGAGCACTGTATTATACCATTGAGTCGATTCTTTTGACCTGAAACTATTTGCCAGAGTTTGTGCAATAAATAGTGGCTTTGATTTATGTCCTAAGTCGTGCCGTTAAAGGAGGCTATAAGGGCATATTTTGGGTCACTGTGAGTTGTATGGAACAATGAAAATAGAGTGAAGGGATTGTCCGCCCACGTCAGGGTTAATATCTTTAGGCCACTCGAGGAGTAGCAATTGAAAATGCGTGGCCACGCTCGGAAGCAATCTAAGGTAGATTTTTCCGGTCAGACAGTTGCGCTCTCGATCGAGAAAACCACTTTACGATTCACATCGGGTGCAGGAGCGACCTGAAAGACATCTTGCATTGAGTGGGAGATATAAAGGGCAAGAGAGTCGATCACGCACATACTTGTCTCGGACAAGTGGGAGATTGTTGGACTAGTGTCCTCCGACAATAGTGCGTTGATTAATAAATCTCAATTATGGAATAAACAGGGATCGGTTTATAAGATGAACTTATCAGTTGATCAACGTAAATCAATAACGATTGGCCGTCTAGGGTTTGACGTTATTGTCGTCGTAAGATGGCGGAGATCGACTGATCCATATCGGTCATACCTATATAGGATAACGTGATGAACTCCTGTTAGCCAGTTAATAGTTAACTGGCAATGTGTTTAGTATCAGGCTGTAGAGTTTATTATATTATTGATTATAAGATAATTGATAATAAATAAACCACTGATAAAATAGAAATTTTATCAGTGTATAAGTTGCTAAATTTGAGATTAGTAATTATACGGGTATTGTTGTGATTTGTCAGTCGTGACAAATTTAGCTAGAATTAATTACAAGAGTTGTAATTATTAGCTAAAATATGATTAGATATAATTATTATATCAATATATAATAGTTAATTGTAACTTAATTAGTTAAGTTATGAAATGACTAAATTAACCTTGTTATACCTTAAAGGTTGGTTAATGTTAGTGGGGGCAAATTAGTAAATTTGATTTACTAATTTAACCCACCACTATATATAGTCTAATCCATGTTTAGACTTAGAGTACTAATCATTTTCAACACAAAAATAAAAAAACAAAAAAAAAATTGAGGAAAGAATCATCATCTTCTTCCTCTCTAAAAAGAGCCAACTATTTCACCATAGCCACCAAGTTTTTTGAGCTTTGCATGTAGCTCAAAAACACATCTAAACACAAAAATACTTCACCCTAATTGATCCTAATTGTTAGGGATTAGGGCTATTTTGTTTTTGGGGTAAACCGAGTTATTACTAGTACATAATAACTCGGTTTTCTCGTGAATCCTTTGGTACGTGCCGTGGGAGATTAGAAGAGTTCAAGAATCAAAGTTTGGAAGGAGGATCATCCTTGTTAAGCAGCTCAAGACACTCCTTAGTAAAGGAGAGCACAACCTAGAGCCAAAACAAGGTATACGATCTTTAAACTCGGTTTTTTTTAGTTGTTTTTAACTACATGCAAATCGATCCTCACCTAAGGTTCCACTTAATAGAGTTATTAAGTGTTGTTTAGAGTGTCTAAACCACCTTAGGTTCTAACAAGGGGCGCCGGTGGATTGATTGAGGTGAGTCGTTCTCGATAACTTCTGTGGGAGCACGGCTTTGAGAGGGTCGTTGAGCCGAGCATGGGGGAAATGTTGTGTGTTAGTTCCCCCTAGCTTAGAGTGCTTGAGAAGGGAGTATAAGATGGTTAGAGTTGGGGTGTCGAGCATTTCATCCACTCCAACTCTAGCTAGCACCGTTTGGGTGTTAAGTGGGCTTGCGGTTCTTTGTTTTGGAGGAGTCTTGAGTGTTGAAACTTACCTCGTGCTTTAAGAGAGACCTAGGTGTTAGTGTGGAGGATTGATGAACTCGAGGACGAGTAATGGTCTAAGCATTGGGGAGTTTGATGTGGCGTTAGAGTAGTGTGCTAATCCGCGTGATTTATACGCCTTAGGGTCTATTTTAGCATGATGTTATCGTGATTCGTGAACCATACTATTGGGAGTTGTTTGGAGCTTATTTGGTGGTTTTACGGATTTTTATTCGCTCGAGACCCTTTGGAGCGAATTAGGAGGGAACGTGGATCGAGTTGGAGTCGGATCGGGGTTCGAGAGAGGCTAGCTCGGGTACACTACGATAATCACAAGTGCTCGAACCACGAAGGAATGAGAATCACAAGAGCTCAAGTCATGGGAAGAGAAGCAAAATGAAGAGGAATTCAAGTTCCTCGACTCGAGAGGAAGGCGCCTCGAGTCGAGGATTTCCTCGCTCGACTCGAGGAGAGTGTCCCTCGAGTCGAGGTTTCCGTCGCTCGACTCAGGGATCTCTTCCCTCGAGTCGAGGAAGCTAGCTTCCGGGAAATTTCTCGAGGCTTTTGGACGGTTTCTTTTTGGTTAAGAAATGTTTATTTTCGTCTTTTAGTGTTTTTCTTTGGTACTTATCCTTAATAAAAGGGGCATGTAACCCCTCCTTAGGAATTATCACCTTATCACCTTTCATTTTATTCTTGATCTAGTTTTTATCCTAGAGAGAGAAACTTAAGAAGAACTTATCTTTTTATTATGAATTCCATCTCAAATATTATTGTAATAATTAGTATGGAAGGCTAATCCCCTTCTAGACTCTTGGTGTAATCAATTCTTCATCCTATGTATTAGTAAGTATTTTTCTCTCTATTTTACCTTACTTTCATTATAATTAATTCCTTGTTCTTTAATGCATGATTTATCCTTGTTTTATCTAATTGGTTGATTGGATTGAATTGGGTACTTCATATGCTTGGTTTTTAATTGATGGTCATTGATTATTAACCTTAAAGGAAGCAACTTTCGCATGTTTAGTGTATGGTTATGACTAACTTGTGATTGGGGAATTAATTAGGCAACTAATAGATTAGATTTGATTAGTGTCGCGGTTGCGGCTAATTAGATACTAATTTGGGTTGTTCTCAATCTTTTATTAGTCCTTGCTCTTCATGCCTTTGGTTGTGATTTGTTTGAGTGGTCACTAGACAAATTAGGACTAAAAGGAGGGGAATTTGGTAGCGGTTGCTCGAATTCTCCATAAAAGAGGATTAATTGGTTAAAACCGGGATTGTTAATGAATTGGTAATATTAGAGAGAGGTACAACTTACTATATTAGGGTGTTAGAAGAGATTATCACCGAGAGTCGCTTTAATTAACTTGTTATCTCGTTTATTTCGTTTTAATCCAACTTTCAAACCAAAAATCCCCCATTTATTGTTCTTATTTCTTTTATTTCTTATTTTTCCGCACTACAATCGCATATTAGGACTTCCCCCTCTTCCTCGTGGATACAATACCCACTTACCCTTGCTAGTTAGCTTGATTTAGTGATAATTTGACTAGGAATAACGACTTCTTAGCTTGTCATCACACCTCCTTCTAGGTGTTTATGGAAGAAAGACGCTATCAAGCACAATAATGTCACCTTGGGTGAGTAGTCACACAAAGCATTCAACGCACAAATATGGCAAAAAAAAAATTAATCGGAATAGTAGTCTCAAAGTCAAAACATCAGGCGGGAAAAACACTTATTCACAATGCAATGGTGCAAGAAGGATTGTCTAAGTGGCATAATTTCCTCAAAAGTTGAAAACTAGAAAGATTTCTAAATTGAGCAAAGGTATTTACACTTGAATTTCTTTTTTTTTGAATTTTGAAAAACAAGAAAAGAAAAAAAAATACAAGAAGCAAAGAAAAGAAAGCAAGTAATTAAATAAGTATACATAAGTTTATCAAAATTTGGATATTAGGGATTTGGATTCAAGGAAGCATAAACAACAAGCACCTAAATATGCAAATAGTCAACTAAGGAGAACAAACAAATAATCAAAAGTCATACAATTTTATACCACCACATAGACTCAAATAATCAAACAAGATGCATTCATGATCAATGAAAATCCAAGTCTAACATACCATCATATCCCACAACCACGAGCTATCACAAATCTAGGCAAGAGCAACAAGAAACACCAAACTCAAAAATCTCCCCCACACTTGAATCGGACATTGTACTCAATGTTTAAATAAAAGGGAGTGGTAAAGTGGATTACCTATAATTTTTCAAGGTCGATGCTCCATCTTATGTTCTTCTCATGGCTTGTGGTGGTGAGAGGTGGCTATTGTCATGTCGGCACCATTATTAAAATACCCATCAATGCACGTAACAACTTGTCAAAAGAGGAAGAGTAATCAATTGATGGTACCCAATGAGATGCATAAGACATTATCTTCAATGAAACATGAGCGAAAAGATTTTGACAAGACTTGAGATACTTGTAGGAACCTCTCCACCCCATTGACATACCATTGTCTTCATGGGTTTTCTTGGATTTATGGTGAGGCACGAAGAGATTAGAACCATTAACATCAAATCGACTAGCACTCGATACCTTTTCTCTAAGACTCTCCAAAAACCCAACTTCCTCCTTATAAGAAGGGACAATGTTAGTATGTTCTTCTTTGCCACGTGGTTCTTCATGCTCCCCTATTGAAACTCAATTCTCATCCTTACTCAATAACTTCTCCAATATTTCATCAAGTGACAAGTTTTCGTCATAAGTATCAAAGAGTGGATTGTCGTCATACGAACAATCAAATTCATATAGAGGATTGTCTTCGAATGCTTGTTGAGGTTCAACATTGCTCAACATATCAAAGTTATCATCAAAGTTATCATCAAAGTCATCATCCACCAATATTATCCTTTCACTACAATCACCACTTTCCTCACCCACTTGCTCATAATCATCATCATCATATACATCAAACCGTGGGTTGCGATAGAGCGAATCGTATCCATATAAGGGATTTTCATGAGAAATGCTTCGAGACTCATAAAGATTGAGGACACTCTCATTGAGGGATTTCTCTTGGGCATTGTCCTTTGGTTTTTCCTTGAACTTCTCGACGATCATGTCATCATCCTCCTCAATCTCTTCCTCATCCTTCTCATCCTCATCATCATCATCATCATCATCATCTTCTTCTTCTTCAAAAGCATTAGGCAGATTGAAAGATCTAATGACAACACTACTCAAGAGGGGGGGGTGAATTGAGTATAACTTTTTCGAATTCGAATGACTAAAGAGAACAGTATGGTGTTCTGTGCTACAAGCTAGAGATTATAGCTTGTAGTAGTACACAACACCACAAACGAATAACAAAATGTAAAGCGGAAGCAAGAATCACACACAAAGATTTCAGGTGGTTCGACCTCAACCCAAGGTCTACGTCCACACAACTTCACTAGAAATTCTTCCCTACACGCTCAACCCAAGACAAGTAGAAAAATTGCACAATCAACCCAATTGTGCAAAGCTCGAGTACAACCCCGTACCCTAAAATCTCACTCTAAAAGAAAGATTACAACACCGTATCTCACAAAATGCTTCAATGGAAGCGGATAGAGATAATTAAAACCTAGCTATGAATAACAAGATGAATCTGATAAGTGCTCAAGGTACTCGATGTTTTTCTCAAAAATAAACACTTAGAATTTTTCTCTTATAAAACGTCTGACTTATTATGAGGTAAAACATCACGTTATAAAGCCTAGAGGTTTCCAATTAAATCTTGACCAAATCAATTTCTTAATTGCTAACCATAAATAAAAGATAATTATCTAACTATAGAAAATTAGAGTCCTAGTTAAAGGAAACTATATAAAGTGAATTATCTTTAACAAAATTATCAGCTTATTTTTATCAAGAATCACTTAAAAGAAAGTAAGAAATATTGACAAAAATATTCTTTTCTTAATCAAAGCAAACGTGATATTTCTTTTGAAAACTCTAGCCAAAAATCGTCCAATATCAAAATATAGAACAGACCATGGTTCTGTTCACAGCTCTGAGCTAATCAAGTAGTAAGAACAGTACCCAGGTCTGTTCCATAAAATATCACAAGCCCTTCAGCACAGACTCACCAAGTTACTCACCGGTACAAAAGACTAGAACACAAATTCTTCTAACTAGTCTTCTCACGAATGATCAATCTCTTACTTCATTATCACCTGAAACACAAGCTCACTGAAACCGATCATTAGTGGTTAGGGAATAAACATTCATAGCTCTTGTCATCATCAAAACTAACATGGATAGCTCAACAAATTCCCCCTTTTTGATGATGAGAAGCAACTACATTCCCCCTCAGCACATGCACCAAGACTTAAGCTCAAAAGATAGATCAATACACACCAATAACCAAAGAAAAATTAAGTATTAGAGCAACACTCGAGTCAAGAATACCACCTCATCATAAAGCCGAAAGACATTTAAAAAGACAAAAAAAGATAAAACAGTCTTGACACGATTTCATGGCAGGCAAGTAGAAACACAGTAGTAATTTTCCCCCTCTTGGCATCATAGAAAAGGGAAAGCATGGGAGGAGCCGGTAATGGCCACGCAAAAGTTCATAAGAAACTAAAGTGTCTCAAGATATGCTCTAACTAAGCTATATCAGGTAATGTCTAAACATGAGCCACAAAAAGGAATGAGTCAAGATGTATATGCCACTGTCCAGATTAAGAAGCCTCCTCATACTCATCCTGGGAATTCTCCTGCGACTGTGCGTGAGAACCCTCCTCCGATTCTCTTTGAGAACCCTCCTCACTCTCCTCAGACCCGGCAGAAGAACTCACTGCCGCTGGTGGTTCCTGAGAAGGGAGCAAACGAGTAGCAACTGTTTTTTGTAAAGCCTGAACCGCATGAGTAAGTTGGTGAAGACTTTTGATAACAGTCACGCAGTGTGAACTTGTCATTGTCAAATTCCGTACCATGATCGGTTCGGATTGACACTAAGGATTTATCAAGTTTATTTTGTACTCTTTTCATGAGACACACAAACTCATCAAATGTCTCATCTTTAGTACCAAGAAATACAGGCCAAACAAACCTTGAAAAATCATCAACAAGTACAAACACATACCTACTGCCTCCTCTACTTCTTACCTTCATTGGACCACAAAGATCCATATGTATCAGCTCCAAAGGACGAGAAGTACTTACCACTTTCTTTGGCTTAAACGAACTGCGAACATGTTTGCATCGTGCACAAACATCGCACAACCTCTCCTTGTCAAATTTGATAGAGGGAAGTCCTTCTACCAATCCAAGTGACCTCAATTTGTTGAGTAGGCTTGTGCTTACATGACCGAATCGTTTATGCCATAAACCAGGATCATCCTGCATAACACTCATACATGTGATAGAGTAATCTGGTAGCGAGCTTAAGTTAGTTACATACACGTTATTATGACGTCTTCCTTCAAGTAAAAGCTCACCAGATTTTTCATTCACAACTTTACACATATTAGCATGAAATTCGACCTTGTTGCCTCGGTCACATAGTTGAGAAATGCTAAGTAAGTTATGCTTCAACCCCTTTACTAGCAACACATTATCGATGGAATGGGTGTGTGACTTACCAATCTTACCTATGGCGATGATTTCACCTATTTTATTGTCTCCAAAAGTCACACTTCCACCGTTGTAGGCCTTGAGTGAGAGAAATTGTCGCTTATCTCCTGTCATATGTCTCGAACACCCGCTGTCCAGGTACCAATGGGTGCCTTCTCTCACATAGGCCTGCAAAGCGAGTCAATTACTTGTTTTAGGAACCCAAACTTGCTTGGGTCCCTTTTTGTTAGCAAAAGCATCTATAGAATCCTTTCTAACCCATACTTTTCTAACAAATTCTTTGCTCCTGTTTATATCAGATTTTCTTTTGAAACAATCATGGAACATATGACCAGTTTTACCACAATAATTGCAAATCACATATTCAGGAAGGCCAACATACTTCCTTTTTCGAAAATCTCTTTCACTAGGATCAGTGTTCTGCCTAGAACAGAACTGAGTTCTGTACTGTTTCGTTTTGTAACCCAATCCTCTCTTAGTCATGTTTTCGAATTGATTTGTCAATTGATTCATCACTTTGCTGCTTCCAGACCATTTCTCCGTGAATTTCTTAGCCTCAACCAGCTCAGATTTTAAAGTGTTTATAGAATCCAAAAGTCTTTCATTTTGATTTCTTAACCCCTCAAAATCAGCCCGTAATTTATCATGTTTCTTTTGAAGCTCAATGTTAAGAATATGATTAGAGTCATTGCTTTCTTTTACACCTATGAGCCTTTTAATCATGGTTTCAATATGTATCAACACATCAGTGTTATTGGACGCATGGCAGGAAACAGAATTACATTCTGTTCTATCAGAAACAGCAGTATTGGTTAAAACAGAACAAACAGACTGACAAACTGTATTGACAGGAACGTTATCACTAGACTTGACTTTCTCAGAAACTCTAGGGCTATCAGTTTTCTGTTTTAAAACCAAATTCTCAGCTTTCAAGTCATCCAAATCACATTCCAATAAGGCCTTTTCTTCAACAATATTCTTATACTCAGATTGTAATTCACTAACTTCATCATTCAAGCTTTGACAATTACGCAAGGTATCACCGACCAATAAAATAAGCTTGTTTTTGGACAAAGATTGCAAATTAGCAGTTAAAGACGAAATACTTACCTCATTGTCTTCATCATCTGAGCTTTCACCAGTTTTGGCCATAAAACAACCATGAGAGGTATGACCATACAGTTCAGCGGTCTGTACCTCCTGAAAAGCTGTAAGATAAAGATTTACCTCAAGTTCAGGCTCGGAATCTGAGTCACTTTCCGATTGACCCCAAACAGCAGCTATCATAGCTTTCTTGTAATCCTTCTTTGCTTTCTCATTTTTCCACTGAGGACATTCCTTAATTCGATGATCCATACTCTCACACTTGTAACAACTAGGATTAAAAGCCTTTTTAGAGCCAAAGACTTGCTTACTAGTGGGTTTCATTACCTTCTTATTGCGATCATTGTTCACGAATTTTCGGAACTTCTTTACTAGCATAGTCATCTCTTCATCATCAGACTCTTCTTTGTCACTGGATTCAACTTTAAGGGCCAAACCCTTATTTTTTGAAGATTCTCCTGTCCTTTTATCGAGGGCTATCTCATGAGCCATGAGAGATCCCATTAGCTCATAATAGGACAGTTTTGACAAATCTTTTGCCTCTTCAATTGCTGTGACTTTCGGCTGCCAACGATCAGTAAGACTTCTAAGTATCTTTCGCACAAGATCTTCTTCCTCTATGCTTCTTCCAAGATTCTTAAGTTCGTTTGTGATACCAGTAAATCTAGCCGACATATCATTGATACTCTCATCTTTTTGCATTGAAAACATTTCGTATTGTTGCATAAGAATATCAATACGAGTACGCTTTACCTGAGACGTACCCTCATAAGCAAGTTCCAAACAATCCCAAATTTGCTTAGCCGTGGTACATCCTGAGATGTGACGAGTATCTTGCTTCCCAACACCAAACTGTAACAAGGAAATAGCCTTGGCATTCTTTTCAGCTTTTTGAAAGTCGTCGGCCTTGTATTCTTCTTCACTCTTGTTTGTAACGAATCCCTCGTTGTTCACTTTGGTAATGGCAAGCGGCCCGTTCTTGATAATGCTCCAGCATTGAAAATCAATCCCTTGAACATAGTTCATCATCCGATTCTTCCACCAACCATAATCCGTTCCATCAAACACCGGACATTTGTTGTTCCAACGGTTGTTGTCATTAGTGGTCATGATTACCTCTCTAGACAGTTAGCTTTACAAGAAGCCCTGGCTCTGATGCCAATTGAAAGATCTAATGACAACACTACTCAAGAGGGGGGGTGAATTGAGTATAACTTTTTCGAATTCGAATGACTAAAGAGAACAGTATGGTGTTCTGTACTACAGGCTAGAGATTATAGCTTGTAGTAGTACACAACACCACAAACAAAATAACAAAATGTAAAGCGGAAGCAAGAATCACACACAAAGATTTCAGGTGGTTCGACCTCAACCCAAGGTCTACGTCCACACAACTTCACTAGAAATTCTTCCCTACACGCTCAACCCAAGACAACTAGAGAACTTGCACAATCAACCCAATTGTGCAAAGCTCGAGTACAACCCCGTACCCCAAAATCTCACTCTAAAAGAAAGATTACAACACCGTATCTCACAAAATGCTTCAATGAAAGCGGATAGAGATAATTTAAACCTAGCTATGAATAACAAGATGAATCTGATAAGTGCTCAAGGTACTAGACGTTTTTCTCAAAAATAAACACTTAGAATTTTTCTCTTGTAAAACGTCTGACTTATTCTGAGGTAAAACATCACGCTATAAAGCCTGAGGGTTTCCAATTAAATCTTGACCAAATCAATTTCTTAATTGCTAACCATAAATAAAAGATAATTATCTAACTATAGAAAATTAGAGTCCTAGTTAAAGGAAACTATATAAAGTGAATTATCTTTAACAAAATTATCAGCTTATTTTTATCAAGAATCACTTAAAAGAAAGTAAGAAATATTGACAAAAATATTCTTTTCTTAATCAAAGCAAACGTGATATTTCTTTTGAAAACTCTAGCCAAAAATCGTCCAATATCAAAATATAGAACAGACCATGGTTCTGTTCACAACTCTGAGCTAATCAAGTAGTAAGAACAGTACCCAGGTCTGTTCCATAAAATATCACAAGCCCTTCAGCACAGACTCACCAAGTTACTCACCGGTACAAAAGATAGAACACAAATTCTTCTAACTAGTCTTCTCACGAATGATCGATCTCTTACTTCATTATCACCTGAAACACAAGCTCACTGAAACCGATCATTAGTGGTTAGGGAATAAACATTCATAACTCTTGTCATCATCAAAACTAACATGGATAGCTCCATAGAGATGATCACCTTCCTTATAGATACGATTCAAAGAATTTACCTCATGATATTCTTTTAGTGAGTTGATCATCTCCTTAAATGTAGATCGTTGGATTGAAGAAAAAGTAACCTCATGCTCACCATTATCTCCTACTCTATCAAGTGAAATTGAATAATGTGAGTCCATTCTAGCAATTCTCTCTAACAACAACTCACATTCTTTTACTTCCAACTCCGCAAATGAGCCTGTGGCACTAGCATTAACCAAATCGACATATTTTGCATGTATACCTTGATAAAATTGGTTAAGCAACAACCATTGGGGAAGACCATGATGGGGGCATGAATTTTGGAGGCCCTTGAAACGCTCCCATGCATTAGAAAAACTCTCATGGTCTTCATGTGCAAATTGGAGGAGGGCATATCGTATATTAACGGTTTTTGAAGGAGGGAAAAATTTGTCTAGAAATGCTTTTGATAGGTTATGAAATTTGTGGAAGGTGTTTGGAGGATGAGAGTGTAACCATTTCTTGGCTTTGTCTTTAAGTGAGAAAGGGAATAGAATAAGTTGAATTGTTTCTTTTTATACCCCCTCACACTTGGAAGTATTGCAATATAGACCAATAGTTGAGAGATGGTCATATGGACATTCGTGAAACTCACCCCTAAAAACATCTTGTTGAATTAAGAATATAAGCTCGGGGTCAATTTGAAAATCGGTTGCTTCAATAGTGCTATGGTTAATTGGAGGCTCGGTCGCCGAAATATTGGGAAGTATATGATTGACGAGCCTCATTAAAAAGCTTCACACCAACAAACAACCACAAGCATAAAATGCAAGCACACTATTGCCAGTGCACTTGGGAAGAGAATCAAATAACATTTGAATGTAGAGTCATTCCCAAAATTAAGCACAAAACAAGTAACAAAAATTAGTCCTGAAATCTAAAAAAAATCAATATCAATTACTAAACAACACCAACCCCGGCAACGGCGCCAAATTTGACACGCCTATTTCTAATCTAGGCGAATCTAATCATCCTAGTATAGCTAGGGTCGAATCCACGGGGACGAAGGGTGGTCGTCTATCGATTAAGTTCTAATTCTAGTCTAATCAAATTAAGAATCAAAATCGGTCTAAACTACTAATTATTTCCGACTAGTCAACAATTCAAACACACAAACTAGACGCTAATTATACTAAAACACGAGTTTAGACAATAATAGAAGAACGCTAGGGGTTAGAGAGGTTCACGAGCATAAAGTTGAGACCCTTTGTTTAGAGGGTTGAATTCGGCCTAATCATGCACACTAACAAGTTATGAAGGCCAAGGGGAAGGGTCAATTCTCTCTCAAGCAATTAACCAATGCCTAATCACTAATTAACTCATTCTTATGCAATTAATCAATAATTCCAAGTCTAGTTAGCCAATTTCAATCTCAAGTCTCCCATGTTGATTAAAACGCAATAATAAGTAAAATTGATCGTCATCTATGTTTACCAATCGTTAAAACATTAGAAAAGGTGATAAAGTAGCATGAAAATGAGGACATATGAGTCATATATCAAACTCCCCCACACTAAACTTTTACTCGTCCTCGAGTAAGTCAAATCAAATCACAACGCAAAGAGGGGGAGATGGGCTCAATATCAAGACACAACTAGATATGCTGCACTTTTATTACAATAAACAAACACAAATCTACAAACTAACAAAATAACCGTTTTATTATATAATAGCCGAATGAGCTTTAGCGTGCTTCGCGCCCCTTCAACTCCCACTCCGGGGTATCCTTGAGGATGGACACCCCTTGGGAGGCAAGGAGGGTCTTGCGAGAAAATTTGGAAAGCAATCACGTCATTTAAGCACATACACAAAAAGTAAATTGATTTCGAACAAAATAAGCCACTTCCCTCAAAAGTGACTACCATCCTAGCCCAAATGGGAGTCTAGGAGGTCTTCGACTTCCCCTAACTCAAAAGAAATGATCCTAAAATTCAACTAAAAGGGAAACTATATACATTAGACAATCTACCAAATCCACTAAAGCATTGCTCACAAGGGTTGACGCCCCCTATCGCGTTGACAAAGAGGCATGGAGGGAGGTGAGAAAGTTCTCAAGTGTGCATTTAGTCTTGTGGACCCCAAATCCCGACTCCTACAAGTGTAGGTGCTAAGGATCGTCCAAAATTTTGCTCGATAACTAAAATTTTGTGGAGAAAGAGGTTGAGAATATGTAGATGATTTGTGGTTTATTCATAAACAAATTTTTTGTGAGGCTAAGGTGTCCCCATTTCAAAATTAGATAACAAAGAAAATCAATTTTTGGGATTTTTACTTACAAAACTTTTTTTTTTGAATTTTTTTTTTTGAATAAACTTTTGAGAATCGAAAGTGTTGGTTAGACCCTTTACCGGGTCATACCAACTTTATTGAGGGATGACGGTATTTTTTTTTGTGGCTCCACTTATACAAGTCTTGCCGATTTTCTTGATTAAAACAAATCGGAATAGTAGCCTCAAAGTCAAAACATTAGGCGGGAAAAACACTTATTCACAATGCAATGGTGCAAGAAGGATTGTCTAAGTGGCATAATTTCCTAAAAAGTTGAAAACTAGAAAGATTTCTAAATTGAGCAAAGGTATTTACACTTGAATTTTTTTGTTTTTTTGAATTTTGAAAAACAAGAAAAGAAAATAAAATACAAGAAACAAAGGAAAGAAAGCAAGTAATTAAATAAGTATACACAAGTTTATCAAAATTTGGATATTAGGGATTTGGATTCAAGGAAGCATAAACAACAAGCACCTAAATATGCAAATAGTCAACTAAGGAGAACAAACAAATAATCAAAAGTCATACAATTTTATACCACCACATAGACTCAAATAATCAAACAAGATGCATTCATGATCAATGAAAATCCAAGTCTAACATACCATCATATCCCATAACCACGAGCTATCACAAATCTAGGCAAGAGCAACAAGAAACACCAAACTCAAATCTCCCCCACACTTGAATCGGACATTGTCCTCAATGTTTAAATAAAAGGGAGTGAGTAAAGTGGATTACCTATGATTTTCCAAGGTCGATGCTCCATCTTATGTTCTTCTCATGGCTTGTGGTGGTGAGAGGTGGCTATTGTCATGTCGGCCCCATTATTAAAATACCCATCAATGCACGTAGCAACTTGTCAAAAGAGGAAAAGTAATCAATTGATGGTACCCAAAGAGATGCATAAGACATTATCTTCAATGAAACTCGAGTGAAAAGATTTTGACAAGACTTGAGATGCTTGTAGGAACCTCTCCACCCCATTGACATACCATTGTCTTCATGGGTTTTCTTGGATTTATGGTGAGGCACGGAGAGATTAGAACCATTAACATCAAATCGACTAGCACTCGATACCTTTTCTCTAAGACTCTCCAAAAACCCAACTTCCTCCTTATAAGAAGGGACAATGTTAGTATGTTCTTCTTTGCCACGTGGTTCTTCATGCTCCCCTATTGAAACTCCATTCTCATCCTTACTCAATAACTTCTCCAATATTTCATCAAGTGACAAGTTTTCGTCATAAGTATCAAAGAGTGTATTGTCGTCATACGAATAATCAAATTCCTATAGAGGATTGTCTTCGAATGCTTCTTGAGGTTCAACATTGCTCAACATATCAAAGTTATCATCAAAGTCATCATCCACCAATATTATCCTTTCACTACAATCACCACTTTCCTCACCCACTTGCTCATAATCATCATCATCATGTACATCAAACCGTGGGTTGCCATAAAGCGAATCGTATCCATATAGGGGATTTTCATGAGAAATGCTTCGAGACTCATAAAGATTGAGGACCCTCTCATTGAGGAATTTCTCTTGGGCATTGTCCTTTGGTTTTTCCTTGAACTTCTCGACGATCATGTCATTATCCTCCTCAATCTCTTCCTCATCCTTCTCATCATCATCATCATCATCATCATCATCATCATCATCATCTTCAAAAGCATTAGGGAGATGATCACCTTCCTTATAGATACGATTCAAAGAATTTACCTCATGATATTCTTTTAGTGAGTTGATCATCTCCTTAAATGTAGATCGTTGGATTGAAGAAAAAGTAACCTCATGCTCACCATTATCTCCTACTCTATCAAGTGAAATTGAATAATGTGAGTCCATTCTAGCAATTCTCTCCAACAACAACTCACATTCTTTTACTTCCAACTGCGCAAATGAGCCTGCGACACTAGCATTAACCAAATCGACATATTTTGCATGTATACCTTGATAAAATTGGTTAAGTAACAACCATTGGGGAAGACCATGATGGGGGCATGACTTTTGGAGGCCCTTGAAACGCTCCTATGCATTAGAAAAACTCTCATGATCTTCTTGTGCAAATTGGAGGAGGGCATATCGTATATTAACGGTTTTTGAAGGAGGAAAAAATTTGTCTAGAAATGCTTTTGATAGGTTATGAAATTTGTCGAAGGTGTTTGGAGGATGAGAGTGTAACCATTTCTTGGCTTTGTCTTTAAGTGAGAAAGGGAATAGAATAAGTTGAATTGTTTCTTTTTATACCCCCTCACACTTGGAAGTATTGCAATATAGACCAATAGTTGAGAGATGGTCATATGGACATTTGTCAAACTCACCCCTAAAAACATCTTGTTGAATTAAGAATATAAGCTCGGGGTCAATTTGAAAATCGGTTGCTTCAATAGTGCTATGGTTAATTAGAGGCTCGGTCGCCGAAATATTGGGAAGTATATGATCGATGAGCCTCATTAAAAAGCTTCACACCAACAAACAACCACAAGCATAAAATGCAAGCACACTATTGCTAGTGCACTTGGGAAGAGAATCAAATAACATTTGAATGTAGAGTCATTCCCAAAATTAAGCACAAAACAAGTAACAAAAATTAGTCCTAAAATCTAAACAAAATCAATATCAATCACTAAACAACACCAACCCCGGCAACGGCGCCAAATTTGACACGCCTATTTCTAATCTAGGCGAATCTAATCATCCTAGTATAGCTAGGGTCGTATCCACGGGGACGAAGGGTGGTTGTCTATCGATTAAGTTCTAATTCTAGTCTAATCAAATTAAGAATCAAAATCGGTCTAAACTACTAATTATTTCCTACTAGTCAACAATTCAAACACACAAACTAGACGCTAATTATACTAAAACACGAGTTTAGACAATAATTGAAGAACGCTAGGGGTTAGAGAGGTTCACGAGCATAAAGTTGAGACCTTTAGTTTAGGGGGTTGAATTGGGCCTAATCATGTACACTAACAAGTTATCAAGGCTAAGGGGAAGGGTCAATTCTCTCTCAAGCAATTAACCAATGCCTAATCACTGATTAACTCATTCTCATGCAATTAATCAATAGTTCCAAGTCTAATTAGCCAATTTCAATCTCAAGTCTCCCATGTTGATTAAAACGCAATAATAAGTAAAATTGATCGTCATGTATGTTTAACAATCGTTAAAACATTAGAAAAGGTGATAAAGTGGCATGCTTTGCAAGTAATAACCATTAGACAACCCCCCTAAACATAAAGTTCACAACTTTAACCCATTAACCTCACCCCTAGCTATAGAAACTATTCACACATGATTAAACTAACACTAATCAAAATTAATAAAACCTTAAACATGATACTAATCATGGGAATTATATAAAGATTCAAACTTGTAAAATAATTCTAATTAATTTACTATTGAACATAAATTAACGATAATTAAAACAATATAAATGACAATAATTAAAAGGGAGAAATAATTAATACCCAAATAAAAGTGACAAAGTGAGGAGATGAATGAAATAAGACGATTTGTATTAATAATAAAACTTTGATAATTGTTGCAATAATTCACGGTCGAATGAAATAAGCTACGGTCGAATCCACTTGGCCATCGACTCGGTGAGTGGACATCTATTCGGCGAGCTACCTGCTGCCTGCTATGCGCTCGGCCGTCCGCTCGGCGAGCGTACGGCCGAGCGGCCAAAAACTGGCGCGCGCACTTGATGTTGGAAGGCCATATCTCACTCATTTCTTGGTCAAATTGGGCTTATAATATATCATTGGAAAGCTAACGAGACAAAATTTAATCCCCAACTTGAATTATCTCAATATCTGCTCTAAAACGTGAGATACGACCGTTTGAAGTTACCCCCTTGCGCGAAGAGTCTTCAACTCATGCGTTTGCCCTCTCTTTGCTTCCAAACTTATATCATCATCCCTTGCTCTTGATTCCCGTGCCTAGGGTCCCGCTCTAAGACCTATATCCGCTCTTTGACTATCCAGTGCCTCGGGTTCCGCTCAAACATGCTCCATAGGTGCCCCTACAAAAGTCAAAACCACACTGCAGAACCCGATTCTCGTACAAAATAGAAGATGCACTAGAATTTGCAAACTGGCATTGAATTGAGCCAAGATAAACATATATATGAAAAGAGCGGGAAAACAACTATAAAATCATCAAAATTAGGAGATGGGAGGGCAAGAATCGCATAAAAATGAGGACATATGAGTCATATATCAGCGTCCAGGCTACCGCGAGTCGTCAAAACCTACTGATCTCGGCTACGCGAAACTCGTACGAAAGAAGCCGCACCCCGCGCCCAGAACCTTCGCGGACCGCGTGGCCTTAATTGGCCGCAAACCGCGCCTTGGTCAAGGGCGGACCATCGTCGGTTCCCAGATCTGGGAGTCACTGCATCTGGCCCAACTCGGTCATGGGTGGCTTTCGACCACCCTTGGCACACCTCCATGCATGGTTGCCCCTTCTCCTTTCTTTGCTCATCTTCGACGTATCATTCCGTTGGCGAAAACCAAGTGCTCAAAGCACATTTCCTAACAATTCTCCACCTTGACTTGAACACGCATTTAGCAAACGTATACCAAATCAAAGAAGACGACCCCCTGCAAGTATTCCCGCAAGAATACCAAACTGAGTTCTAGCTAATGCTCGCGCAGTTAGATCTCAATAGACTCGACCCGATTTTATAACCGTCGAATATACCCTGGACTGGGTCTTCAGTCTTCTAAACTGAATAAGGTCGCTCAAAGCTCCACCTATAGATCAACACCCCAAATGGATAAATCACACATGTCTTACTACATTCTGTTAGTTCATGCAACAAATTAACTAATAGAACTTCACCAGCTTCGCAAAGAAATATACGAGATTTTCAACGATCTCCATTTCTTCTCACCCATTCTCAATACCCAAGAAGTAATAATTGACATCCACGTGCTTGAAACCGTGTACTTGACAATTGACCAACCATAAGATATTCCTCAAACTATCAAGCCCTTGCCGCATCAAACCCGTAGAACAATTAGCAAACTAGCTGCAACAACTCAAACACCCCATTGACTTCTTTTACATAAGTCACTTCTCTTTGTGGGTGACAAGTCCACAAATGACACAACCCGACTTCAATACAACAAAAGAATCCCTAAGTGTCAAGTAACAAACTAGTTACACAACTAGTAGCATCTACTTAAGTAACAAAACATGGAATACGCAAATTCCCAACCAACAAGCAGCTACAATTACTTCCACAAAAGAGAATAACCAAGATGATTTTCCATGATGAATGAAATCCACCACAAGCAAGTGTTATCCCTCAGGTTAAGCCACAAACCTAAATAACACAAGCTACGTGCAACTTCCGGCTAACATATACCACAGTATAAATTACAGCCAACTACCATCCTAGCACATGGTACTCAAAACATGCAAGCTAAGATTTCCCGTTTTAGATAGAGGTAACCACAATATCAAAAGTCCCATACCTTACATATTGCAATACAACAAATGGTACCGTTTACGACGGAGTAAACTCGTCGCAGATCAAGCAAAACTCGTCGCAAAAGGCCTTTTGCGACTAGAATTCCATCTGGTCGCCAGTCGTCGCAAAAGGCTTCGTCGCAAAAAAGTTAACGAAAGGGTTGACCTTCTCGTCGTAAGTAATTTTTTGCGACGAGGTCCTTTTCTCGTCATGAAACACTATTTGCGAAGACATTTCACTACTCGTAAATCTTTGTTTAGACCAGGTTTTCTAGGTCTTTTTTGCGACGACTTTTCTACAATGTAATCTCGTTGTAATGCTATTATTTACACAAATCCACAACGAAACCAAGCCTTATTTTAGGCAATGACACTAAATAAGCTTGTTGTACGTATATATATATATGACAAATGCCGTCTTTTCCATTAAGAGATAATAAATTACAACACGCAATGACGTGGTTTAGATAGATTTATATACACCAATGAGACAATGACACTAAGACCTTTACTAGTAAAGCCTATGGAAGCCAAAAAAGGCTCCTCCTAGTTACATGACTTATGCTTAACCTATGTTAGGTATATCACGTGTATTTATGGCGTACGTGTTCCCAAAAAAGTGCTTGATCTCATCCATACGAATGACCATCCCAATGAAAAACCTGAAATGCAAGTCAATAATTTAGTTAGTTGTATAACATACCAATTACATAAATTACATACCTACAAATTAAGGCACAAGAAAATAACGATGCAATCAGGTAGGCCTCTAGGATAACTTCTACGACAACCACAAAGTTAACCATTTACTGTCCAAACACTAGAGAGACACCTAACAAATATAACCTGAGATACACTAACAATCCTTAACCTACAAAATTAGTTAAGCTAGAGTTTGTCGTCGACAATCCTATACTAGTAGTTCTAGCCTAACAAAATTTGGGCAGCATTTTGTTTAAAATCAACATTATCCTAAAGTATAAACCTACAGAAACAATACTGCACAAGCATTATAACTTTAACATTCAACCAACAAGGTGTGTTCATATCACCATACAAGATATCCTACCGCATTCATATAATAAACCAAGATCCTAGCCCAAATTAAACTCTAGACAACAGAAAAAAGATGACAAGTCAAAAGCTACTGCCACGTCTCTATGACAACCAAACAGCCTGTAGAGGACAGTTAACCACGCACAAATGCCCATCTATGACTAATCGAGTCCACACAAAAGAACCCAACAACCTTGAAAGGATATCAAATTAAAACAACCCAAGTATAAATCATACCCAAACCAGCATCAAATACAAAGTAATTTAAAGCTGCCAACAAACTTAAAATGTGTGAATATCGTAAAAATACGTACTTGCACTCTTGGGCCGAGTAGGATTAAATACACCAAGAGCTCTTATTAGCTTTCTAGTTTCTACTCTCTCCAATCGGCAATATTAGAGATTAAACACATCACTTACCTATCACACTTTGTTCCACTTAAAGAAAAGGTAATCACTTTGTGAAGATAGTTTCATACCTTGGAGTTGCATCCGAAATAAAATACAGATATCATTAAACGTCGTCTCCTACTCTCAAATACATGTTAAAGTGAATAACAATATCAAGCCAGAAGGAAAGAGAAAAAGACAGAAGAAACTCGACAAACCTGAAAATTGAATAGAAAATCTGAGACTTTGGAACCGTGCTACAACTGAGTTGTTTCTGCTCAAATAAGAGAAAAACTCGTCAAGGGCTTAAGATTCAATCTGATATTTCATGAGTCATATGACTCATATTACAAGCTCTAATCTCAATGAAGTCAGTATCAAAAGAAAAATAAAACAGGAATCTTGCAAATTGCAATTATTATTCGAAATCAATGACCTAGTCCAAAACAGTGGCACTCGGCATTACTTGGGGATGGAAGTCAGATACTAAGCACACTCAAACAGAAGAATTTTTACAGACAACTTTCTACTGACAGTGGCTCATGTATGCGCAAATAACATCGAAATGCAAATGGGGTTCAACTTCAGGTTTGCGATGTCGGGTTTGAAAGCCTCTTAAAAGGTTCAAACGAAGTCTTTTGAAGACGGTCCATATCATTGTAGAAATCTAGGAAATTTAACTAAATCATGGTTTTGGATTTACTTAAAAATAACATTTGGTTTGGTGGCAATTTAAGTTTTCGTACAGCTCAGATGCAGGGGATTGACCTGAAATATCAGCAACTGCCCTTTAACTTTGAAGGCTGATATCACCTAGCTCATACATCTGTTTTGGGCAAATTTGAAATGCCAATTGAACTTTGAGAAAATGGCTATCCAATGGTACCTGTTAGAGCTCCATTAGATAAGTTTTTATATGTCTCCAATGCTTTGCCGCACTGTGTAGGAAACGGATGCCCTGTTCCAGTGAAATATTGTTTTACTCTTCTTTGTTAAGCTTGGTTTTCGACCTAAGTGATGTTTTTGGAGAATGATTATGCTTTGAGATTATGGTAGAGTATTGTCATTAGCTACTAAGGTTTATTAGGTTATAGTCATTTTTCGTTAGTACTTAGTCACCCTATTTAGTCATAAACTTTCTTTAAGCTCACTGTTTTGAGAAATGGTTATTACTTTCTTATTTGTTGTGGCTGTGTTGGCTCGACTATATGGAGAGAAAAGCAGCTCTCAATGAGGAAACCCTCAGGGTTAAGAGACGAGCAAGTGATTGATGAACACATATTGTAACAACCCTAAAATTTACTCAACGAAATATATAGAATCGTCACGCCGCAATTGACTACCTAGTCAATTGCTAGGCTAGATATTCGACTACAATACTAAATAAAAATGAAACAATAGAAGTCTTAAACAATTGTCGAGTTACAATTCTCAAAACTAAACTCAAATTACACAATCCAAATGAAATCAAACTTAAATAATGTTTATAAAAATCCCCAGCATGCAGACGACTCTTCAACCAAGCATCCACATCATCAAGACCTGTCAACTACGCCATCGAGAATGACGTAGGCCCCAGAATATGGTAGGGAACGAACCAGAAGAAAGGACGTCAGCATACAGGCTGAGTAAGAAACACAAAAGAATAAGAAGACAAAAGATAAGCGCCTGAAGGCGCGTAGCTAACAAATAACGGACAAGCGTTACATCATCAAACTATTACATCAGTCATCATAGCGATACAAGATTCAACAATAATATTACGTTCATTTTATTAAGGCTGGGTTCCTACCCCACAACCACCACAATCTCGAACCGATGCGAGCTAGAGTACCATAAACAACCCCTAATGACTCAGAGTGTGCACACCCCTCTCTAGAGGGCCAGTAGGATGTGAAGCCTCTAGGAGGAAGCCAATTAGGAAGCCGGTAGCTAACCGACCACAGACTCCCTTAATACAAAGGTACAGAGGTGACCGACCCAAGCCGTGTCACCTTACTCTAGGTGGTAACCAACAACATCATCTTCAATCACAATCATTAGCATTAGTGTACATTTTCAAGCGCGCAAATCATATCTTAAAATCATTATTACAAATATTAAACATAAGAATCAATATTATCGAGACAAGAGAAGCAACAACGCACACTCGGCCGAGGAAAAGCCGAGTGGCCGAGAAGGGCCGAGCCGGTTGTGCCACGGAAGCCGAGAGGCCGGGAAGGGTGAAAGCCGAAAGGCTATTGCTGCAAGGTTAATTTCAACGAGATTGATATAGAAACAATAAAACAAAGGTAAGAATAATCTGTGAACAATGGTCATCAAAACAAGATTAGATTCAAGGAAAGATAGTTTGGAAGGGTTGGATTTCGCGGTTGGGATTCTAACCAACGTTCTTACCTTACTAGCAAGATCACAAGATCAACTCAAGACTTTAAAACGGTACTTCCTTGAACACACAACCTAGAAACCAACAACAAACCACTAATTACCAACCAACACACTTCTAGCACAAACAAGGCCTCTCTAGATTCAGATTTCTATACTCAAACGATCTCCAAACGATACCAAATTCGCACAGCACCTTACTAATCATACCAACAACATAATCCCATTATTAAACCATCAAAACATCGATAATAATACTCAAATTAAGACAAGATCAGATCTGGACAGAATGTCTTTCTCACCCTAAAAACATCTTAGAACATCCCCAAACTAAAACCACATGCTTAACACATCATAACCATCAATCCCTCCAAATTCTACACAATTCCAATTATAAAATCATCATCAATTCATTATAATTTCAATCATAAGAACCCTAATTCACAACCTTAATATTTCATGCATCGAAACACAACTAATTATAACTACAAACCCAACGATAGTTAATCATCACCAAATTCATGCTTAAAGTTCAATTAACATGAATAGTAGAAAAGCCCTAATCTGAAAACTATAAGAAAGGGGTTTAAAACTTACAACTCTTGGTTACAAAACCAAGAGAGAGGGCAAAGAGGTGCGGTGGTGGCGCTAGGGTGGTCGGCGGCGGCGTGCGGCGGCCTCGGGATGCGTGCGCCGCGTCTCCTCTTCTTCTCTCTTCTCTTCCCTTTTCCTTTTCTCTTTCTCGTGCTCTCCTCTTCTCCTGCTTCTCTCTGGCGACGGGAATAAGTGAGGGAAGGGTTTGGGTTTTTCATTTTATTTATAGTTTAGGGTACAGGTTTTAGAAAGACGGGTTTCGGTTAATTACTAATCGAATTACCCGATTCCCAAACTAACCCAATTAGTAAAGAAACTCTAATTCTCCAAAAATAGAATATAGAAACCTTAAAATGATTATTTCTCGGTAAACCTCAATAATTTAAAGTCTCAAAAACACGGGGTGTTACACATATATCTCTTGCCTGAACCTAGCGCGAGAATCTTCTTGGTAAACTTAATCACCTCAAACATATTTGACCTCTATCCTTTCCAATTCCAAATTTCAAGTAACTTCATTACTTCAAGGACCTCCCATTTATTTGTAATACTACATTTGAGTTGCTTTTAGTCATGGATTTTTATGAGGCATACATTGTACTTTCTTTACCCTGCAATACCTAGATATATAGTCTAATGATAGCACACCATTCCCTCGAAAGCCTAACTATATTGGATACGAAATTGTTAGTTCAAATAACATTGTCCAAAACAGTTAGGGTACTTCTAAATAAATTATTAATGTCATCTTTTAGCTACGAGAAAAAAATTAAAGAGGCAGACGAAAATAAAAACTTAACGTAATATCATTGTTCCAGACTTCCAGTGACATCTTTGCCCAAAGGTTGCCTATACCACTCTCCACCATGTGTTAGTTGATCCATTGTTTGTTCTTACACTTAGAACTTTCCAGGGCCTTAAACCATGGGAGTTAAAGAGACAAATTGGTCAAGACTCAAGATAGTTGCATAACTTGTAGTTGCACATAAAATGATTAAACCTTATCCTACTCTCAATTACATTTGTTAAAGTAAATAGAAAATCCCAATCGCACACACTCATTAAAAAAACACACAAAGAAGAATCTCGACAAACCTGGAAATCAAAGACAAAGTCTAGAACTTTGGAACCGTGCAGCAACTCGCTTTTTTGCTGGTCAAATAAAAAGAAAAATCCCTAAATTTACAAACCCTAAATCAAAACACAAACATAGCAGCTCTACATGGAAGAATAGATTGATAAAGAAACAAAAAATCTTAAAATGATATATCCTACATCCCAAATACTAACCCTAAATCTTCTACAACACCAACCAAATCAATTTAAACAAACACTTGTAACAAGATTTGAAGAAAATTGAAATACCTTGACAGGTAGTGTAACAGCCCGATCCATCGTCTGTCACAACACAACCGAATAAGATGGGAAATCACCCCTTAGGCCCGAATATCCTCTCGTAGGCTCTAAAAGGTGAAGGCCTTGTTATTAGTATGATGGTAGGAATCTATTATAAACCGATCATAAGAGCTTTATTATCCCAATGTGGGACAAACCAACTCCATATTCTACTTTCCAAATTCCGTAGTTTTACAAACTCCCCCACTTAGAGAACGCAACGTCCCCGTTGCGGCTCGGCCAAACCATACCAACATCAACACCGGTACAAGATCTCCCCCGCTAGACGGATGGTGTGGGTCTTACCCCAGCACCCAGCACGCGGTTGCAGGGTTGCTCTGATACCATCTGTAACAGCCCGATCCATTGTCCGTCGCAACACAACCCAATAAGACGGGAAATCATCTCTTAGGCCAGAATATCCTCTCGTGGGCTCTAAAAGGTAAAGGTCTTGTTGTTAGTATGATGGTATGAATCTATTATAACTTGATCATATGAGCTTTATTTTCCCAATGTGGGACAAACCAACTTCATATTCAACTTTCCAAATTCCGTAGTGTTACAGGTAGAAGAGGAGAAGATGTTATGGCTGGAGAGTTGATCTTTAGTAGCTTTCTTGTGAGGGTGAGGTCGTAACATCAAGTGGATTCCGGCGGATGGTGGCCAAAAAGTTAAGTCAAGTAGATTTTGGTAAGGAGGGTTTGAGTTGTCGGGGAGAGAGGGTGAGGGAAATAAAACAAAAAAAATAATTGGAGGAGAAGAGTCAGGAAATGAAACATTTGGGGATTTTGGGACGAGGGAAATAAACCCGCCTCTGGGGTCATGATAATTTCAAGTTTTGCGATGAGATTTTTCGCACTTGTGACAGGATTAACGTCTGGTCGTAATTAACTAATAACTACGACCACTCTCAAATTCTCGTCGCTATTAACGTTTTTTAGGGACGAGAAATGCATATCGTTGTAAGTTTGGTCGCAATTAAGACATTTTCTTATAGGGTTGACAACGCTAAAACTAAACAATGACAACATAATGCTAGAATCCTACGTCAACATCATTGATGTGCGGTAAAGAGTGTGTGCTAATAAGGGGAATTTAGATGCTTTTAGGGGTGTTTGAGCTTGTTCTTAGCGTGACTCGTGAACCACATCATAAGAAGTATATTTGGAGTTTAACTGATGGTTTTACGGGAATTTTGTGGCTCAAGACCCTTTTTGGTGAGCGTCGGATGATTTTAGAGATCCATACACCATCACCTCCAACTTCATTTGACTATTAATTTTTATCCAGATAATATTTTGTAGAAATTCCAATTAGAGAAGAAAGTTCGTGATCTTAGCTTTCCAATGATATATTATGAGCTCAAAATGAAGTCCGGAGGTGAAAGTTATGCGCGTTTTAAGATCGCGCTGCGTACCAGTTTCTCGGACCGAGAATACCCGCCTCGGGCCGAGAAGAGTTTTCTCGGACCGAGAAAATGGTTTCTCGGACCGAGAAAAGCCGACAGGGGGCCGATTTGAGGAATACACGACCTCGATCCGAGGAGATTTTGTCTTGGTCCGAGGAGAGCTTCGTCTCGGCCCGAGGAGTTTGAGTCTCGGTCCGAGGAAGACAACTTCCGGGAAGTTTCATTTGACTTTTTGACGGTTGCTTTTGTATTGGATTCTTTTGCTTGGCTTATAGTTTCTTTTGGACTTTTCTTTAATAAAATGGGCATGTAACCCCTCCCTAAGAATTATCACCTTGGATATTATTTTTTGCATCTAGTTTTCATTTTAGAGAAAAAAACTGAAGGAGAATTAGTATTTTGATTATAAATTTCTTCTCAAATATTATTGTAATAATTAGTATGGGAGGCTAATCCCCCTCCTAGACTCTTGGTGTAATCAATTCTTCATCCTATGTATTAGTAAGTATTTTTCTCTCTATTTTACCTTTATTTTCATTATAATTAATTCCTTGTTCTTTAATGCATGATTTATCGTTGTTTTATCTAATTGGTTGATTGGATTGAATTGGGTACTTCATATGCTTGGTTTTTAATTGATGGTCATTGATTATTAGCCTAAAAGGAAGCAACTTTCACATGTTTAGTGTATGGTTATGACTAACTTGTGATTGGGGAATTAATTAGGCAACTAATAGATTAGATTTGATTAGTGTCGCGGTTGCGGCTAATTAGATACTAATTTGGGTTGTTCTCGATCTTTTATTAGTCCTTGCTCTTCATGCCTTTAGTTGTGATTTGTTTGAGTGGTCACTAGACAAATTAGGACTAAAAGGAGGGGAATTTGGTAGCGGTTGCTCAAATTCCCCATAAAAGAGGATTAATTGGTTAAAACCGGGATTGTTAATGAATTCGTAATATTAGAGAGAGGTAAAACTTACTATATTAGGGTGTTAGAAGAGATTATCACCGAGAGTCGCTTTAATTAACTTGTTATCTAGTTTATTTCGTTTTAATCCAACTTTCAAACCAAAAATCCTCCATTTATTGTTCTTATTTCTTTTATTTATTATTTTTCCGCAGTAGAATCGCATATTAGGACTTCCCCTCTTCCTCGTGGATACGATACCCACTTACCCTTGCTAGTTAGCTTGATTTAGTGGTAATTTGACTAGGAATAACGACTTCTTAGCATTTTGCCAAATTTGGCGCCGCTGCCGGGGAAGAGGCGTTTTTATTCTTTTTGCTATTTTTGTGTGGCTTTTATATATTTTTGTTGTGCATTTTTCTATTTGTTGTTTTTGTTATTTTCATTTTCTTTTAAGTGTGTTTCAGGCTTGTTCTTATTTCTCTTTTGCGGTGTTTGGGCCACTAGCCTATGGTCTAAACCCGTACTACTAATCCCAATTTGAGTCATTTTGAGATAGATTGGGAACTTGAGAGAACATTGAGGCAAAGAAAGAAGTTATCATTGGAGCAAGTGAATCAAGTAGTTGTTGAGGAGGAAGGGAACGTGTTCGCCGATTTTGATTTGTTTAGGGAGGACGGTTCTTACACTTCCGCAACTTCCGACTTTGTTGATCTTAACATCATGAGTATTCGGGAACTCACCGCCCCAGATCTCTCACAACAACCCTCATGCATTGTCTTCCCCGATGATGAGGCAAGTTCAAGAATCGAGATCAAGGGAGCTCTTCTACACCATCTACCCACCTTCTACGGTCTTAGTACGGAGGATGCTAATAAGCACATCATGGGGGTGCATTTGGTGTGTAGCAACATGAAGCCTGCCGGGGTTGATTTAGACACCTTCTTTCTCAAGGTATTTCCATTCTCATTGAAGGATCGTGCTTTGAATTGGCTGTATACTCTCCCACACAATAGTATCACATCTTGGGAATTGTTGTAAAAGGCCTTCATTCTCAAATACTTCCCCAACACTAAGGCTTCGGCTTTGAAGAAGGAGATTTCAACAATAGAGCAACGGGGAGAGTCACTCGCCTCTTATTGGGACCGGTTCCGAGAATTGGTAGCTAGTTGCCCCTACCATGGCTACAGAGAACAAGACTTGATATTGTTCTTCTATCACGGGTTCGATGATCAAGATTATAAGCACGTGGTAGCGGCTAGCCAAGGAGGTTTGGATAAGATGGCCCCAAGTGTGGCTTGGGATTTTCTTGAGGAGCTAACAACTAAATCAAGAGATCGAGAATCTAAGAGATGTGTGCGGAAGGTGAATATGGTAGAGACCCTCTCTAAGGATTCTCAAGTTGGCGAGTTGACAAAGATGATGAAGGAGATCTTAAGGAATCAAGGTAGAAACTCGCCGCCTAGAGAATATGAGGAAGTTGATGCAATCAACGGTTTTCAAGGCAATCAAAGAAGGTTTGACGGTTTCCAAGACGGTAATAGAGGCTAGAACCAAGGTGGTCAAGGCAACCGATTTGAGGGGAACCGGTTTCAAGCTCAAGGGAACTCCAATGCTAATGGGAGCTAAGGAAATCGAGGATATGGAGGTCTTGGAAGAAGCAACAACTCTCAAGGAGGCATGTATCAGATGGAGCCTCCCTCTAATGACCAAGATCAAGCTCAAGTAGGTAATTACTCTCCATTGCAACTAGAGAACATGTTGAAGGCTCTAACTCAAAATGTGACGACAATGGCTCAAAACATGACAACTATGCAAGTCACCATGGTGCAAAATCAACAAGAGACTAAGGCTAGCATACAAAATCTTGAAAGCCAAGTTAGTCAATTGTCGGTTGCGGTGAATCGGCTAGAGTCAAGAGGTTCCACCAAGTTTCCATCTCAAACGGAAGTCAATCCTACAAAAAACGCGAGTTTCATTGGCCTAAGGAGTGGTCGGAAGCCTCACGTCGTAGTTGAAGATGGAAATCGGGAAATGGAGATGATTGATCAAGGAGGAAGTTTAGAACAAGATTTGGCTAAGTATGGAGAAGAATGGCTCGAGAAAGAACCACCCCGAGCCGAGGAGGACTGGACTCGGATCGAGGAAGATCACCCTCGGCCCGAGGAGCATACACGGGAAAAATATGGTTCTGCTGCATTTTCTCGGCCTGAGGAGGTGACGTCTCGGACCGAGAAGGACCCGTCTCGGCCCGAGAAAGGCTCTTATCGAACCGAGGACTCTGTTTCTCGTGGGGTTTTGTTTGATTCTCCCCCACAATATGATGATGATGAGGAGGTTGATGTACCATTTCCCGAGGCTCTCAAGGACACTCGGAAGTGCAAGTGCAACAACACCGAGAAGTACGTTCTTTTTCAAGACTGCAAAGTGAATATACCCTTCCTAGACTTTGTGTAGAACGTTCCGAAGTCGGCTAAATTTGTGAAAGATATGTGCACGATAAAAAGGAAGTCGAAAGCTAAGGACAAGAAGAAGGTAGTGATGAGTGAACAAGTTTCAGCCGTTTTCCAACAACGGCTTCCTATAAAGTGTGGTGATCCCGGTATGTTTACCGTTCCGGCAACCATAGGTAACACTACTTTTCCTAAGTCCATGCTAGATTTAGGTGCATCCATCAATCTTTTGTCATCATTATGCTATGATTCAATGAAATTCAAATCAATGCATGAAACCGATATTGTGATTGAACTAGCGGATCGCTCGAAAGTGTATCCTAGAAGAGTTGTGAAAGACGTGCATGTTAAAATAGAAAATCTTGTGTTTCCCGCAGATTTCTACGTTCTTGATATGAGTCATGACAAGCATGATCCCCCTCTCCTTTTAGGACGTCCATTCATGAAAATCGCTAGGGTAAATATTGATATGCATAATGGTGTCATTGCATTGGAGGCTAATGGTCGTAGGATAGAGCGACATGTTTATGAGTCCAATTATGATGTTGATGATGACCATTCAGTCCATTCTATTACTACATGTGTTGTGAAAGCTCCCAATCATGATCCTCCCGACCCCAAAATTGAAAATGTGAAATGTATCTCTTTGAATTGCGTTAAAAATGTGAAATCTCATGTGAAAGAGATGCACTCTACACTAACCAAATCACCCCTAGTGTTTGGAAAGTCTTTGTTGTCGGTTTTGCAGGAATCGAGGCACAATAAGGCTACTCCAAGTGGTTCAAAGAAGAAAAGGGAAAAATTTGGGAAGTATGGGGTTAGAGGTGTTGCTAGATGGAGGGTCAAGGGTGAATCGGCTAATGGTGGGTTGAATGCATTTGGATTTGGTTATAGTTGATTGGTTTTGGAGCTCATGAGTCGAGCCAACGATGTTAAACAAAGGCGCTACTTGGGAGGCAACCCAAGCTTATTATTTGATATTGTTTTGTTTGTTTGCTTTTGGTGTGTTTTTAGCTCGTGACACTTGCCATATAACGGAGAAGCCAAGGTATGATATCACTATCTCTTACACTTTCTTCTCATCTCATTTCTAACCAATTTGCTCCGTCGCCCCGTTTTGTCCCATTTTTTTATACCATATCTCTTCATATTGACTCCTCCCGTTAGTTTCACATGCTTGTTTGTCCCTAAACCGTTGACTTTTGGCCCGAAACTCACAAATTAATAAAAAAAATGGCCTATTTTGTTTTGGTTTTTGGACAACTTTTGGTGTGGGGGTCATTATGCTCCAACAAACACACGAGGGAGATGGGAATTTTTAAGGTGATCGGAGGCGACCTATTTTGAGGAAGACGGGAGTTACGAGGTGAGAGAGTGACTCTTCTACCGGTCTTTTGACCATGAGCCACTTGCTTTGACGGTAATCGAGGGAAATGGAGCTCTCACGAGATATGTTTTCTTTTCCCTTAACTTTTCTCTCTCTCTCGATTCTAGCCTCTACTTCCGCACCCGTTTCATTAACCGTTTCTATACCCTCTCTCTTTGTGCCCCACCATGTTTGAGCCCCCACTATTTTGATTGTTTTTGAACACCCCATCCCGCCCTTAAACCACTAAATAGCCTTCATGTTGGTTCACTTTAGTTGGGTGCCTTGACTTGTGGCCGTTGTTGGAGGATGTGTTATGCATATTGTTAATGAGGAAAATGAAGTGGTGAGACGAGGGTGGGCACATTTCTCGAGGAAGAATAGGGGAGTGAGGTAAGTAGGTGTCTCTTGGGCCGAGAGCCTGTTATTTCCTTATTTGATGAGATGAGACGATTTGGTTCATTGTTGTGTGGGTTAGTGGATAATTTGATGGTACTCCCCTTCCCCCAACTCGTTCTTGCCCAATCTTTTGATTGGTTTTGGTTGTCATTGGGGGCAATGACGAGTTTTAAGCATGGGAGAGACGGTTGGCATTGTGTTGTATTTCGATTGTTGTTGCCATTTGTCACTTAGTTTGTATTATAGTTTTGTTTTTGTGAAAAAAAAAAAAAAAAGATTCATGGATACCACGACGGGCGACATAAGAAGAGAAGTTTGGGGCGATACGAGTTAGGATCATCAAGGGAGTTATAAGGAGGTTCGGTGTTTAGAAATTGGTGGTCTTATATAGAAATTCCTCTTGCATTTTGTTGATATAAGTGGCGTCGGTGGTTTAAGAAAAGGTGAGTCACATTCCATGGTTATCCCGGATTGTGGCTTAAGAGGGATTTGGAGAGCAATTGGGGAGCTTAGGACTCTTTAGTCCCCATTTGTTTCATTTGTTCCGGGTTGGTAGTATAAGATGGTTAGAGGTGGGGTGTTGAGCATTGCACCCACCCCAACTCTAACTAGGTTTTTGTGTGGTTTGACTTGCGGCTCTTATTTGGAGGAGTTGGATTTTTTGTGTCGTAGTTTATCCCGTGCTTCAAGAGAGACCTAGGTTTTGAGTGAGGATATTTGGATAACTCGAGCACGAGTAATGGTCTAAGCATGGGGGAGTTAGATGTGCGGTAAAGAGTGTGTGCTAATAAGGGGAATTTAGATGCTTTTAGGGGTGTTTGAGCTTGTTCTTAGCGTGACTCGTGAACCACATCATAAGAAGTATATTTGGAGTTTAATTGATGGTTTTACGGGAATTTTGTGGCTCAAGACCCTTTTTGGTGAGCGTCGGATGATTTTAGAGAACCATACACCATCACCTCCAACTTTATTTGATTATAACTTTTTATCCAGATAATATTTTGTATAAATTCCAATTGGAGAAGAAAGTTCGTGATCTTAGCTTTCCGATAATATATTATGAGCTCAAAATGAATTTCAGAGGTGAGAGTTATGCGTGTTTTAAGATCGCGCTGCGTACCAGTTTCTCGGACCGAGAATACCCGTCTCGGGCCGAGAAGAGTTTTCTCGGACCGAGAAAAGCCGAAAGGGGGCCGATTTGAGGAATACACGCCTCGGTCCGAGGAGATTTTGTCTCGGTCCGAGGCGAGCTTCGTCTCGGCTCGAGGAGTTTGAGTCTCGGTCCGAGGAAGACAACTTCCGGGAAGTTTCATTTGGCTTTTTGACGGTTGCTTTTGTATTGGATTCTTTTGCTTTTGTCTTATAGTTTCTTTTGGACTTTTCTTTAATAAAAGGGGCATGTAACCCCTCCCTAGGAATTATCACCTTGATATTATTTTTTGCATCTAGTTTTCATTTTAGAGAAAAAAATTGAAGGAGAATTAGTATTTTCATTATGAATTTCTTTTCAAATATTATTGTAATAATTAGTATGTGAGGCTAATCCCCCTCCTAGACTCTTGGTGTAATCAATTCTTCATCCTATGTATTAGTAAGTATTTTTCTCTCTATTTTACCTTTATTTTCATTATAATTAATTCCTTGTTCTTTAATGCATGATTTATCCTTGTTTTATCTAATTGGTTGATTGGATTGAATTTGGTACTTCATATTCTTGGTTTTTAATTGATGGTCATTGATTATTAGCCTAAAAGGAAGCAACTTTCACATGTTTAGTGTATGGTTATGACTAACTTGTGATTGGGGAATTAATTAGGCAACTAATAGATTAGATTTGATTAGTGTCGCGGTTGCGGCTAATTAGATACTAATTTGGGTTGTTCTCAATCTTTTATTAGTCCTTGCTCTTCATTCCTTTGGTTGTGATTTGTTTGAGTGGTCAATAGACAAATTAGGACTAAAAGGAGGGGAATTTGGTAGCGGTTGCTCAAATTCCCCATAAAAGAGGATTAATTGGTTAAAACCGGGATTGTTAATGAATTCGTAATATTAGAGAGAGGTAAAACTTACTATATTAGGGTGTTAGAAGAGATTATCACCGAGAGTCGCTTTAATTAACTTGTTATCTCGTTTATTTCGTTTTAACCCAACTTTCAAACCAAAAATCCTCCATTTATTGTTCTTATTTCTTTTATTTCTTATTTCTCCGCACTAGAATCGCATATTAGGACTTCCCCTCTTCCTCGTGGATACGATACCCACTTACCCTTGCTAGTTAGCTTGATTTAGTGGTAATTTGACTAGGAATAACGACTTCTTAGCTTGTCAATCATCAACTGTATAAGTCCACTAAAGGACTCACCAAGCAAAGAACATCGTTCTCACTCCATAGAATCTCGAACTCCCAAATAGCTTTATCAAAAAACCATCTTCAACGCCACATGAAGAAACCACGATGTTGACATAAATTGCTCAACTTCTCTATCAAACACATGCTACTAATACTTTTTTTTTTTGATGAAATGTAAGTAATTGGATAGATGGAAAGATTTTACAAAATTAAAAGGGGCATACCCCAGTGAATTACATCAGCTAAAATGCTAGACATTCTATGACACATGGACATAAAAAACAGATTACATGAGATCTTTGCTCTCCAACCATGTCCTATCTTTTTCTCTAAGGTTTTAACTGACTCTCCTTAATCTGACCTTCACCTCGTTCCAACATTTCTGCAAAGTTACTTCTGGTAACCAAATATTCTACTCGTGCCTGGTTCTATTTCTAGCAAACCAAATATAGGAGATCAAATTGCATATTAATGCACCTGTAATCTGCTTCTTGATTCTCGACCCAAATCTCTTCTTGGCACACCACTGGATAGTGTTGTCATCAGGTATCATGATTCCAATTATCCTTCTTAGCCCTTCCAAACATCTTTTGTTATATTCGAAGCTGAAAAACAAGTGTTCATGAGTCTCAGCCTCAATTAGACACAGTTCACACTTATCTTCCACACAAATCCCCAGCTTCTTTAGTTTCTTTTTAACCTGCAAGCTGCTCTTGATAGAAAGCCATGCAACAAAGCTGGCTCTTGGAATATTGTATCTGTTCCAAATAACCTTATCCTACCCTGCTTTGTCAAACTTTCCTTTGAGCCATAATTCATAGCCTTTCGCAACTGTGTAGTCATCTTGTTACCAATCATTGCAATAAGGTTTCATAATCTCTTTAATCTTACACTCTCTTCCAATACCGAGCAGCATCTTCTGGTGGGTTATACTCTCCCCACTGCTTTCCTTTTAGTTATATGCTATGCACACACTTAATGCACAAGGTGTCTGCCTTACAATAAATCCAATGCACATACTTTCCAATACATGCTTTGTTCCATTCAACCACATCTATTATCCCCAGTCCACCTGCTTCTTTTGGACTACACAGTTTTTCCCAATCGACTAGGGGGGATTCTAGTCATTTGGTCAGAGCCATCCAATAGAAAATTTCTACATATAGCATTGATTTTCTTGAGCACAGCCTTTGGCAGAACAAAAATTCTTGCCGAATAAGCATGGAGATTGATCAACACATCTTTAACAAGAGTAAGCATGCCTACATAATCGAGTTTTCTCGTTCCAATGCTTCTGATTCGCTTCACCACTTTCTCTGTGGGGATATTACAGTCCAGGATCGAGAGCCTGCCAGCAGTGATCTTGATACCTAAATGATTGAAAGGAAGTTGTCCCTCCTTACTTTGTATTGACTTTTTACATACATATATATATATATATAAAGATTTTATCGTTTAAATTTATTCAGTTTTGTATATTCTGAATAAATATACAATCTGTTAAACTCCTATAGGTCGTAGAGACGATTTGAGCCCTATGAAGTGAACAGGAATAGCAGAATAATTTAGTCCCTAGTCACAATGTGAGGTGACGACTCTAAGTGACTAGAGTGTAAGTCGATTAGGATGACTGGTTCAAAAGTCATAGGTCATGGGATGACCGGTCGTTTACACAAGCAGAATGTGAGACACTCTGTCGGACTTGACCACCTACAGATTCCTATTGCTGGGTCGAAGCTAGGAGCACTGTATTATACCATTGAGTCGATTCTTTTGACCTGAAACTATTTGCCAGAGTTTGTGCAATAAATAGTGGCTTTGATTTATGTCCTAAGTCGTGCCATTAAAGGAGGCTATAAGGGCATATTTTGGGTCACTGTGAGTTGTATGGAACAATGAAAATAGAGTGAAGGGATTGTCCGCCCACGTCAGGGTTAATATCTTTAGGCCACTCAAGGAGTAGCAACTGGAAATGCGTGGCCACGCTCGGAAGCAATCTAAGGTAGATTTTTCCGGTCAGACAGTTGCGCTCTTGATCGAGAAAACCACTTTACGATTCACATCGGGTGCAGGAGCGACCTGAAATACATCTTGCATTGAGTGGGAGATATAAAGGGCAAGAGAGTCGATCACGCACATACTTGTCTCGGACAAGTGGGAGATTGTTGGACTAGTGTCCTCCGACAATAGTGCGTTGATTAATAAATCTCAATTATGGAATAAACAGGGATCAGTTTATAAGATGAACTTATCAGTTGATCAACGTAAATCAATAACGATTGGCCGTCTAGGGTTTGACGTTATTGTCGTCGTAAGATGGCGGAGATCGACTGATCCCTATCGGTCATACCTATATAGGATAACGTGATGAACTCCTGTCAGCCAGTTAATAGTTAACTGGCAATGTGTTTAGTATCAGGCTGTAGAGTTTATTATATTATTGATTATAAGATAATTGATAATAAATAAACCACTGATAAAATAGAAATTTTATCAGTGTATAAGTTACTAAATTTGAGATTAGTAATTATACGGGTATTGTTGTGATTTGTCAGTCGTGACAAATTTAGCTAGAATTAATTACAAGAGTTGTAATTATTAGCTAAAATATGATTAGATATAATTATTATATCAATATATAATAGTTAATTGTAACTTAATTAGTTAAGTTATGAAATGACTAAATTAACCTTATTATACCTTAAAGGTTGGTTAATGTAAGTGGGGGCAAATTAGTAAATTTGATTTACTAATTTAACCCACCACTATATATAGTCTAATCCATGTTTAGACTTATTGTACTAATCATTTTCAACACAAAAATAAACCCAAAAAAATTGAGGAAAGAATCATCATCTTCTTCCTCTCTAAAAAGAGCCAACTATTTCACCATAGCCACCAAGTTTTTTTGAGCTTTGCATGTAGCTCAAAAACACATCTAAACACAAAAATACTTCACCCTAATTGATCCTAATTGTTAGGGATTAGGGCTATTTTGTTTTTGGGGTAAACCGAGTTATTACTAGTACATAATAACTCGGTTTTCTCGTGAATCCTTTGGTACGTGCCGTGGGAGATTAGAAGAGTTCAAGAATCAAAGTTTGGAAGGAGGATCATCCTTGTTAAGCAGCTCAAGACATTCCTTATTAAAGGAGAGCACAACCTAGAGCCAAAACAAGGTATATGATCTTTAAACTCGGCTTTTAGTTGTTTTTAACTACATGCAAATCGATCCTCACCTAAGGTTCAACTTAATAGAGTTATTAAGTGTTGTTTAGAGTGTCTAAACCACCTTAGGTTCTAACACTTACATCCTGAGATCTCCAAAATCTCCTTTCTAATATGACAATTTACCCCTGCAAAGTACATGTCTGATATTGCTTGATTCATATAGAGGCCTGAGGCTTTAGAGAAAGAGGAGAATGGTCTAAGTATCAACATCACCGACTTAGCTTCCCCTTTGCAAAATATCAAAAAATCATGCTACTAATACTAGCAACACTAACCAGATGTATGTTGAATCTCCGTTGAAGATACTTCAACCATAACAACTCCACCTAAATGACTGAACTCTATTGCAACTTGTAAGACTACAAATCTGACCCACACTACCAATGGAATTCCCTAATTCTTCTTAAGAACATCCTTGCAAATCCACAGCTTTATGCTTCGAGATAACAACATCAAATCTCATGTCTCGGACAAATAGCAGCAAGTCATTGTGCCCGACTTGCTACTATCTATTGCTTCACTATTGATGACTTTCCCTTCACTCGATCCCATCGGCTACTATGATGCATCAATCATCCAATAAGTAAGCAATTCCTACCATAAAACATTGTAGTGCGACATCTTCCATATGAACCTGTCAATAATCATGTCCACACGTATAGGTAAAGCAATAACCACCAGCAATACTGGCTTGACATCCACCTTGATCAACAAATGTAGCAACATGGACAAAGTGGCTGGAGCCACCTCAAGCTCCACCTCTTTCTCGACACCACTATTCTTGTCAACACCTGTGAACACAAACATGAAATAAAATAATAGAATCTCGTCAAAAGTTTAAGCCATGTCACAACATGACGCTTTGAACCCATAATTCTATCTCCGTATCTCTCAAAGTGTCAAATCCTCTCGGCCCTCAAATGAGAATAACCAATCGAACACAATCATAATCTTCACCACCAAGAAACATGTACACAAGAATATCACCCATGTCGACCCATAACTCTCTTGGAACTCCGTAGTATATCCCGCACTGTGAGGTCAACATCTGATCAAGTAACAAAGCAGTTTCCACAACTGCTACCAGCATCTCCTAGCATGACATGCAAATGAAAGTATGCATCCAACTCTCTCTTGCCTTGTCCAGTTCATGTGTTTGGCTACACCGTTTTTCCAATGATGTATATCCGCGATATGATGCCCCAAATACCGTCATAAAACTCAATGAACACAAAAGAAACCATATTAGCTATTATCCAATACGTAGCCATTTGATTTTCTTGCAATTCTTGATCTTCAATTCAAAGTCTTTTGTTGCCCCAAGACTTTGAACAACTGGCTCCATACTAGAATCTGTTCATCGATGAATGAACCCTATCAAGAACTTTGGGTGTGAGCACCCATGCTAAACTCCCCATGTGTTTCCCAACTGAAAAACACACATATCACTCACAACACTCAAGAAATCACATCTTGAGACAACAGGAAAATCCACCCCAGATAATAACGACATCTTCCTATTACCCCATGACCCAAGTTCAAATCACATGACTTAGTCAACCCTGAAGATTAGAAGACAAAAAACACCCAGCAAAACAAGTCAGTCATCCCACCTTGTAAATCATACAAAGTGTATCTCTTGATACTAGCAAGTACCAAGCTGAAACTCTTCAACGAGACAATTCTCTATTCTGAGCCTAAAACGCACCAATCGACCCTGCGGGGCTCGCAAAAATAGGTTTGGGGTTTGCACAGTTATTGAACTAAACAAAGGTTTGATCGTTGAAAACTCAAAGTCGTCACCCTGTCTTTACCCCAACAATGAAGGGTTTCGAAATAAGTTTAAAAAGCACAAGTTCGAAAACAAATGAAAGAATTTTTAAGGAAAACCTTTCGAAAACCAAAAATGACTCCATGCGCCCTAAAGGCAAAATTCTGTTTTATTGCGTATTTACAAATTTTGGAAAACTGGTCTACGACATAGAGAAAAAGGGTTCGGGGCCGTAGTTAAGGGGTGCGAACAGTTGGAACTCGTCTCCCCTTCCGTCATAAGGACTACGGGCACTTACTAATACATAATTTCCTTCTAAAGAGTCTCAACATATTGGTTACGTTAAGATCCATATAAATAAGTAGAAATGGAAAAGCACATATATTCACATTGTCATTCACATGCAGAAGTTTGGAAAAAGAATTTACAAAAGTTCCCAGATCTTTTTGTATGGACTTGGGGGGTTTGAGCACCAAAGTTACCCTACGTACCTTTTATTGTGGGATTGGAATCCACTCGAGGATCAAAACCCAACGTAGTTCTGAATGGCAGACCCACGACAACGACCTTTTCCACTGGGGGGTTGCGGCTAATATCCGCGAGGGTAGGTGGATGGATCCACAGTGTAGATATCATTCCACTAGGGAAATGATCGGGTTGATTCTACTGGGGATATCACCCATGTGAGGGTAGAGATGGGTTTTATCTCGCTTGGAAGGGGTAGAAAGTCGTTTCGCTCAAAGTCGTGCTATTGAGAGACTTTATAGATGACTCACATTAGAGTCAAGTCGATCCACGGTAGAATAGAGCAAAGTATATTCCGCTTGCATCTATGTGTCTCTTGATCGAGACGGCGATCGCCATAGATCACCATGTCTCCTGAACCAGGCATGTCTCCTAAACGAGGTCTTAATGTGGATGATTCAACCTCTCTAATGTGAGTTTAAGGATAAGACCTCTCAATAGGTTGACTATGGTTGAATTGACTATCACGGAGAGATTTAATGGAATGGATGGGGTTGTGTGTTTGGGCTCGGTGGAATTGGCCGTATCGATAGAGCTTCCCTTGTAGGCCCTACAACAATATAAGGAAAATAAATCGCCGATTCGATTATGTTCGAACAAGAAGTGTTCCACTGGGGCATTGGTGGAATAGTTGGTAGAGGTGAATGTAGATCGACCTCATGATCGCGCATAAGCGAATTGACAATCCTTGCCTAGTGTTGGGGTAGGGCCCCTTCCAAAGTCCATACAAAGAACGGGAAAAGAAAACTTTACATGCAAAATACATCAAGAAATGTTTATTTACTTAGATGTTGTAGATTCCACAGATGGTCTCTAAAACGACGGACGCGCGAGTCATGCGATGATTGCACTAGGATAGGAGTCGCCACCAAAAAATTGTGGGGTGTTTGGAAACCATGCAACGCGATATTGTTCCTTGTTACCGAGGGACTACGTAAACACTAATTGAGTCTGTACCCATTGAGCATAAACGCTTGGGGAAGCGAGTCATGCCAAGTACAAAACACTTTTGCTAGTCGTTTACCGAAAATAACAAAACCGAGGGACGTAAGGAACAAAATGCGCATTGTACCCTACGCCAATATGCAGTCTACGGACCGCAAGACTGGGTTTGGTGGTGACAGTACGTGTTGGGAAGCCAGAAGACACCCAACCCCGCGCACGTATAGCAGCCTCTACTAGTTGAATTATCGTTTACAATTCGTTGAGAAGTAAAGCCATGCAAATTTACAATCATTTACAAGTTAAATACAACCTAATAAAATTTAGGTAAGTCGTTAGTTTTAGCACATAAAACTAGATCTTAGGTCACAACGTTGTTAAGATTGATTAACGGTCACTAGCTACCAATTTGTCCAAGCGCTTGCGCTATGTGTGTTAGGCGTGATTCATGTAATTCGTTTTAGATCTAAATCTTGGGTAGGCAAAATAAATCTATGTCGAAAGCAATAAATTGCGCACGTAAAGAACGGGTAGAAGATGAGAATAAAGTAAAATGATGAGTTTAGAAAAGAGGGGATGCCCTCAGGACTTACGTGTGTCCGCGATACCACTACTTGCTCTACTATGTTTCGAGGTCGCTGCGTTGATCCTTAGTGTGCGTCGTAGGAGCTAGATGTGTTATTGAAGCGATGCGTTGCTCTTCGAACGTGGTGTTTGAGAGGGGCTTTGCTTGAGTTGTGTGTTGTGCTGTCGTATTTGGGGGTGCCCTAGAGGTGTAGGGGTGTTATTACGGTTTTAGTGTTGTAGTTGCTAGGGTTTTTGTATTGTTGTTAGGGTTTTTGTGAGAAGAATTGTGATGAGAGAGGAGCAGCGTTTTGGGGTGGAAATGGTGTGTGAAAAGTGTGTGAAGGTGGAGGAGAGGCTAGGGTAGACTAGGGTTTTTCAATCAATTAGTGTTTAATGCTTCAAATTCGCAGCCTCCACCACTAGGCCCAATATATTCAGCCCTTGGCGCGCGTGTCTGGCAAAAAAAAGACGATGCGTCCAGGGGCTCTGACGCATGGACGCGCGCGTCTAGACTCTTAGACGCACTATGCAAAATTTGATTTTTGGCTTCTTGGTGACAAGATTAGTGTACATGTGAATTTGGGTGGGCAAATGATGTACACAAACATGTGTTTTGATGATGTTTTGGCTGTTTATGCACGCGGTTCATTCCTGAGTTTGGTCAGGTGTAAAAGGGTTGGAAAGTGATTGTCTTTGGCCTTGTTTTAGGTAAAGGCGCATTTGCTAATGGATTCACGGCAACGGTGGGTCACATAGTAGAGCAAGTAGCCGCATTTCACTGTAAAATGTTCTTTCATCATTGGGCATTTGGGTAGGGACAAATGTAGGTGTCTACAGATGTACAAAAAGTTTTGAAAAAGGAATTGAAATTCTTAAAACGTTGGGGAAAACGGAGAAAACGACTTTAATTAGAAAAACTAAGAAAAAGACGTTTAGAAATCGATAAGAATACATTTTTAGGGGTTTTTAACTTAATTATTTACAAAGGGGGTCAATTTTAGTCCTTATTGACTTTAGTCGACTCGGGTTGACTTCGATTGACTTGCACCTATTTGCAAAGTTGACTTTAATCGAATTTAGGTTGTGTCGGGTTGAGTTGGGTTGACATTAGTAGACTCGGGTAGACATTGGTTGATATTGGTAGATTTGGGTAGATTTGTTTGACTTTGGTTGACTCGAGTAGATTTGGGTTATTTGTCGGATTTTTGGAGGCTTTGGTAGACTTGGTTACATTTTGGTTGGTTTTAGGCCATGGTTGACTTTCATAGAATGACCTCGGTTTACTTGACTTAGCCTGAACCGAGCTTGCTCGCCAAGCCCTCGGGTTCGATTCGGTCAAAGCTCGGCTCGTACTCGGATTGACCGAGCCCGAGCCCGAGCCGAGCTCACACTTAAACGAGCCGAGCCCGAGCACCTTAGTGTTCGGCTCACTAAAGCTCGAAAGCTCGTTTTTTCTAAAAATAGCTAATTTTTATTATTAAAATTTTATATTTTAGAAAGTTATGCTCATATTTTTAGTATTTCATGCGTTAAACTTATTGTTATGTGTTTATGTTGTATGATTGAATCTAGTATATAGAAATTACGTTACACTCTGGCTGCACACACAACTATAGAACCGAGCAAGGGACCGAGCTCGAGCGAGCCCGAGCCCGAGCCCAGGCAAGCCCAAACCCGAGCTTGGTTTTGCGAGCTCGCCGAGCTCCGAGCCAAGCCCGAGCCCCAAAATGACAGTACCGAGCCAAGCCCAAACATACAATGTTCGGGCTTGGTTCGGCTCGTTTACAGCCCTAGTTTAAGGTCACCGAAACAAGTGATTGATTAATTAGACTCCATGTTAAGTCTATTTTTTTTATAAATTGGCTTAAATAGATTCCTAATTAAGTCTAAATTGTTTTTAGCATTTTGACATTTCAAAGAAATGGATTACTTAGACTCCCTAGTAAGTCTAATCATTTAATTAATCAAATCAATTAATTCGGGGAAGAAACTTGTCATTTTTGACCCCAAAAAACAGAATGTTGGTGGAGATTGAATGGTTTGCAAGATCAAATGAAATCTTCAAATGTTTCTGGCCTGGGTTGAGGGTGGGTTTATGAACATCTTGGGATCACTCAAGAATTTTTTCATGATCCCAAGAGTTCATTTACTCCAAAACAAATTTAAGGTTAAAAATGGGATTTCTGAGTAAAACAGAGTCTGTTTTCAAAAAAATCATAACTATTGATAGAGACATGAGTAATTTATGTGCCTAGCAAAAGCAATAGGCACAACTAGAGCTGGGCACGGGCCGGGCGGGCCAGTGCTAGGGCCGGGCTTTCCCGAGCTAGTGCTCCAAAAGTCGAGCACTGGCACTAGCACTAGGTACCCGGGCTAGTGCCAGTGCTCGACTTTTGGAGCACTAGCACTAGCCCGCAGTGCTTTGACCGGGCTTTGACCCGGGCTGGTGCCGGGCGGGCCAGTGCTTGGGCACTGCCTCGGCAAAAAAAAAAAAAAAAAAAAGGGCTTGCTCATAATTACCACAATTGTATCATTATTTGATAAACTTATAATAATTAGGATGCCTACGTATCTCGAAAGAATCAAAGCCCACGTAGTTCTTTACTTACCTTACTTACCTTTGTTTGATTATTGATCGGTTTATTCTTGGACGTTATCAATTCTCGTCGGCGGTTGATGCTCCCGATTCCGATGTAGTATCCATTGTCATGAATGGATCTTATTCGTCGTCATCATCGTCATCTTTCATTCCTTGTGTTTTTGTTATTGCTTGATCCCAATCTTTTTTGCATACACATATTTTCACGGATTCGGGAGCCAAGCTTGATCGTTTTTCATCTAATACTCTTCTACCTGTACTAAAAGCGGACTCCGAAGCAATTGTCGAAGCTGGAACTACAAGAACATCCTTTGCAATTTGGGTTAAAAACGGATATTGGTGGCTATGTTCACGCCACCAATTAAGAATGCTAAAATCACTATCATCGTTAATATCATGGGTTACTGATAAATAAGTATCGACAAAAGATGAAGTATCGTTTGAAATCGTTTTTTGTTTTTTTAAAATAATGTTGCTCAAACCACCAAATCTACTCTTTTTAGATTTTAAAGGCATAGAAGAAGAAGAACTAGCTTGTGCATTATTACCACTATACAAATCATGCAATTTACTAAGAATAGATTGACATTTGTTCACATAACTTTGTACATCATACTCTTGTTCTAATTGCGTATAATAATAATCTAACATGTTTTTCAATCCATCGACTTTAACACCGGGATCAAGAAGACATGCAATGCCATATATAATAGGAAAATCAGAAAAATAATTCAACCATTTCACACGCATCAAAGAAACAACATGCTTTAAACTATCGAAATTAGAATCTTGTACACTAGACATAGCCATAACTATTTGAACACATTGCATGATCACCAAATGAACATTTGGTTCATATACTTGCGAAAAAAAACCTTTGTAGCATCATAATAAGACTTTAAAAGATCATAAAGAGGTTCGGCAAGTTCCCAAATGGAATCATCAAGAAGTTGTACATTTGAATCAAGAAGTTATAACTTGTTTATACCTGATTGCAGCACCTAGCATGAAATAGGTAGAATTCCACCTTGTTGGTGTATCGAGACCAAACCTCTTCGGTTTCAATTGATGTTCCGTACACAATTGTTTGTATCTTCGCTTTGTTGTGCCCGTAGTTCTAAGCCACTTAATAACTTTTCTAATAGGCGTTAGAATATGAGCAATATAAGCAATACCTTCTTGTGCGGACAAATTAATAATATGTGCACAACACCTAACATGTAAAAACATACCATCTAATAATAAACTTGAAATATTACTCTTAATATGACGAATACAATTAGTATTAGCCGTAGCATTATCAAATGAGATAGTAAACAACTTATCAAGCAAATTAAAGTCACTACAAGTAGTATTAATACGCAAATATATGTTAAAACCGGTATACGACTCTTCCATAACATCAAAAGCAATAATACGTTTTTGCGATTTAAAATCATTATCAATCCAATGAACTGTAACACATATATAAGGCTCACCTTGTCTTGAAGTCCATGTATCACTAGTTAGTCAAGCACGTCCACTAAATGTACGAAAATATTCAATTAGCTCGCATCTAGTTTTGTTATATTGTGTCATAGTATGACGCTTAAGAGTGTTCCTAGGCACTTTTCTAAAAGCGGGTTGTAATGATAATCTATTAAACTCTTTATAATTAGGACTTTCACCAAAACTAAAAGGCAATTCATCAAGACAAACAAAACGAGCCATATTATCAACCATTTGATCCCTATTATAATAAAAAGGGGTACCTCAACCTGGAGTCGGGGTCATATAACCTCCGATTTGCGATTGACCACTACGACGACTTGATTCACCTTGTTGTTGGTTTTCGACCTTTTCGGGGTTAAATATGCCATGTGTTTGTAGGTGTCGAGTTTGAGTGCCGGTTCCGCTACCCGCTTTCCACTTCAATTCCGTATTAATTTTGTTGTTTTTGCAAATTGTACAAATAAGTTTATAATGTTTGGCATTATTTTTGTCTTTCTCGACGAAGATTTTCTCAAAATAAGGCCAAGCAAAACTTGATTTGACACCACGTCGATTTACAATACCACCATCTTCTCCACCTATATTAAAGAATAGTGATATTAAATTATTAATTATGTTGTAAATTTAAATCAATTGAATAAATTAAAAAAATTGAAAAATTAAATAAATATGGAACTATATAAATTGAATTTTACCATCTTGTGCATTTATATTCGGAGTACAACGAGGTGGTGGCATCATCGATGATTCTTGTTGTGATATATTACCTACACCTACAAATAAAATTATATTAATAAAAGAAAAATTGACAAAATAACACTAATAATTATTAAAATAAATTAAAAACATAAAGTTACCTTGATTAACATCGGTATCGCCTAGAAGTGATTGCTCATACTCCCTCATCGTTCTTATTTGATCGGGAGTTAAATTATCCATTTCGGGTTAATATTATTTTTTGAAAAAGGTATTAAATATATTGAATACAATATACAATAATTATCAATATTAATAATAATTTTCAAATTAACAATAACAATAACAATAAAAAAATTATTAAATATTGTATACTTAATAGAATACTTATAAAGTTGTAATAATTTTTTTAACTAAACTTGAAAACTTAATTATTACTTGAGAATTGTAGAGTTGTAGTAATTGTAGAAGAAATGTAGAATAGAGAGAATAATTGTGTGGAAAATTGAGATGGATGAAGTGGGTATTTATAGATAATTTAGGGGAAGAGTAAATAAAAAAATAAAAATAAAAAAACAAAAAAAAATAAAAAAACAGTCGTTGGAAGGCCAATATTAATTGCATATACTTCACTTGCAATTCTCTTTTTCCTACAAACATGGTTGCATGGATGACAAACAAACCATGGTTTTGCAATAGATGAACTCTATATTTGGGTTTTTATTGACAACCCCAATGTAGAAGTACATCTATTGTTTTTGCTCTTATCATTATGGAAACATGGGAATCTGCTCTTCAAATTTCATGCAGGAGACTTTCCCAAAAATGGTACTTTTTAGTGCTTAAAAACGCGTCGAAATTAATTGGTCGGATCTAAAACAAGATTGAGCAGTTTTACTACAAAAATCGTCATAAATTTTCTATCCTGAATCTAGACCTGAAAGTTTGCAGAGCGATTTATAAGACCCCAAAGAAGGTTTTCTCAAAAGATCAAGATTTTTAAGCTAAAAAAATCATTTTTATACATAATTTACAAGTTGGACTCAAAAACGGTGAAAACTAGGCAGATTTCCGGATTGGATTTATGGGCCGTTTTGTACATGGAAGAAATTGATAAAAACTTGCAAAAATATAGATTTCACTCATGAAGGTAGAAAGGTAACAAAACATACAAAAAACACACAAAGGCACTCCACTCCTTATACTCTCGCAATCTAGTGTTCCCCTCAGTAAAGGGAACGGCCACAAGAGGCCCTAGAGGCAAGCTTATGAATCCGTAGGGGTCAATCAACCGCTACTTCATCATTACCGACCAAGGGTTGACAAGAAAAGATGTTAGTAATGTATTTGAGAGAAGAATGAATTGAAATGCAAGAATATAAAAAGAAAGGGAAAAGAAAGACTATCTTTGATGATCAATATAGATGATCCTCCAAGTCAATATACCAAGTCACCTAAACAAATTTTAATCTAAGTGAAGTTGATTGGTTTTATTACTTATGTGCTAAAGTGATCCTAATGCTACACATCTATACTATACTTTTAATAGGCTAATCTCAACGCCTACGTGGCAGTCTTTGAAAGCATCTAGAGCAAAAAAAATCCAACTCAAATCTTACGTGTCATCCCATTGTTCAATCCCCTTCTCTCTCCTCCATGTAATACACCCTTCAACTTTTTTCAAATTAATTCTCATCAATTTCATCATTTATACGATAATTCATCATCATTATTCATTCAACTAATGGTAATCAACTTTGTGTCTCTTGGCTTTTCGCTTACCAATTTATCATTTACATATTAGTTTGAGATACTATATATACCTTGGTAATTTTTTTGATTTGGAGAGAAAAATTTGCATGAAACAAATATTTGATGTGTTGGAAGAGAGAGCGGAGTTAGGTTAGGGAATTAGATATTAACATAGTGGAGTATAGATTGCTTTCTCATACAACAATTTAGAGGAATATTAGCATCTTTTGACAGTTTTATGTATTAATAGTTGTTAGTCTTTATATAAGTGTTTGTGTTTGTACTCTCAAACTATTGTTACGTCCAAATTATATAATGCTATTTTTTTTATGGTTGCATTGTAGAAGACTATATATACGGAGTAATATAATTTGATAGCTTTGGTCATTGATATTTTCAATTTTGCATTAGACTATGAAAATATGATTTTACTAAAATGCATGCACACACCATATATCGATTATGGTTACATGAATCTTAGAATGATTCGCATCAAAATTTAATTTTTTTGGATCAATTATGGTTTCAATGAAGAGTAGAATATGTGTTGCGGTAAGCTTAGATTAAAAACGGGTGAAGCTAAATTGCAGTCTTTTACGAATCATGTGAAATCATTTTGAAATTTGAACTAAATTTGGAATGATAATAGGTCAATCTGGTTAGGTCATGGTGGGGTGTCATATTTGGTCACTTCTTGGACAAATTCAATCAAAATTGGTCATTTTAAGTTTGGTCAATTATGATCGAATTATTATCGGATATTTCAATATTATATCACATAATATATCAAGTTGATGTTCTATTGCTAAATTATGTTTTAATAATTGGGATTTTAATGTGGTTAATTTGCGTCATAGGCTAACAAAAAGGTTTCATAAAATCCACGGGGCATGTCAATGGCGAATCATTTTAGGTTAATTACACATCATCAGCCTACGTGTCACTCTCATATTATTTCAAGTCTCTTGAGTTGTCTTTGCAAACGTTTAGAAAACATTTCAACTTCTTTAAATTTAATTAGCATAAATTTCGTCATTATTGAATCATTAATCAGCATCTTAATAATTGTATTGAATAGGTGTCTCTAGGATTTTCGTTTGTCAAGTTTGTTAGTTACATGTTAGATCAACATAGTATCTATATGGCTCAGTTATTTGTTTGAAGTTAGTAAGTTAAAAAAAACATGTCACCCACACATGAACGGTATGTCCAAAGAAAGAATTAAGGAGAGGAGATAAGAAGATAATGGTGTAGATAATTATCACTTTCAACAATTTAGAGTGATATTGAGAAGTTTTAATGATTTTATGTATCAATCAGAGTTAGATGTTATGAACTGTGCATTATCTTTGTACATATCTCCAAGTTATTGTTAGTTACAAATTAATATAGGAATTATTCGAAATGGTGATAGTGTATTATAAAAATAAAAAAAAACTCTTTTTATAATGAAAGTTGATCGTTGGTCACCATATTTTTTATCTTACAAAGTTACAATTGAACCGACAAAGGCGACAATTGTATTTTGATTACTAAATTCTACACACCTACTGTGAATTCATACAACGTTACTTAACTTTTGATATTTTTTTCATTATGATATGCAAATCATGACTATTCATTATTTTGGAAATATAATTTGCAACAATAATTTTTTTGAAATACTTTGAATATAGCATCACTACTGGTTTAAAAAAGCATACCAAAATCAAAATGATAATTGTGTCAATATACATATCTTCTTAACGAAATTTAAATTAATGTTCCTATATTCACTTTATTTACGTGGTGTTTGGTTCAAGGTCGGAAACGAAATATAGATGTCATGGGTTTAAATTTGTGTACGTTTCAGCATCCATAGGCAAAACTGCAAAAGTAATAGTTTTTGGGGGAGGAGTGTGGATTGAGATTTGTGTGACAATATCTAGGAGTGAGTCTAAGGGTTCGAAAGAGTTTGATTAAAATTGAGGAAGAGAGAGTCAAATCATAAAATGAAAGATAAAGTAGGCAAATAGATCGTTGAACGGGAGATAGTCCAATCACGTTTAAAAGAGGTCTGCCGGCTAAGAGTATATTAGTGTCCGTGCAGTGTGGGAAGAGAGGTAGTAAAGTAGAGAGTATCCATAATTTAATAAGCTTAGAGGCGGAAGAGTTTCATTTTGAGGAATGAGATTCATGAAATACCGAATGAAAAACAAACAATTATAAAAATAGTGTGAGCATGAGTTTGTCTCTTAAAAAAAACTCCCTACGTTCCAGTGGGATGTTGGACTTTTACTTTTCGACTAAAAACCAATAAAATATGGTGGGGTAAAGGTGGGAGAAAAGAGAGAGAAATAGAAAATCCCCACAAAACCAATAAAATGTGGGTAGAGGTGAGACGACTTGAGGGTACTATATTAACTTTATAAACACCAAACCCTCCTTAATAAGGAAAAGTCAACAATTCACTGAAACACCCCAATATGAAATAGTCAAACATCTCACTGGAACTGTGGGAGTAAATTGTTTACAAACATAATTTCAAGTGGACAAGACACCTAAGAAAATCACGATTGTTGTTGTTCCATTAATATTGAGATCAAATAGTTATAGAACAATGATTCTTATATTGTTAATTTAATATGTTAAATAATTTTTGAATTTTTTTAATATGAATCGATATCGTTCTCATTTTTCGAAGAAAAAGGCACTCCAATACATAAATTTGATGATTGGAAATACACATTTATATAAAGAAGAGTACAAATAAGTTTAGATACGATCAAAGGGTGTTTATATGTGAGGATGATTCCATTGCTTTAGGGGGGTGGGGGTCATGTTAGCTATGGTTAATCATAACTCTTATGATGGATAAAGCCATTATTTCCCTTTATCTAAAAAACAGCCCCGTGATTTCACGGGGACAAATACTAGTTTATTAGTAAATGGTTAGATTTAAAGTGGAGTTTGATGTGAGAAATGAATGAGAGAATATGATCAAATGTAGAATTGAATGTGAGAGATTAAATTCTCTTTTCTTTTGCTTGTGAAAGAGCCGGCCCTCCTTGCTCTCTTTCCTCTCTTTTGTTTTGGTTTTGATGTGTAATGAATGTAGTAATAAAATGTGAGGTGTGTTTATGTAGAGAGAGGGATGTGAGTTATGAGGGAGGTGAGGAATAAGTGAGATAGATATCTCATTAATTTAGCAAATAAAAGAACAAAACCCTCCCTGCTCACCACTCATGTTGGATGGCCCTCAAGAGCCTCACATCACTCTTTTTTATTTTTGTCTTTTGCTATTGTAATGAATGTGAAAGAATATTGGCTCATCAAATGAAAAATAAATCAAAAATCAAATAGTTAGCATCTTTTTAGCATCTTGTTAGTGTAAATCCATGTACATGACATAAGGGTGAGATCATGAGTTGAAGTCATTGACTAGGTGGTTTAGTAGTTAGGAAAATAAAGTTGGGTTGGACTCGTTTCGAGCAATCTTGCCTCGGTTTGCGCAAAAATAAAAACCGGGTGAAACGAGGTGATGAACAAATGAATTTAGAATCAAAAACAATGAAAACCAATATTATTAATATAATTTACACAATTTTCGAAATTTATATTAATAATAGAAAAAATGGTGAAATTGAAATTGGTAAGCTATTGTTTCATTCACAAATAAACGAATAGAAACGGGTGGATAGAAATGAATAAAGTGAAATTGAATTAGAAAATAGAAATAGAGTAGTAAAAATGAAATAAAAAAAAGGTGAGACAAAATTTGGTGTCTACAGACCCGACGGCCAACCCAACAATCGATAACCTTTCACACTCAAAACTTGAACATGTCTCCACGATCAAAGTATGTGCTTTACAAGTCACCTGTCTTAACTAGACCGATCCAACTACAACCACCTTACATGCAACATCAATTGTCATAACAATACAACCACAAACAAAAGGCGTTGCCCGAACACAACCAATCACCATATAAGACACACAAGACACAAGCAACCCCGAATAAAGATCCAATGATCCTTGTATGTACCACTACCATAGAGAAAGTACATACATCAAAGATCATCCTCTATTATACTTCGATAAAAACTAGCGTACAACAATATGCCGAAGTTCCCTGTAGAAGTAACAAACCACAATGCCACTAGATTTCAAAAAACTAGATCCCAACTTCTTGTACAAAGAAGTTCTCCCATGAGTTGCCTTTAGAACTAACAAAAATGCACCGTAACAAGTCCACGCAACATCCTAGCATAACGTATGCTTCTCCCACATCTTCTAGGATAACAGTTTCATATATTGACAACATATGACCCCACCAAGAGCATTCAACACCGCCAATAATGAAGCAGATAACCAAGCACTATCCTCATCTAACAACTTAACATCTATATAAAGCAAATTCACATAGATTTAATTTGACCAATATGATATCTAAGTGACGAACCCACATGCAAATACAAGGCAAATAATGATTGTTCCAAGAACAACTTACCGGTGAGCGGATTTGTCATGTCCATACTCTCCAAATATTGCCATAATTGAATAGTCGTTGTATCATAACAAACCCTAAGATACCTCCATCAGTTAAACACCGCATGATGATGGATTGAGCCCTCTCCACCATGACTACCGCAGCAATCTCCATAAGTTCGCCCAGATGTGCTTTACCGCTTTGTCTACCACAGTAGACAAATCTCATCTTTATCTGTCATAGCCTGAAATTATTCAAATTATTCCACCCAAATAATCTCGTCGATCTTCGTTGTCTTCAACAAGCCATCGAGTTGCCCAGGATTCTTTACAACCAAGCTCTGATGCCAATTATTGTGCGGAAGTGTGTATGCGCTAAGATAATCGATGGCAAAAACAACAATAAAGAACACAAGAATTTTAACGAGGTTCAATACCAACGTGATAGCTACGTCCTCCCAGGTCTAAAATCAATCTCACTATGATGATGAGAGTTTACAGATACAAAAAATTATCTGTCTTCTCAAGATCTGCCCTTCTTGAGAACCCTGGTTGGCTCTCTCTAATTTTGTCCCATAAAAAATTAGGCTAGACTTTATTAGGTGGTTTATATATTAACACCTTCTAACAAAGACCTAATTAATTAAGGTAATTAATTAATAAAAGTCAAAGGACAAAGCATGGCAAATAACCGACCATAATCTCGCGCAAAGAATTACGCGTAAGATAACCGACCACCATTGTAGGCCGATAAAACCTACTGATCTCGGCTACGCTAAAATTGTACGAAAGAAGCCGCACCCCGTGCCCAGAACCACCGCGGACCGCGCGGCCTTGGACGTGGACCGCGCTTTGGTCACGACGGACCGTCGTCGGTTCCCAGATCTGGGCGTCACTACATCTGGCCCACCTCGGTCATGGGTTCTTTTGACCACCCCAAAGGCACACCTCCATGGTTCCCCCTTGTCTTTGCTTTGCTCATCTCCGACGTATCATTCCGTTGGCGAAAACGGAGTGCTCAAAGCACATTTCCCAACAATCCTCCACGTTGACTTGAACACGCGTTTAGCAAACGTATACCAAATCAAACAACACGACCCCCTACAAGTATTCCTGCAAGAATACAAAACCGAGTGCTCAAGACACATTTCCTAACATATGATGTACACTAGCAATATTGTAACACCCCCAAATTTCCTTCCCTTTTTAAAAACATTTTTATCGCGAATCAAAATCCAAATTAACGAAATTCAGAGGTGTCACTCCGCACTCAAGTTAGAGACCCAAATGCTAGCAGATTTCAAAAGCCAGAATATAAATGTCTAATGGTCTCAATTAATCTATTACAATCCAAAAATTAAATTAAAATAACCTGAAATCCAAAATACGAAATATGACATAGTCTAAGTATTATCAGTAGTCAATAGCTTAAAGTCTAAACTTTATTTATTCCAACTAATATCTAGTGAGTCGTCATCCCCGCAATGCATCATCTACTCCATACCTGTGGTGGATTTAAAACACAAAAACCACAGTTGAAAAAGTCAGAGAAATTGAGTAAGCTAACACCTCAACTCGTAGAAAACCAAAAACCCTTACCTGGATTTTGGAAACGTTATTTTCGAAAACACACTTAGCACATAATCATATCAACCAAATGAATTCAACGCAACATCCGAATATCAAATTCCACAAAATTCACAATCATCAATCCAAACTTAGTTAAATAAAGAATCCACTACGAGCTTCCAATCCAATCCAACTTATTACTTCACAACTTTGTAGATTCATTGTGCCATAAACCAAAGACTTCTAGACCTTAAGTGTGCACACCCCCCATTAAGTATTTTAACCTTAATAGAGTAGTACTAGAGCCAATCCTACTTAAAAACCGATGCGGTGAGGCTGTAATTAGGAATCGATGCGATTCCGTCACAATAATTAGGAGCAACTCCAAGGCTCCGACAAATTAAGGGGCAACTCCGAGGCCCCGACAAAATCATTAGGAGCAACTCCGAGGCTCCGACACAATCATCATAACACCATACTTCGTCAAATATCCATATCACCATCATAATCCACATTCACAATTTGAATCATTCATAAACCAATCACAACCAATACCACATACAAATCCACATTACCTTTATTTCCATTACAGTAACCATACATGTACAACATAATAATCATAACGGAAATTGAATCGTTCTCCACCTATCATGATACTAAGTTTTCATCCAAACACACCATTCACATATAGCACATAATTTCAAAAGAGTTTCTACAAGTTTAAGAAAGGTTGAGCATGCTAGCTTACATATTCAATGCACGCAAGAACACGACAGCACAACGGTCACTAGTACTCTTCGTCTACGAACTCAGGGTCTACAATTATACAATCGATAATCCCAAATCAATACTAATCTCATCCAATCATTCATCTAATACTTATGAAATTCTTATTCTATATGCAATGCTCATGACCTCTTAAATTTCTAATCCAACAATTACAATTCTAATTACATAGTTAGCTACTAATACTCAAATAATACTTAATTTGTTTTGAAAATTCTCAAAGACTTAAAACTTCTTTTAAAATAGAATCTAATTCATAAAAACAAACTTTTAATTATTATGATTTATTCGGAATTTATTAAATCAATCTATATTATGTTTTAATTATGAAAAACTTGTTTAATTACATCAAAATCATACAAAAACGAATTAAATCAACTAAATTTTGAAAATCAGATTATAAATCTCTAAATTATCACCATGTCGAAATTTCAACCACCATAATTAAATTTTAGCTAATTAACCTAATTTAGAAGCAATTAACCATAATTTCCCCCAATTTTACAATTTCTACAAACTTGAGCAAAACCCCAATTAAATCTCAAACCAAACTTAAGAGCCCTAATTAACAGATTATAAACATACTAAAGTCATAATTTACGAAATCAACTGAACCAAATTCGAATTATCAACCAATTAATCATAATTTCGTAATTAGTAAAAAAAATTCAAAACAATAATCAAGATCAATTCTTTTTGCATAAAACCAATCCAAATCGATTATCCAATACTTATAACATATATTAGAGCTTCTTAAGCACGGTTTAGAGTAAGAAAAATGAATCAAAACTAACAATTACTAAGGAAAACGAAAACAGGGGAAGAAGAAGAATAAGGCTTTGCTCACAAATTTGAACGAGGAGAGAGGACGTGGTGGTCGGAAGAAGGCTCGGAGGCGAGCAGCTGGGCAGGAAGAGGAAGCGAGTGGCGGCAGCGGTGAGAAGGACGAGCGGAGAAGAAGAGGGCAGGGGAGGACGCGGCTCTGTTTTTATAGGGGAAGGGGGTTTTCTTTTCTTGCGTGGAGAGAGAAAGGGGGCGGCTGATGGGGTTTTTTTTTCTTTTTTCCTTTTTCTTATTTCTTTTTTTTTTTGGGGTTGGGTTGGGGTATGAGTTAGTGTTTGGGCCAATGGTGTCGATTTGGGTTGCTATTGGTCCATTGGCTATGACTGACCCGATTTAGTAATAGAACCCAAAATTGAAATCCCGAGTTTAGAAATCATTTGCGAACTCATTTTGAAAACGACTCACAAATAACATTTAAAAATCTTTTTCATTTAGATAATGTAATTAGTAAATCTAAAATATTAATAAAAATTACTTTGAAATTTCGGGATATTACATCCTTCCCCCCTTAAGAGAACGCTTCGTCCCCGAAGCGCAAAGTAACTCACACAACCACACAACACATACCAAACTCATATGATGCAAATGATTGAATGCAATGCATGCTTAAAGTAAAAGAACGAAGTTAGTATCACATTCTTCCCCCCTTAAAAGAGAGTTACGTCCTCGTAACTCTAGTTATACATGAGCAAAGAGGTGTGGGTATTTTCGTTTCATGTCATCCTCGGCTTCCCATGTAGCTTCTTCAGTTTGGTGGTTAGTCCACAGCACTTTGACCAACTTGGTGACCTTGGTACGGGTATTCCTAGTTTTTGTGTCTAAGATTTTCACTGGATGTTCCTCATAAGTCAAAGATGGATCTAATTCGCCTTTTTTGGGTTCTAACACATGTGAAGAATGTGAAATGTATTTCTTGAGTTGTGACACATGGAAAACATTATGAACCCTATGAAGGTCTGAAGGAAGATCTAATCTATAGGCCACCTTTCCAATTTTCTCCAGAATATCATAAGGACCAACGAACTTAGGACTTAGTTTCCCTTTCTGACCAAATCGCATAACCCCTTTTGTTGGTGAAACTTTCAAGAATGCTTTCTCCCCCACTTCAAATTCAACTGGACGACGTTTCCGATCTGCATATGACTTCTGTCGATCTTGTGCTGATTTCATTCTGTCCTGTATCAAACGAACTTGGTTCATTGTATCCTCGATCAACTCTGGTCCTAGAACCACTGTCTCACTTATGTCGCTCCAACACAAAGGTGTCCTACATTTTCTACCATAAAGTGTTTCGTACGGTGCCATCCCTATACTCGCATGGTAGCTATTATTGTAGGAGAATTCAATCAATGGCAATCTATCAATCCACGACCCTTGGTAGTCCATAGCACAAGATCTCAACATATCCTCTAAGTTCTGAATCGTGCGCTCAGTCTGACCGTCTGTAGCTGGGTGAAAAGCAATGCTGAAGTGCAATTTAGTTCCCAAGACTTTCTGAAATTCTTTCCAAAAAGGAGCTAAGTAATTGGGATCCCTATCAGAAACAATCGTACTAGGTACACCATGATATCTCACAACATTATTGATATAAGCATGCGCCCTTTGCCCCATGTTCCAAGTGTCTTTCATAGGGATAAATCGAGCAGTCTTGGTCAGCCTATCCACAACCACCCAAATCTGATTCATACCGTTCTTTGTAACTGGCAATGCTGTCACAAAATCCATAGATATCGAATCCCATTTCCAAGTCGGTACATCTAATGGTTGCACAAGTCCTCCCATTCTTTTGTGCTCAAACTTTACCTTCTAACAAGTAAGACACCTAGAAACAAATTCTGCGACTTCATTTTTCATCCTTGGCCACCAAAAGAACTTTTTCAAATCCTTACACTACTTATCACCCCCTGGTGAACTGAATATGGAGTGTTATGTGCTTCAGTCATCAATCTCTCTTTCACATCACCACATTTTTTAGGTACACACCATCTACCTTTGAATCTAATACTACCATCACCAAAAATCTGAAACTCATTAGTCAAACCACTGTCAATCTTCTTTCTGATTCTCTCCAACTTAACATCCCCAGGTTGTCCTTGACGAATCTCATCAAATATATTCGAAGTTGCAGTCATACTAAACAAATGGTTCTCAATAGCTCCATGTTCTACTACCTCTAGATTCATCTTCTGAAACTCGATGCACAACTCATTAGGAACAACCCACATAGAGTTCAAGGTATGACTCGTTTTCCTACTCAAAGCATCTGCAACAACATTAGCCTTCCCCTCATGATATTGAATCTCCAAATCATAATCCTTAATAATTTCTAGCCATCTCCTTTGTCTCATGTTCAGTTCTCTCTGTGTGAAGATGTACTTAAGGCTTTTGTGGTACAAGTAATGCCTCCAAATTTTCAAAGCAAATACAACAGCAGCTAATTCCAAGTCATGGGTGGGATAATTCTCTTTATGAGGCTTTAGTTGTCTAGACGCATAAGCAATAACTTTCCCTTTCTGCATCAACACACAATCTAAACCCTTTTTGGATGCATCACTATACACCTCAAATCCTTCAGATTCTGATGGTAAGGTCAAAACAGGTGCCGTAGTCAATAACTCCTTCAACTTCTGAAATGCTTCCTCACAACAGTCATCCCACTCATACTTTGTAGTCTTCTTCATTAAATTAGTGAGGGGCCTAGTAATGGTCGAGAAATCCTTCACAAACTTCCTATAGTAACCAGCCAAACCCAAGAAACTCCTAATATCAGTAACTGGCTTAGGTGTAGGCCAATTTCACAGCTTCAATCTTTCCTGGATCAGCGGAAATACCCTCACTACTAATGACATGTCCCAAAAAGGCTACCTTATTAATTCAAAACTCACACTTAGACAATTTCGCGTACAACCTATGATCTCTTAATGTTTGCAAAACTAGCCTAAGGTGTTTCTCATGTTCCTCCTTTCCTTTCGAATACACCAAAATGTCATCAATGAAAACCACAACAAAACGATCAAGATAAGTTCTGAAAATTCTATTCATCACATCCATGAACACAGCAAGAGCATTAGTCAATTCAAAAGGCATCACAGTGAACTCATAATGACCATAACGTGTCCGAAAAGCAGTTTTAGGGATATCTTGTTCAGCAATCCTAAGTTGATGATACCCAGATCGCAAGTCAATCTTGGAAAAAGTGTCAGCACCCCTCAACTGGTCAAACAAGTCATCTATTCTCGGCAATGGATACTTGTTCTTAATGGTCACATTATTCAGCTCTCGATAGTCGATACACAACCTTAACCCACCATCCTTCTTCTTTACAAACAAAACAGGAGCTCCCTGTTTTGGATAAATTTATCGGGTCTACCTACTATGGGATGAATCGTCTGTTAAGGAGATGAATTTGAACTATAGTGATTAAATAGAGAAAAATGCAGTAAAGACACACAAGATTTTTAGGTGGAAAAACCCTATGAATAAGGGAAAAAACCACCGGGGCTGTAGCCTCCTTAAGATCCACTATAATCGTTGCTGAGTACAAGTACAATGGGGGAGTATAATTTGATTTCTCTATCACACTCTATCTTGATTGACTTGTGTATGATCGTCATTCTCCTTGTCAAAGGCTCATACTTGTAACGTTACCTTTATAACGTTCCAACAGCATCGGGAATTATTCTCTGCACGATCTTCTCCTCTTGTCTCACCATTATAGCATTTACCTTCATTAACTGCTTATTACTCTTATGGTGATAATGTCCACAATCTGCGCCTTATGTCAATCAACAATTATACCCCGTGTATTTGCGTCTTACCCTAGCCGTCACTCACTCTTGATCCACCCATCTGTATGGGCCGGCCCAACTTCCAACACACTGGAATTGAGTTCCAACAATTGCGCATAGAAATTGAGCCCTAACAATTGTCCCCTTTTTCTCTTCCATCAAAGTGGCCGTTATGCCGCCTTTGGGAAGATAAAAACTGGCCGTTGCACGTCCCATCAACTGCTCCATCAGTTAATTAAATTAATTCCCCTTGAATCTATTAACTGCCAACCCTTCACGTACTCAACTCTTCAATATTTAAATTAATTCCCGTTGAATCTGTCTTTTCAATTGCATCCAAGGTAACTTTCTTTCCATCTTCAATTTCTCTTCTGTCTAATGGGAAAGAAAATGTCTGCTAAGAAGAATCTTCCCCTTTTGAGATCAATGGGGTCACCTTTCAATGCCCCAACTGGGTTAATCAAACCACCTCCCAACAAAACGAATTAAGCCCAGATTTTGAGTCATACCTGAAAAGTAAGGGGATGCTTCATGAGGAGGTTGTATGTCTCTTTCCTCCTTCCGACTGCCCCATAACCATAGAGTGGTCCAACGAGAAGTGGTTAGGCTTCCATGAATACCCCTTTAGGCTTGGCTTGAGCACCCCTATGTCTGAGCCCCTTAAGGGCATCATTTCTGCGCTTGATGTATCTCCTACCCAACTTCTCCCCTATTTCTGGAGAATTGTCCTCTCTCTTAATTTTCTTCATGTTCTTCACAAATTTGAGTGGAACATTGATGTTCTGAAAGCCTGCTACCACTTTCGTGACATGAGTGGCGAAACTGTTGGGCTTCGGGCTCATGATGGTAGTTGCCCATACATCGATTGTAAAAAGACTAAGGAAGACGGGGGTGGCCCAGACATTTCTTCTTTGTAAAGAAGTGTTCCTTGGATAATTATCTGGATGACTTTCGGTCTTCTTGGAGAGTGGGAGGTTAGATTGTTTGTATCTAGATTGTATCTCCATTCTCCTTATCTGGTTTTATTCTTGCCCCTTATTCTTCTTCTTATGCAGAGCAGGACATCATTCCCGAAGCTTCTCTCCAGGCGAGGCTAGCCGCGTCTTACATTCTGACAATTCCTTTGGAGGACAGGACATACCCTGCATCTCTGGGCACCACTCCTCAACTTCCTCCAAAATCTGCTAAGAAGGTGGGATCCAGTTCCAAGAACACTGCTTCCACTCAGTCCATCCCCTCAACCACCACTCGTAAGGAGAAGTGCCAGCCTTTACTGGAAGAGATAGGAGAAGAAGAAGAGGTTAACTCAGAAGACTCCCTCAAAATCACCTTTTCGACCCACAAGCCTAAACTCGGTTCAGCTAGCATGTCGACCAGTAAGCATATGTTTGCTTCTGATTCCCCTTACTCTATTCAGCCAGCATGTTGACCAGTAAGCATCTGTTTGCTTCTGATTCCCCTGACGCCTTACATGGTTCTGTAGGTACCTCTCAAGTTAGCCGTAGAACTCGCTCTGCTTTCAAGGCTGTAGACCTTGATGACCCTACTCTCGACCAGATTGCTGCTCGCCGACGTTTAGGGAAGAATAGTCCACTCCCTCAACCGAAGAAAGGGGGGAGCCCAAGGTGGAACCCACTCCCGAAGCGCCTTCAAACAAAAAGAGGAAAGCAACCCAGACTGCTACCACTCTTCTGCCCTATAACCCGGATGAGAATGCTGCTGACACTGGGAGGAACCTTGGATCTGAGGCCTACCAGGCTGCTGTGGCGGCTCTCGATTCTCTTATGGGCATGGATCTGGCGAACAAGGCTGTAGGGCACTCTTATCATGTAAGTTATCTTCTCATATGCCTCATCTTCCATTCACTTAGTAACTTTTGTTATTTACTGACATTCCACGTTGTACCAGGTACTACAAGCTACTTTGGCCTTACAGTGCCGTGCAAAGGCAAGGATTGACCAAATCAAGGTGCTCACCTATGAGAAGATGGGGTCGAACGCACAAACCGGGACCTTAACAATACCATCCTTGCAAATGCTGAGGCGCGGAAGGCTAGAGAGCAGGAGATCAAGCAGCTAACTACAGCCAAGGAAGAGTTGCTCCTCAGACTCGCCAATGCTGAAAAAGCTTCCACAGAAGACTATGCCGCTAGAGAGCAAGAGGTGGGCATATGGCACGGGCTGCTCACCAAGATTGAGATGATGAAGGAGTAAATGGCTGGAAAAGCTGAAGCATGGGACTTGAAGAAGACCATAGAGCGCTTCAACAAGGTTTTTCCTGATGAAGCGATAAATCCCGAAGAAGGCGAGGTCAACTCTGGCGAAGGCAGTGGAGCCGCTGCGCAGGAGAAGGGCGATGCTGAGCTGGACCTGAACCAGAACAAAGAAGGCGGAGAAGAAAATTAGTTGTTAAGAGTGTTGTCGTATATGTATTTCTGTTTTGCGTTTTAGACTTGTTTTTATGTTTGTAGGAGCCTTTCGTATAGGCTTTAAAAACTTCGGAAAGCGTTTGATTTGGGATCCCAATTAAATGTTTAGTAAAAACATGTGAGTTGCTCATGTTTAGCCACATACCTGTTTAGTGACTCTCCTGTTTGCGTAGTATTGAGCGAATTGATTTTGAGGAGACGTGTAAGTCACCTGTCCCCTTACCAGTCATTGTAAGGGGATAACCTCTTGATGAAGGTGTTCTGTTGGGGCACTGCACACAGCACAGTAACTTAATAATGATAGAGCTTTAGGTTGTTCGCATTCCATGCCCGTTCCATCTGCTTCCCTGACATGGTCAACAACCTATAGGCTCCAGACCCTGAAATTGAATCAATCAAGTAAGGCCCTTCCCATTAAGCGGCCATCTTCCCGGCATTTAGCTCCCTTGTATTATCCTGGACTTTAGCGTAACACAAGATCTCCGACCTGAAAAGTGCGGATCCTTACTCGTTCGTTGTAGCTGCGTGCCACCGCCTGCTGATATGTCGCCATACGGATTTTTGCTAAATCCCCAAGCTCATCAATAGTATCCAAATCATGAATTAGCTCCGTGTGGTCGGTATCTATGGGTGTGAGTCCGTATCTTTGAGTCGGGATCACTATCTCCGCAGGTATGACAGCTTCGCACCCATACACCAAAGAAAAGGGAGATTGGCCTGTGGCGTTCATGGGAGTAGTCCTATCTGCCCATAAGACAAATGGCAACATTTCTGCCCACTTCCCCTTCTTAGCTTCCAACTTCTTTTTCAAGTTGCTGACAATAATCTTGTTGCTTGACTCCGCCTGTCCATTAGCCTGAGGGTAACGGGGAGTAGAAAAGATTAAGTCTATATTCCATTCCTCACAAAAATCTTTAATTTTTCCTCCATCAAACTGAGCCCATTATCGACCACGATTTGAGAAGGGATACCAAACCTGCAGATTATATTTTTCTTGACAAAAGATATTACATGAGCTTCTTTAATGCAGACAAAAGAATCTGCCTCTATCCATTTAGAGAAGTAATCGGTCATAGTAAGTAGAAACTCCAGTCCTCCTGGAGCTGTAGGTAACTTACCTACAATATCCATGCCCCAACGCATGAAGGGGCAAGGAGTAGAGGTAGGATGTAAATACTCTAATGGCTGATGAGGAATTGGTGCATGGCGCTGACATTTATCACACTTGCGGACGTAGTCTATGGCATCACTCTTCATTGTCGGCCACTAATACCCCATACGACGTGCTTTATTCGACAGACTACGTCCCCCTGCGTGATTCCCACATTGGCCCGAATGTAGCTCTGTTAACACACGAATTACCTCCGGGGCCTCTAGACACCGTAATAGGGTACCCTCTACAGATCTTCGAAACAAGACTCCCTCCCTCAAAAGAAACTTAGAAGCCTTAATCCTGAATGCTCGAGCCTCTATCTTCCCTGTAGGTAAGACACCACCTTTGATCCAATTTATGTAAGGCGTAGTCCAACTTTCCGTGGAAGCGACCGGCGCAACTACGTGTACAGATGGTAATGCCTTATCTATAGGGGGTTGTAGAATGTGAACTATAGGGATATTCGTTATTGTAACATCATAAAAACTAGAACCCAAGGCTGCTAAGGCGTCTGCTTGAGTATTCTGGTCCCTAGGTACCTGAGTAAGTTTAAAATCTTCGAAAAGGGCAGCTAACGTCTTAACTTTTTCCAAATAAGATTGCATCTTAGAATCCTTAGTCGCATATGAACCATTAACCTGATTAACAATGAGCTGAGAGTCGCTACTTACCTCAATCTTGCGGACTTTCAGATCCAAAGCCGTCTGTAGGCCTAAGATTAAGGCCTCGTATTCTGCTTCATTATTGGTAGTTCGGAACTCACAGCGTATGGCGCTAGGTAGTATGTCCCCTTGTGGCGACTTTAGCACTATACCCAAGCCTGTACCCCGTACATTCGCAGCTCCATCTGTATAGAGTACCCAGGGCCTTATATCACCTAACCGCTCCAAACTCTGCACCTCTGAATCAGCTGCTTGTTGCAGACTAGGGCTAAAGTCTGCCACAAAATCTGCAAGTGCATGTGACCTATAGTTCGTACGGGGTTCATACCTAATATCATAAGTACTAAGTTGTATGGACCATTTGGCCATACGGCATGTCAACTCAGGTTTCCTCATTACAGCCATAAGTGGATAATTAGTTATGACTACTATCTCATGTCCCTGAAAATAGGGTCGCAATTTAATAGACGACATGACTAGTGCTAGAACTAATTTTTCCAAAGAAGAATACCTGGTTTCCGCGTCAAGAAGGGATTTACTCACATAGTAAACTGGCGGTTGCTCTGTCCCCTGTAGGCGGGCTAGTACGGCACTGATCGAGAATTCCGAGCCCGAAAGATATAAGTACAAGGACTCCCCGGCTTCTGGTTTCGACAACAGGGGTGGTGTAGATAGATACTTCTTCAATTGCCCAAACGCCTCTTCATGCTTGGGACCCCATTCAAATCCCTTGTTCTTGCGTAATACGTCATAGAACCAGCTTACAGCGGTCTGATGACTTAGATATAAACCTTGTTAAGGGCGGCCACTCTACCTGTTAGTCTCTGTACCTCCTTGATTGACGTGGGGGATTTTAGATCCATTATGGCTCGGATTTGCTCTGGACTGGCCTCTATTCCACGCTTGGTCACCAGGTATCCCAGAAATTTCCCGGCTGAAACCCCAAAAGTGCATTTAGCCGGATTTAACTTCATGTTGTATTTCTCCAAAATCGCAAACGCCGCTTGTAAGTCCCTTACATGATCCTCAGCAGACTTAGATTTTACCACCATATCATCTATGTAGACTTCCATTGTGTCACCTATTTGCTCTTTGAACATCATATTGACCAAACGCTGGTATGTAGCCCCGGCGTTTTTCAGGCCGAAAGGCATAGAGGTATAGCAATATATCCCTCTTTTCGTCATAAAAGCTGTTTTCTCTTGGTCGTGCTTATCCATCTTGATTTGGTGAAAACCGCTAGAAGCATCCATGAATGTTAACAACTCATGGCCTGTTGTGGCATCTACCATAGCATCTATATGGGGAATTGGAAATGGATCCTTAGGACAAGCCTTATTTAGATCCGTGTAGTCCACACAGACCCTCCACTTTCCGTTTTTCTTCTGGACCACAACAACATTAGCGAGCCAAGTAGGGTACATGACTTCCCTAATCATCTGCATCTCCAGCAACCTATATATTTCCTCATTGATTATCTTATTACGCTTTGGGGCGAATTTTCGGCGTTTCTGTTGTATAGGTTTGAATATACTGTCGATGTTCAGCCTATGGGAGATAACATCCTCGCTAATGTCTGTCATATCCCTGTGACTCTAAGCAAAACAGTGGGCTTTAGTTTTAAGGAAATCCTGAATACCTGGCAGCAGGTGTGACGGCACATCAGCCCCTAAGAGCAACCTTCGGTTTTCATCTTTTGGGTCGAGTATCAAATCCATAGTGTCGTATGGTGCTGGCTCTACGGTGTTGATGTGGCGCTGTAATTGCTATTGCGTTCCTTGCATCTTAGGCTTTAGAGATATGGCGTAGCATTCCCTGGATATCCGTTGATCCCCTCTTACGACCATTACACCCCAGGGAGAAGGTATCTTCACACAGTGATGATAAGTGGAAGGAACAGCTCGAACTGCATGAATCCAAGGTCTCCCCAGAATCATGTTGTATGGGGAAGGACAATCAACCACCACGAACCTCTCAAAAGAAGCTACTGACCCAACTTGGGTTGGGAAACTGACCTCACCTATGGAGTTCCTCGTCTCGCCACTGAAACCAACAAGAGTACTACTACTCCGGATGATTTTTGACTCGTCAATCCCCATGTCTCTTAGAGTGCTCGCCATAACCAGATTTACGGCACGTCCATTGTCCACCAGTGCTCTCTTCACCAAACAGCAGCCTAGGTACACAGATATCACCAGGCTATCGTGGTGTGGTTGATTTGGACCATGGATATCTGTTTCATCAAAGGTGAGCTGTGGAACATCTGCTACCGGGATCCTCCCTACAGGTGGCTGTAGGGCCTTGCCTCTGGAAATCCTCTTGGCTGCGGAATAGGTCAAACCGCACAAGTTAGATCCACCAGAGATAACATTTATTACCTTAGCATTTGGCGGGGGAGGCGGTGGTCTTGCATCTCGATTGTCGACCTTGGATGATCTACTCCCCCTTGTAGGCAACAGGTCCTGCAGATGTCCTTCACTGAGTAGTCTGGCTACTTCCTTGCGTAGGGCTATACACTCATCGTTTGTGTGGCCCACGTCAGCGTGGAATTGACACCAATGAGAGGTATCTTTCTTCTTGTTTGTGGACTTCTCCTTAGGCTAGTTAACAAATACTTCAAGTAGATCTATCCGTTGTACTAAACCTGCAATGTCCACAGAAAAGTTATACTCATGGATATGAGGTGGTAAACTGGGGTCATCCCTCCAATCCTTCCTTGAGCCTATGACGCTGATGTTGTAAGACTTAGGAGCTGTAGCTTCCGGTTTAGAGTACGGCGCGGCCCTATTACCGTACTTCTGAGTATGGGTTTTCCTATTAGTAGCGAAATAGCCCCCCCGAACTGCTCCTGTTGCTGATATCCTCTTCCAAACGGATCTGAGCTAGGGTCTTAGCATGTACATCTTCAAAGGTGCTGCAGGGGTATCGAGTTAGTTCATTGTATAGGTCAGAATCTCTTACCAGTCCCTGCCTAAATGCCTCGATAGCCGTAGGAATATGACAATTAGGAATGGAAATCTTCTCCTTATTGAATCTGTAAAGGAATGCACGGAGGGATTCATCTTGCAAATTGATAATTGAACTTGTTAGTCAGATCCCCATGGTGATACGCTCGGTCTTATGTATCCCTTCTCTCTCAACTCTTGTAACTGATCCTTCAGTTCTTTCATCTCAGCTGGGGCCATTCTATATGGTGCTTTGGAAATCGGTGCATTTCCTGGCACTAAGTCAATTGTAAACTCTACTTCTCTATTAGGAGGCATTCCTGGTATCTCGTCTGGAAACACATCTGGAAACTCATTTACTACAGCAATTTCATCAAGTCCTTTCTCTTCCACACTCGTGTCCTGGATAAAACAGAGATAGGCTAGGTGGCCCTTCCTAATTTTGGTGAAAATGGACATGGCAGACACAATTTTGATAGGTGGTTTATGAACTACCCCCTTATAAGAAATTCTTTGCCCCTTGGGTCCTCTCATTCTCACTTTTTGTTCAAAACAATCAATTTTGGCCTTAAACTTATCCAACCAATCAATTCCTAGGATAACATCTAGGTTTAGAAGATCAAATTGGATAAGGTCTGCAGGTAGTTTGGTTCCCATTATTTCTACATCTACCCCCTCAAAGATTTTATCACAAGTAACCACTTTACCAGATGGAACAACTATAGGTGTAGAAATTTGAGAACTAGGTTCAAGACGCAACTTATGAACAAATGAAGATGATTTGAAAGAATAAGAGGCTACAGAATCAAATAAAACAAAAGCAGGAGTATTATGGACTACGAAAGTACCGTCACCACATTGGTCGCAGTATCAGCTTGAGCTCTATTCATGTCAAAGATTTGACCTGGATTGCGCTGGTTGTTCCCTCCTTGAGCATTAGCATTAGCATTCCCCCCAGCGTTCCCATTAGCATTCCTAGCAGCAGTCCCATTGTTGTTACCATTACCAGCTTGAGCATTGTTGTTGTTACCTTGGAATCTAGCATTGTTCCCTTGGTAGTTACCTGATACGACCCACTTAGTTGTGGGTAATGTTTGGTTTTAATGCTAGAAAATGATAGCTTTTGGATCGGTTTATTGGCTAATTAGATTATTTGATTATTTGTGCTTTAATCTAAGAATTAGTGGTTTTTGAATGTATTTATGGCCTCAAGATTGACATGCAAGTGTGTGGAAAGACAATGAGGCGATAAAAGAGGATCCAAGCAGCGAGATGCCAAGTTTTGGACAAGTTTTGGAGGAATTTCAGTCCAATTACGGAAGATCAACTTTGAAGCTTCATAACTTTCAAATGGCTTTGCATTTTGCAGTGAAACCAACGGCATATTAAAGTTCATGATCTTAGCTTTCCAGGAAGTGGTCACACGTTCTCAAAGGCCGAGTAACAAAGAAGTTATAACCGTTTGAAAACATCGCCAGAGCCAGCCCGTGGCAGACGACTCGTCCAGAATCAGACGAGTCGTCCAGACAACTTCCAGACGACTCATTCAGAGACTTCAGCAAAATCCACATAAGGTGCCTGACGACTCGTCTATAGGAAGACGAGTCGTCCGGAGGACTCGTCCGCTGCTGTGTCGGCGTATTGACGGGTTTCCTAATCCCGTTTTGTAATTTTTTAGTATTTATACTTTAAACTTTCGGTAGTTTTAATCATTCAGTATTCAGAACTTTTAGAGATTATTTTCAAGACTATGAAAGGCTAAAGACCTTTATTCTCGGATCGATTAATCGAAACTATTATTCACCGACAACTGTGAGTTTGATTCTAATTCCTTTATTCGTTTGAGTATTGTTTATTCTCTCATGCTTATTGTTATTGATTGATTTATTGCTCAATTAGGTTGCAAACTAATTAGACCTAAATCTATCATATTGCTAGATTAACAATTTAAGGACTAATTGTTAGATTGTTGATCCACTAGTAGCAACTAGCCTAGTATTCTATGTTGAACATCGGTATTAGGTTAGAGAGAATACACATATTAATTGAAGATCGAAACCGCGTGTGTCTAGATCTTGTTAATCTTAGTTGATATCGTTTAATTTCTTTATGCTTTCGCTGGATTGAATTTAGGCGCGCGTCTTTGTTATCCACCGATTAGGGCTATTAGGTAGGGTTGATCTCTCCTCTTAGCTACAATTAAGAAACGATAGGAAATTATATTTGTACAATTAAGTACTCAACGAATTAGGATTAGTTGATAATTAGGACCAATTAGGTGAATGATAGTGGACATTAATTGACCGAGATTCTTTTCCCCAATTGTTTACGAATTACTCTCTTGCATTTTGAATAATTGATCATATACACTTACAAAACCCCCCAATTGGTTACTTTACATACTTAGACGATTACCGTTCTCAGTGGATACGAACCTTGCTTCCCTTTTACTACGTTTTAGGTTAGCATTGATAATTTATATTTGTAGGCATACGACTTTAGCCTGTCATTACCCCTGAATTGGTTCTGGTTTTGGTTGTTACCTTGGTAGTTGGGACGAGTGTTGTTATTGTAGTTATTTTGGTTGTTGTTTCGGTAAGTAGGACGAGGGTTGTTGTTGTATGAATTTTGGTTGAAGTTTTGGTTTCCCCTATTGTTTCCCACATAGCCATTTCCCATCTGATTCTGAGCCTTAGACCTACACTCAAAAGCTCTATGTCCCATTTTTCCACAGTTAAGGCAGTTAATAGCTTTCCCAGAGCAGTCAGCACCAGGGTGATCCCCATTGCATCTCTTACAGTAATAATGGCGCTCAACCTTCTTATCTTGGCCTCGGTTCTGGAAGTTGTTCCCATTGAAGTTCCTGTTGAACCCTTGGTTTCCCCCAAAGTTATTTGGCTTCCACCTCTTGTCATTCCCATAGTTGTGGTTCTTGCCAGTCTCACTTGGGTTGGATGTTTGGGGTTCAAATTTTCTTTTGTTGTTTCGGCTTTCCTCCCTAAGTTCATGTACCCTCCATCCATTGGCAGCTTTCCCATAAGCCTCATGCACATCAGCAAAAGTCATCATGACCATGGTTTCCTGGAGGTTGTACCCTCAATGAATCTAGAGATCTTTGAGGCATCATCAGGTAAAATAGTAGTTGCAAAGCGAGAAAGTTCAAGAAATTTGGCATAGTATTCACTCACACTTCCTCGGTTTTGTTTCAGTGCTAGGAATTCGGAGAGTTTTCTTTGCTTAACATGCTCAGGGTAAAATCTCTGTCTTAAGGCAGTCTTGAGGCTATCCCAATTGAAGTTTGGTTAAGCTTGGAGGGCTGCCCCAGCAGCTGACCACCAAATATCAGCTTCTCCCTTAAAGCAAAAGACAGCTCTGTCTACCTTTTGGTTTGCTGGACAGTTAATGGTGTTAAAGATTTTCTCCATGTCCCTAATCCAATTTTCAAGTTTAGTAGGATCCTCACGCCCATAGTAGAACTCAGGTTTCCTTTGGGAAATCTTCTTAGCCCAGTCAATCACAGGTGGTTGGTTATTGTTTTGCAGCAATTGGACCACAGCAGATGAAAATTGGTAAAATCCATCGTTTTGTTGATTCATATTTGTGTTAATTCTTCTTGTGTAGTAGCGTTGGAATGGGTGCATGTAACCTACACTAATAAGTTATTTATAATTACATTTCCACCTTACTTAATAGTTCAAAACTATAATGCAGTTAGCATATAATAACACATCAAGTAAACCCATAACAGAAGTCATATCAATATCATTAATAAAGCTTAAAGCATTCATAAGTAATAAAGCATATAAATCATCGTCGCAGCGATGTCCAAACAATAGTCTAAGATGCTACTATAGAGCATTTTTATTATAATTATTATTATGCTAGCCACTAATCCCACTACTAAGGGTAGGGTGGGAGGGTACTATCTATATTTTATTATGCTTCCTCTATGATTGGATCAACCACTACTCCATCCTCTATCCATTCCTTGTGTGCCTCTAGGAGTCTTGTAGCTAAAATCTCTGGAGTGATCAACCATCTACCTTGGTGGGTATACTTCTCTACATTGGGTAGTGCTCCTTTCTAGATAAGATCCCTATACTTTCTTTTGAGATATGCCCATGGTGCTCTATTTGGTAGAGTCCTTAGAATAAATCTGGCTTGAGCAAGAGGGTGGAAATAATAGTCATTCTTATACCTTCGCCCATAGTACTCATAGTGATTAGCTACCCTTTGACAATATGTCACGATCTCTTCATCATCTCCCATCCTAAGTCTCAATGGGTTGTCAGTTTTAATCTCAGCTTTAGTTGGTGTCCTAATTAAGAGAACCTTCCTATAAAATTTACACATTGATTTAGTAGCCATCCCAAATGAAACAATCACCAATGCAATTAACGACACATAATTGTATCAACTTTGTAATCCATATCATTTTCAACCTCCACCAATCTCTATTGTTAGCTATCTCAATACCACTAACGATGATGACATTCCAAGCTTAGTTACAACACATTATCCAATCATAGACATATCATAGCATGCTTGTTTAGTTCACAACTTCACAATATAATCCATACTATTCTAAGCAAATAAGGTACTTTGGACCTTTCAAAGATTCTTGTGATCTCATACATATTATCCAAAATCATTCCAACATCCAAATTTTCACATTTGTTTACCAAAACTCTACAACCATATTTTGAGTTCAATCAAAAACAACCATACATAAACTCATACGCACGCATTAAAAACAAGGAGAACTAAGTAAACATAGACAAATAGTCCCATCCCCCAACGGCTTGGTTCTTTTTAATTATTTTGATTAATTTGTTCATTTATTTCATTTCCTAATCTTAATAATTCATTTTTAAGTTTTTGACCTAACCTGGCTCTGATACCAACTGTAACACCCCCAAATTTCCTTCCCTTTTCAAAAACATATTTATCGCGAATCAAAATCCAAATTAAGGAAATTCAGAGGTGTCACTCCGCACTCAAGTCAAAGACCCGAATGCTAGGAGATTTCAAAAGCCAGAATATAAATGTCTAATGGTCTAAATTAATCTATTACAATCCAAAAATTAAACTACAATAACCTGAAATCCAAAATACGAAATATGACATAGTCTAAGTATTATCAGTAGTCTATAGCTTAAAGTCTAAGCTTTATTTATTCCAACTAATATCTAGTGAGTTGTCATCCCCGCAATGCATCATCTACTCCATACCTGTGGTGGATTTAAAACACAAAAACCACAGTTGAAAAAGTCAGAGAAATTGAGTAAGCTAACACCTCAACTCGTAGAAAACCAAAAACCCTTACCTGGATTTTGGAAACGTTTTAGTTTTATTATCGAAAACACACTTAGCACATAATCATATCAACCAAATGAATTCAACGCAACATCCGAAGATCAAATTCCACAAAATTCACAATCATCTTTTTTTTTTTTTGTAAAAATGGTAATCTTTTTATTCATCCATATAAGGAATAAAAAAAGACGAGTTTTACAAAAAAGAAGTAGCCACTACAATACAACGATTAATTTCGACTTAAGCTATCAACAATTTCGTTTTGCAAACAATCTTTCGAAATTGCCAGCAACCTTATACTAATTTGTTCCTTCATACCTCTAATAACATGCTCCTCCGATTGCTCCTGATCACCAAAAGCCCTTGCATTTCTTTCCCTCCAAACTGAGTAAACTGCAGCAGTAATGCCTATACAGTACCAGTTGAAGTGCCAGTGCCTCTTCGTCCTCCTGTCAGCTCTCCATCTAAGTTCTCTAGCCAAATTCCAACCCCTCCTATTAATCCTTCTCCAGTCGAGCATACTTTGCCAAATTTTCTTAGAAAAATCACAGTCGAAAAACAAATGCTCTATACTCTCTGACCTGCACTTACAGAGATAGCATCTATTTACGATCATTAGTCCTCTTTTAGAAAGATTATCAATGGTGGGAAGACTTTTCTGAATCGCCAGATTAGCAATGAACCTATGCCTAGGCAAGCTGACATTATTCCACACTACCTTGCTCCATCTACATTTCCTCCTTTGCAGTCTGAAGAAATCATAAGCAACCTGAACTCTGAATTTTCCACCCTTACTCCAAGAAGCTAGTTCCTTTCCAGCATTCGCCTCACTTCCAGTTTTCAACAGGATCTCATCTCTTATCTTCAGGATACCTTTCTAGTTTTCCGAGTCATTTTCCATTGCATCGACTTTCCATATGCTCCTATTTTTTAGTTTGTAGGCTTGAATCCATTCCAGCCATAAACCCTCCTGCTTCTTATCAATCTTCCACAACCACTTAGCCATGACTGCTTTATTCCAAGCTAGCACCTCTTTAATTCCTAAACCACCCTCATCTTTGGGAGAGCACATAGCTTTCCAGCTCATGAAGGTCAATTTTCTCCTCCCATCTTCTATATTCCATAAGTAGTTTCTACAATTCTTATCAATTTTCTGAGCAATGTGCTTTGGCAAAAGAAATCCTGAACTCCAAAAGTTCTCTATACCAAAAATGACCGAATTTATCAATTCAACTCTCCCAGCATAAGATAATATGTGAGATGACCAGTTACTGATGTTGCTCTTCAATTTGCTGATTAGAGGAGTATACATGTCTATAATGAGCCTTCCTGGATTCAAGGGCAACCCAAGATATCTAAAGGGAAAAGAACCCTCAGAGAAACCTGTGCTGCACTTAATTTGCTCCTGCACCTCAATCGACACCACCAAAATAAATCTCTGTTTTAACTGGATTTGCTGCCAACCCGGAAACCTTAGCAAATTCTTCCAGACATCTAGTAGCTGCTTGTACAGAGGGGACATCACCTCTTGTGAAGATCACTAAATCATCCGCAAAAATCATGTGAGTAAGATTCACCCTTGAGCATTTGGGGTGATAAGAAAACTGAGGTTGCTTGGAATTTCCCTTAGGTACTTAGAAAGGACTTCCATACTTAGCACAAATAGATAGGGAGATAGGGGATCTCCCTGTCTAACACCACTTTCCCCTTTAAAGAAACCCTTAGCTTCCCCATTGATCTTCAAGATAAACCAGGAGGAATTAATGCATCTCATCACCATCTAATGAATTGATCAGGAAAATCCATACCTTTGAGCATGCTTTCAATGAACTTCCAGTTAAGGGAATCAAATGCTTTTTTGATGTCCACCTTTATTAAGCATCTCGGGGAAATGTTCTTCCTTTTGTAGCCTTTGATCAGCCCCTGGGAAACCATATTGTTCTCGAAAATACTCCGATTCTGAACAAAAGCTGTCGGCTCCTTACCAATGAGTTCAGGAAGGACTTTCCTCAATTTGTTAGCCAAAATCTTGCTAATGACCTTATAAAAGGTTGTACAGCATGATATTGGCCTATAATCAGCCACTGATGAAGCATTTTCCTTCTTAGGAATGAATGTTATTATTGTTGCATTAGCCTGTTTGGGAAGCTTGCATTTTTTTAAATACTCCTCCACTGCACTACATAAGTCTTTGCCCACAAGATCCCATGATTTCTGGAAGAAACCTGCTGAGAACCCGTCTTGCCCTGGGCTCTTGTCAGGATGAATATCAAAGAGAGCCCTCTTGACTTCTTCCTTTGTGATGACACTAACCAGATGATCCCTCCAAGCATTTGAGACTTTCCTTCCTTGCTGGAAATTTTCACTTTTCAGCTGCAAAACAGGTTTATCCACACCCAATAGTCCTATATAGAAGTCAGTAAAAGCCTTGGTGATTCCATCTTGGTCTGTGAAGACCTTCCCTTCTTTATCAACTAACTTCCCAACAATGCTCTGATTTTTCCTAACTGCTATTCTATCATAGAAGTACTTTGAACTGCAGTCATTGTGTTTAAGATCAGTGATTTTTGATCTCTACTGAAGCATACTCATCTCTGCCTTTTTCAAGTTACAATACTCAACAATAGTCTCCTCCTCCATTTCCATCAAATCCTCCTTCTTCGGATTATCTTTCAGCTTATTTTAAATCTCATCTAATTTAGCTTTATAGGCTTGAACTCTCTCTGGTAAATTTGAGAAGTAATTCTTGTTCAAGGTCCCTAAAGCATGCTTAACTCTTTTCAGTTTGGCAAACAGTTTATGCATGTGAGTACCTTGTATGTTACAGCTCCAAGCTTCCTCCACTACCTTCCTAAACTGAGGATGATCAGTCCAGCAATTTAGAAACTTAAAAGTTTTCTTAATCCTCTCTTGGTTATTGATTGCCACTTTGACTGGAGAATGGTCAGAGATCCCTGGTGGCAAGAAATCTGCATAAGAAGCTGAATGATCAATCAGCCAATCCCCTTTCACCAAAGCCCTATCTAATTTCTCCCAAAGTCTATCATCACCACCCTGCTTACTTGTCCAAGTGAAGAAATGACCCTTTCCTTGGATATCTACCAGGCCACATCTACTTAAGCAATCATTGAAGTGATTCATGTCCTGAACATTAGCAGGATATCTCCCTAATCTTTCACTGTCATCTTTGACAATGTTAAAATCCCCCATTATAAGCCATGACGTACTTGGCTTATTAACCTCCAAGCATTTCCATAGCTCCTGCCTCTCTGTACTATCATTTTTGGCATATATTACAGTGAAGCAAAACCTGAAATGATTGAGTAAGTCACTGACAATACCCTCTATCATTTGGTCACCTACATAAGTCACCTCAAATTTCACTCTCTGAGCATTCCAAAAAATCCAGATCCTGCCATTATAGTGCTTACTATAATTATTTACATGAGCATAGTTAGCAAACTTGCTCTTGACCACCTTATTAGCCTTACTTTCCTTTATCCTTATTTCAATAATCCCAGCTATAACAATCTTATTCTTCCACAGAAGATCTCTTACCTCCTGCTGCTTGAGGGTTTGATTCAACCCTCTAATGTTCCAGGTAAGGATATTCATTGGGCAATGGGATTATCAGGTGGAATCCCCTCCCCTACTGCAATCCCAATCTCTTGCCTACCAGCACCTTCCTCACTGCCAATTGCTGCTGCACCTCCCACAAATAGGCTAGCAAACCTATTTGTTATTAACCCTACAGGATTATTGAGTCTTCTCTGCTTTTTACTCTTCCTCGCCACAGTTTTGAATCCCAAATCATCAATTATCTCATTTGGTGGTGAAGGAGAGTCCACATCTTTTTGAAATTCAGTCTCAATTATCTGCTGCTGCTCTGAGATCTTAGGTGGTTGTTCATTAATTATTACTTCTTCATCATTCTTCACCTCAGCATCATGAGACACTCCTTATGCATTCCTTCCCTCCACACCTGCTTATTTGACAACCCATTCCTTAGCTGGCTTGGGAATCTTCTTTACTTCCTCAGGTTGCTTCTTTGGTTTGGCATGCTTGCAGGAGGAAATCGTGTGACCCATCTTATTACATCCTTTACAGTAATAAGGCACCCACTCGTATTCCACCCTTTGCTCAATTTGCTCACCATAAGGATTGTTTATGTTGATAACAGTTGGCAACTCCCCTGATATATCCACTTCTATCATAATTCTAGCAAATGGCAGTCTTCTTTTGAGGTTTGTGGTCTAGTCTGCAAATAGTGGCCTCCCTACCTTACTGGCAATCTTACTCAGAGCTGCAACAGACCACAAGTATGGGTCTAATGCTGGGAATAAAACCCAAACAGGCAAAATTGTCAGTCTATCAAGTTCCTGAGCAATGGTAGGAGTCCATTGCTTGAGGATCAAAGTCTTACCTGCAATCAGCCATGGTCCTCCTCGAAGAACTACCTCCAAATCCTCCTGATTAGTAAACCTAAAGGCAAACCATCCTTTCCTGTAGTATTTCACTGAACATTTCCCTTCCCAATTCTTACAGACCATTTGTTGCATCTGCTTAATCTCAGCTTTGGCTCCAATAACATGCCCAACTAAAGTATATTTCCACAATTCTAGCTCACCCACTACATCATCCCCAACAATTGTTACATCCTCAGCATTTGAGCTATGCTCGTCAAAGAATAAACTCATCCCCGCCTGAGGTCTACCAATAACATTTGACCAAGTTTTCTTCTGCTGAGCCTTATTTTCCCCTGAAGACTTAGCAGATTCAGACCCATTATTTCCCCCAATTTTCCCATCATTATCCTTACCAATTTTTGGGAAATTAATGTCACAATTCAGATTCATGTCATTACTACTAATTTCCTGAACACTACTCAAAGCAACAGTACTAGGAACAGGTTCAGAAATTATTACCGGCGACGACATCGGAGACTCGAGCTAGGTTTGTGTTTTCTCCTGTGATTCGGCCTTACTATTTTCGATACTACTGTCATTCTCTTCGCCTTGACTCGTTCCATCTTGCTGTACCTTTAGTTTCTTAGGACGCCCTGGTTTTCCCTTTCCTGCCATGGATCAAGCTTTAGTACCTTAGCTTGAGGAGAAAGCTAAATTCACAATCATCAATCCAAGCTTAGTTAAATAAAGAATACACTCCAAACTTCCAATCCAATCCAACTTATTACTTCACAACTTTGTAGATTCATTGAATCATAAACCAAAGACTTCTAGACCTTAAGTGTGCACACCCCCCATTATGTATTTTAACCTTAATAGAGTAGTACTAGAGGCAAGCCCACTTAAAAAACGATGCGGTGAGGCTGTAATTAGGAATCGATGCGATTCCGTCACAATAATTAGGAGCAACTCCGAGGCTCCGACACATTAGGGGCAACTCCGAGGCCCCGACACAAAATTATTAGGAGCAACTCCGAGGCTCCGACACAATCATCATAACACCATACTTCGTCAAATCTCCATATCACCATCATAATCCACATTCACAATTTGAATCATTCATAAACCAATCACAACCAATACCACATACAAATCCACATTACCTTTATTTCCATTATAGTAACCATACATGTACAACATAATAATCATAACGGAAATTGAATCGTTCTCCACCTATCATGATACTAAGTTTTCATCCAAACACACCATTCACATATAGTACATAATTTCAAAAAAGTTTCTACAAGTTTAAGAAAGGTTGAGCATGCTAGCTTACCTTTTCAATGCACACAAGAACACGACAGCACAACGGTCACTAGTACTCTTCGTCTACGAACTCAGGGTCTACAATTATACAATCGATAATCCCAAATCAATACTAATCTCATCCAATCATTCATCTAATACTTATGAAATTCTTATTCTATATGCAATGCTCATGACCTCTTAAATTTCTAATCCAACAATCAACAATTAACCAACAATTATAATTCTAATTACATAGTTAGCTACTAATACTCAAATAATACTTAATTTGTTTTGAAAATTCTCAAAGACTTCAAACTTCTTTTAAAACAGAATCAAATTCATAAAAACAAACTTTTAATTATTATGATATATTCATAATTTATTAAATCAATCTATATTATGTTTTAATTATGAAAACATGTTTAATTACACCAAAATTATACAAAAACGAATTAAATCAACTAAATTTCGAAAATCAGATTATAAATCTCTAAATTATCACCATGTCGAAATTTCAACCACCATAATTAAATTTAGCTAATTAACCTAATTTAGAAGCAATTAACCATAATTTCCCCCAATTTTACAATTTCTACAAACTTGAGCAAAACCCCAATTAAATTTCAAACCAAACTTAAGAGCCCTAATTAACAGATTATAAACATACTAAAGTCATAATTTACGAAATCAACTGAACCAAATTCGAATTATCAACCAATTAATCATAATTTCGTAATTAGTAAAAAACAATTCAAAACAATAATCAAGATCAATTCTTTTTGCATAAAACCAATCCAAATCGATTATCCAATACTTCTAACATATATTAGAGCTTATTAAGCACGATTTAGAGTAAGAAAAATGAATCAAAACTAACAGTTACTAAGGAAAACGAAAACAGGGGAAGAAGAAGAAGAAGGCTTTGCCCACAAATTTGAACGAGGAGAGAGGACGCGGTGGTCGGAAGAAGGCTCGGAGGCGAGCAGCTGGGCAGGAAGAAGACGCGAGTGGCGGCGGCGGTGAGAAGGACGAGCGAAGAAGAAGAGGGCAGGGGAGGACGCGGCTCTGTTTTTATAGGGGAAGGGGGGTTTTCTTTTCTTGCGTGGAGAGAGAAAGGGGCGGCTGATGGGGTTTTTTTTTTCCTTTTTTTTTCTTTTTTGCTTTTTCTGATTTCTTTCTTTTTTTTTTGGGTTGGGTTGGGGTATGAGTTAGTGTTTGGGCCAATGGTGTTGATTTGGGTTGCTATTGGTCCATTGGCTATGACTGACCCGATTTAGGAATAAAACCCAAAATTGAAATCCCGAGTTTAGAAATCATTTGCGAACTCATTTTGAAAACGACTCACAAATAACATTTAAAAATCTTTTTCATTTAGATAATGTAATTAGTAAATCTAAAATATTAATATAAATTAATTTGAAATTTCGGCATATTACAAATATTGCTTGACATTTAATGAGAGTGGAAGTTGTCGACAACTGACTTGTGTATATAATAACGCAAGGTGTTCATTGATTGCCCTGTTATTTGGCAATTTCTATCACACAAACAAACATCATCAAGCTGCACATAGACAATGAGTTCACAGCATCAACAACTCGATCATCAAGCTGCACATGGACTTACTTTTCTAGTGTCATGTATGTTAAAAATGAAATAATGCATTCAAAAGAATTAAGGGGGTACGATAAGCACTCTAGTCCCTACATACGTTAACTATTAGTACTTAATAGTACATTAGACATGACGCGAATTATTTAATCTTGTATGGCGCTTGGCGTATGCATGGAGGATGTTAAACATACGCTTTATATATAGATTACATATATGACAATAATTTTGTGGTAATAAAGTTGGTGTTGATCAATTGAGCTATGCAATTTTATTCTAATATTCCCGCCAAACTAGTGAATTGTTGGACTTACGTTTTTGCAACAAATGCAAGGATCAAAGAGGAGAGAGACAATACACTCTTAATACATGGACAAGTGGGCTTCCATGAGGATACTATGGTAATTTGATTAGCTAAGCTTAAAAATCCTCAAATATACTTTATCCAACAAATCACTCAAACGGCCCAAAAAAGTATAGTAGTCTAACAATTCACTGAACTGATTTGTGGAAAGTTTCTAATTTCCGGGGTTATTGCACGTACCCTCAACCTTTGGGGAATTGCATGTAGTATCCTTACTTTTAAGCTTGTTCAGAGGAAGGTATCTTGTATTCTTGCACATGATAATCTCATTTTTTAACACCAACGAATTTAACAGTGTTAACTTGTAATAAAAAAAAAAACATTTAATATCTAGAATATTAATGCATCTCAGCAACCATGCTCCATGTATCTAAATTTTTTTGTATCTTTCTTAAGTTATACTCCCTCTGTCCACCTCAAGCGTCCATGTAAAAAACGATCGCATATTGGGAGGAGTGTACACTCTATTAGTTACTCAAAATTCGAATTCTAAAAAATATTGCAAGGCAAGTTAGAGAATACTCTTATCTAATTTGTTATATAAATTTTTTGAAACTTTGATAAACCGATTAGTGTGTACATACACCTTTCTCAACAAAGAGATATTTTGGGAATGAGTCATTTTGAGGTGGGAATGACGGTGTATATAGTTTTGATATTTTACAAGCAAGCATAATGATCCATGAAACTTTGGATATTTATTTCAAGGTTCTATAACCTATTTATTTAAGCAATTTTAACCACTAAGAGACAATTAGTTTTTATGTTTTGAAATGATGTACGACATTTTCATATGTGAATAATTATACTTTAACGTACTCCTTATGCAGTTCGAATTGACATTATTGTCTATGAATAGACATATAAGTTTATGAGTTGTTATTCATTATCAGTGAGCGTGTTTTATAAGATAGCGTGAGAACAAGTACGTTCGTTGTGGGAAAGAAGAGAGGTGAGTAATTAATTATTAAAGTGAAGAAAATAAATACCCACTCTAGTGTAGAACATACTTCTCATATATACTTGACAATGTATGTATATGAGATATACAAATAGTCTTACTCTACCAATGAATTGTTTTTTGCAGGATGCGCTCCTATATATTTTCATGACTCGAATTTGAGTCCCTTAATTAGATTCTATAATATTATTTTAGATGATCATCATCAACACATTCATGAGTTAAAAAAGTTGTTGTTAGTTGAATTACCGTTAACACCTTTGTTTTTAACTTTGTAAGTCGATGATTAACGGGATCATTTTAATTTATTTGTAAAATTGTACTAACATATTAACTATATCGAAAATAGAATCAAACTTGTCAATCACAATATCGATAATAAACATGACCAAAATGATCATATCTTGAAAAAAAAAGATGTACAATATAAACTATTAGCAATTACAATATCGATTCTCAACTTACCATCATACTTTTATAATAAAATATAAATATTTAAAAATCTTACAAAAAATACATAAAAATACGCTCTAAATATAGATATATCTTCTCATGTCTAAAAATCTCTCTATGATGAACTTTGTACATGAAATGATATTTTTTTCACCAAATTCAAATAAAATCATAACATATATATACTGATGTGAATTAAAACGTAACCGATACAATTGGCAAACGAAGAGCCAAGAGACACCATATTTAATATCGTTTTTATGATGAATAATGGTGATGATTAATGATTAATGATTAATTTATTAAACTTTAAAGAAATTTATGTTAAGAAGTCGAAGTGACTCGTAACGTTTAAATGGGCAGCCCAAAAGAATAATATTAACAGTGTTGTGAAGCATCACCTAGTGACACATGTCTTTCCACGTGGCCAAGCCCCCAAAACTCGTCAGAGAACGTCACGTAGGACATTGATACTAGACAATATGAATTATGATGTGAATATTGAAATTTATGAAAATTAATTTCAAATAAGTTGAAGTGTTTTGAAACGTTTATGAAGGCAACTCAACAGATTTTATCCACCTAAATTAATTTGGGATATTAAAGGATATATGACATGGAGGAAAGAGAATGCAATCGAACACCGGGACGGCACGTAGGAGGAGATGAGGTGGAATTTTTTGGCTCTAGATGCCTTCAAAGGCTGCCACGTAGGCGTGGAAAGTACCTATTAAAGGTATACTATTGATATGTCGTTTTGCATTTGCCTTTTCTCCACACTTCTATTAATTCCAATTCAATAACGATAATAAATAGAAGGTTAATAATATTGTTGCTACGTACGTATTAAGTAGTAATGGAAGAGTGACCTATATACATTATTTTATTATTTTTTGTTACCAAGGTTAATAGTATTGTACGTACGTATGTATTTTTGGAGTTAATTTGGAGTTACGTATTTTAGTTAATGGAGTTAAGTTGAAATTATTGGAGTTAAGTTGGAGTTATAAGAGTTATGTGTTTTAATCAGTGAAATTAATTAAATTACGTGATTAAGATTTGGAGTTATCTTATATATATATACATTATTTTATTATTTTTTGTTACCAAGAGGGGAGAAGCCCCAAAAAGAAAAAGAAAACTACTGTCTAACATCTTCTGGGAGAATGAGTCGATGTTCACTTGATGGATACTCTAGTGCAACAAGCTTCTATGTTTGATATGTGCCTTGATTGGCGATCCAGTCCGCAACTCGGTTTGCTTCTCTATAGGTATGCTCTATTCTTACTTCCCAACTCCCCTGTGCTAGTAGAGTTTTGCAACTAGCTAGTCCAGTAGATGGATGTTCACTACTGATGAGGTTCACGCAAGCTGCATTATCCATGTGCACCACTAGCTTTTCGAATCCAAGAATTTTGGCCTTCTCCAGTCCCCGCTTGAGTGCTAGAAGTTCCACTCTCATGGAGGTGTGGTCCCAAAGTTGGAAAGGAATGCTTGTATAAAGTTGTCGGTATCATCCCGAAAAACGCTTCCTCCATGATCCACGCACCAGCCAACCCAGGGTTGCCGCGACACTTGAATTACACGGCTGAGTCCCGGTCCTGGCACGAGAGTGGAGAAAAACGATCATGAGCCTTTTTTGTTCCCCCAAAGTTGAAGTTGAGGAACTGATAAGGGTCAATCCACCAGACTCGCCCAAAAATTACGTTATTACGCCACTTCCAAATCCACCAGCAAGTGACAGCAATTTTTAGCTGCCAATCTTCCGTAGCTAGAAGGTTAGAGTTGCTAATGTTGTCAAGTAGCCAAGTTTGTAAAGGAGGGACGTGAAACACTTGGCACAATTTTATTCGATGAAAATACATAAGTAATATTTAATATCGCAATAAAGAAATACTATACAAAACTAGTTTGCATACCCGTGCCACGCCCGAACTATCTATTTATGATGTTTATACTCATTTTATAAACAATATGTAGTTGTATCTTTATTCATTCTAAAATATTACTAAGAACGGAACTATACATGTTTTGTTTCCTTTCAACTTTTGTACCCCGTGAGGCCGTCATATTCTATTATTATCTATTTCTACTCACATATTATCATTACGTTTCCACTTTTACATCACCCATTATACTAATTGAATTTTATTCCCCTATCTCGTCACATGTTAAATTATACTATTTCATTCTACTATTTTGTCACCCATTATATAACATTATATTTAAATTTATTGCCATAAATTAGCTAACTGCCATAGTATTAACTAAATTATCATAATTATTATTTTCTACTCCCTCTATCCCCCTTTAAACACCCCAGTTTCCTTTTCGGGGTGTCTTTTTTTAAACACCTCATTTCAAAACTTTCTAAATAGAGTAAGTTTTTACCACATATCAACCCCCCCACTATCTCCAAAAACAATAAACAAACCACTCATTATCTCCAAAAATAATAAACAAGTCACTCATTATCTCCAACAATAATAAACAAACCACCCACTATCTTAAACAATAATAAACAAATCACCAATTATCTCCAACAACAATAAACAAAACACACCACCTTAATCCACGTAAAAAATGGAATGAGGTGTTTAAAGGGGGACGGAGGGAGTATACATTAGCTAATATATACTCTACGATTAATTTATTACCATATCCTAACCGATAATTATATTTAATGCTATTTTTATGTTCTATCCAATTAATGTATGCCAATTGTCTACCTATGAAAGACTTGGTTTCAGGTTTTAATATATAGTATTAGATATTAAAATATGTGGTAGTTATCAGCTAATTTATGGAATAAGATGCTAATTTATGGTAATAATAAGTTTGCTAATTTGCGTAATGAATTGAAATAGTACGTGATAAAAAGGGTGATGGGATAATGAAAAAAATAAAATAGCTTAACGGGTGACGCGATAGTAATCTGAAAATGAAATTGTATTACGGGTGATGGGATATAGAACGAATGGAATAATATAACTGGTGATGTACAAGTGAAAATGAAGCAAAAATACGATAAGTTAGTATAAATAAAAAATAATATAATATGACGAGTGACAAAAGTCGGAAGGAAAAAAAATTAATGTAAAATATCGTTCCAAATAATATTATAATAAAACTAAACCCACACTTTTACGAAACGTGTATAAACAATATAAATAGGTAGCCCGAGCGTTGGCCGGCCATGCAAACTAGTTTTTTATAATTCTTGGAGTTAAATAAGAGCTAGTTACGCATTTTGGTTAATGGAGTAAAATGTTAAGTTGGAGTTATTAGAGTTACGGGTTTTAATTATTGGAGTTAAGTTGGAATTGCGTATTTTAGTTAATAGAGTTATGTTGTAGTTATTGGAGTTACCGGTTTTAGTTAGTGGAGTTATACTAGAGTTATTAGAGTTACTGGTTTTAATTATTGGAGTTAGGTTGGAGTTGCGTATTTTAGTTAATAGAGTTAAGTTGGAGTTATTATTGGAATTACCGGTTTTAGTTTGTGGATTTATACTAGAGTTATTAGAGTTTTTTTTTTTTGATAAAAAGTAAGCTTTTGTATAAATGAAAGGAAAACTACAAGTTTGAAAGGGGCATACCCCAGTTAATCAATTAAGCCAAAACAACAACAACACCAATTGCAATCCTGCCAATATCATCAGACTCTACACCTAAGAGTTACAACAGATTTCTATCTTCCAACCATTTCTTATCTCTTTCTCCTAGGTTTTGACTAACTCTTCTCAGCCTAGTCTTTACCTCATCCCAGCATTTCTGGACTATAATCTTCGGGAGCCAGATGCTATGTTCATGTCTGATTCTATTTCTAGCATACCATAAGTAGTAAATCAGATTACAAATTAAGGCACTTGTAACCTGTTTTCTGATTTTCGACCCAAATCTCTTCTTTGCACACCACTGTAAGGTATTGTCTGCAGGAATCAGAATTCCAATCCTACCTTTTATCCTGTCCAAGCAAAGTTTGTTGTACTTACAGGTGAAGAAAAGATGACCATGAGTATCTGTATAAGCTGAGCATATTTCACAACCATCCTCCGCACAAATTCCCAGTTTTTCCAATTTGTCCTTAGTCTGCAGCCGACATTTGATTGCCAACCAAGCAATGAAACTTGATCTAGGAATATTGTACCTACTCCATACAACCTTATCCCACTCAACTTTGCTGAAATTTTCTCTAATCCATTCATAACCTTTAGTAACTGTATAATCAGCTTTAGTCCAGTCATTACAGAACATTTTCATGATTTCTTTGATCTTGCATATTCTCTTCCAATACCAAGAAGAGTCCTTAGGAGGAGTATAGTCCTCCCATGTTTCTCCTTTCAGATAAATGATGTGCATCCACTTAATCCAGAGGGAATCAGCCTTGCTATAAATCCAGTAAACATATTTCCCAATGCAAGCTTTGTTACACTCAATCACATCAATTATCCCCAATCCTCCTGCTTCTTTTGGATAACACACATATTCCCAGGCTACTAAAGGCACTCTGATCATCTGATCAGTACCATCCCATAAAAAGTTCCTGCAAATGGCACTAATCTTCTTGAGCACTGCTTTTGGAAGGATGAAGATTCTAGCCCAATATGCATGGAGATTGCTCAGAACAGCCTTTACCAATGTAACTCTACCTGCATAGGAGAGTTTCCTAGTTCCAATACTTCTAATTCTTTGAACAATCTTCTCTGTCAGGACATTGCAGTCTAAGATTGACAACCTGCCTGCAGTAATCCTTATACCCAAGTATTTGAAAGGGAGATGGCCCTCTTTGCAACCTGAAAAATCCATAATCTCATTTCTAATATGGCAATTTACACCTGCAAAATATATGTCAGATTTTGTAGGATTCATGCATAATCCTGAAGCTTTTGAGAAAGTTGAAAAAGCTCTCAAAATCAGCATTACAGACTTTGCTTCCCCTTCGCAAAAGAGCAGCAAATCATCAGCAAAACACAGGTGTGTAAGCTTGAGTTTGCTACATTGAGGATGAAACTTGAAATCCTTCTTGTCTCCAACCACCAACAATATCCTAGAGAGATATTCCATGTATACAGTGAAGAGCAAAGGAGAAAGAGGGTCTCCCTGCCTTAACCCTCTTTTGCCCTTAAAAAAACCAAAATTCTCTCCATTAAGTGATAGAGTATAAGGAGTAGTTAAACACTCCATAATTAACTCTATAATCTTTTGGGGAAAATTTAAAGCCACCATCATTTCCTCGACAAAGGACCATTCAACAGTATCATAAGCTTTCCTCAAATCAATTTTCAACAGGCATCTGGGCGAATTTGCTTTCCTATTATACTTTCTCACCAAGTCTTGACAGACCATTATATTCTCAACAATATCCCTCCCCTTCACAAATGCTCCTTGGTTTTCACAGATGATTTCAGGCAAGTACTCCCCAATTCTGCTGCATAACAATTTAGAAATGCATTTATAAATTGTGTTGCAGCAGGCTATTGGGCCTAAACTCCATCACAGTAGCAGGCTGGCTACATTTTGGAATCAAAGTTAAAATAGTGTTGTTCAACTGTTTCAACATTTTCCCTTTTTCAAAGAAATCCATAATAGCCTCAATAATATCATCACCAATTATGTGCCAAGAGTCCTTATAAAACTGGCTCGAAAATCCATCTGGCCCTGGGCTTTTGATGCCAGGAATTTCAAACATTGTTTTCCTTATCTCCTCCTTTGTCACCTTCCTTGTCATTCTTTCCCCCATCTCTGCTGTAACAATCCTTCCTTTTCTCACAGTGGGGACATGAACTTTACAACATTGAGTGTCCTTGTAACACTACGGAATATGGAAAGTGGATTATGGAGTTGGTTTGTCCCACATTGGGAAAATAAGGCTCATATGATCAGTTTATAATAGATTCCTACCATAATAACATCAACAAGGCCTTCACCTTTTAGAGCCCACGAGAGGATTTTTGGGCCTAAGAGGTGACTACCCATCTTATTGGGTTGTGTTGCGATGGACGATGGTTCGGACTGTTAGATATGGTATTAGAGCAACCCTGCGACCGCGTGTTGGGTGCTGGGGCGAGGCCCAGACCAGCCGTCTAGCGGGGGAGATCTTGGACCTGTGTTGATGTTAGTATGGAATGTCCGAGGCGCGACGAGGACGTCGCGTTCTCTAAGTGGGGGAGTTTGTAACACTACGGAATATGGAAAGTGGATTATGGAGTTGGTTTGTCCCACATTGGGAAAATAAGGCTCATATGATCAGTTTATAATAGATTCCTACCATCATACTACCAACAAGGCCTTCACCTTTTAGAGTCCATGAGAGGATATTCGGGCCTAAGGGGTGACTTCTCATCTTATTGGGTTGTGTTACGACGTATGATGGATCGGGCTATTACAGTCCTGGCCCAAAAGTTGTTTATAAAATTCTATGAAAGCATGTTGAATGCCTTTCTCATCAGTTTTGACATTGCCAAGCATATCCTGAATCTGATGCACTGAGTTTTTAGTTCTTCTAGCCTTAATAGTACAGTGGAAATAAGCAGTGTTGTCATCCCCCTCCTTCAACCAAATAGCTTTGCTCTTTTGTCTAAGGAAACTCTCTTTAGCTTTATAAAGATATTTGTACTGCTCTGAGATCTGAAGCTCCTTAGCTCTTATATCAGCATTAGTTGGGTCAACCTACAACTGTTTCTGAATCTCCATCAGGTCAAAGAAAACCTGTGCTTCCATTTTCTCAACATTTGATAGTTTTTCTCTATTGAGAGTTTTCAGTGGACCTTTCAAGTGTTTCTGCTTCTGCACAACTCTGTACATCAACGTTCCCCTAACATTCCTCATCCACCCATCTTTGACAATATCCTCAAAACCTTGAACTTTGCTCCACATGTTGAAATATTTGAAGCCTCTAATTCCAATATTCCTATCTTTCTTAAGAGAGATTATGCAAGGGCTATGATCATACAGACCTTCAGGGTGAAAATATGAGCTACTATCAGGGAATTTCAAGAACTAGTCATCGTTTCCCATAGCCCTATCAATTTTACAGAACACTCTCCTCTCATTCTCTTGCTTGTTGTTCCAAGTAAAGAAACATCCATTAGCCTTTAAATCATCTAGCCCACAAGCTTGAACACAACACTGGAACTGCTTAATTTCAGCATATGTAACAAGAGTGCCAATCCTCTCATTTGGGAATAGAACATTGTTAAAATCTCCTCCAATTATCCAAGCTCCACTAATTCTTTGGTGAACTTGCATAATCTGATTCCATAAAATGTCCTTGTCCTTAGCATCATTCATTCCATAGACCATAGAGACTTCAAAACTATCACTTGAGCCAATACACTCAGCTCTGCCATGAATCATCTGACTAGTTATCATGCTTATTTGGAAATTAAACCTAGTAGGATTCCACATCAACCAAATTCGACCACCTGGGTGAATGTTATTGTTTGTACACAGGCACCATCCATCACAGAAACTCGGGTGAATCCTATTACTAGTTCTCACCTTTGTTTCTAGGAATCCAAACAGTCCTACATTATTCTTTTCCATGAATCTCTTAACCTCCAGTTGCTTTGTAGGACTGCTCAGACCCCTCACATTCCAGAATCCTAGGCTAGCCATGGTCCACAAGACCATGACATTCACTACCACTTCCATTTCCAGACCTGATTTCTCCCATCACAATAGCAGCATAAGAGATCCCATGAGTAGTGGCCGCCTCTTTGCTCTGCACTTTGTTGTGGAGTCATAATCAACTGTCTATTTGTATGTCTATTTAGGTTAACCACTGTTGAATCTGGTCTGGGAACAGGTACTTGGTTTGGAGGAGTAACATATGCCTGAGGAGGTGGTTGGACATTTGGTTGTTGAACAGTTTGTTGTTGTATAGGTCTCCACACTTTCCTAGCGGGTCTTCTCCCTACTCTGGTTCTCCTCTCCTGTCTAACCCCCTCTCTATTTCTGCATTGTTCCCCAACATGTCCAATCTTCTTGCAGACTGAACATTGTGTTGGTTTTCACTCATACTCAACCACTTGTTCAACAATTCTGCCATTTTCATCCTCAAATCTTATCATTGTAGGGAATTCCTGATTTATATCCACTTCAATCAAAACTCTAGCATACCCTAATCTAGCCTTGTCCTCTGTAGCTTTGTCACACTTAATAGGGCATCCTATCAAGCCTGCAATCTTCTAGATACAGTTGGGTGTCCAGAATTTAAGCTCCATTTTCATCAATTTTATCCAGATAGGTACAGTTTTGACAAAAGTATTAGATAAATCAAGGCTTTCAGTCCATTCCTTGATAATCACAGGTTTATCATCAAACAAATAATGCCCAGCTTTCAAAGCTTGGTCCTTTTCCTGCAGAGACTTAAACCTAACTAAAAAAATTCCATTTGGCAAGAATGACACCTTGTCCAATCCCCTTTTCCCCCAAATTCTCTGACAGTAGCCTTGCATAGTATCAGGGGGTGGATTTGCACCGAGAACAAAACAGACCAAAGCAGCATTCCAATAATTCTTGCCCTCAGACACATCTTCCTTAGTTAAAGTCATTAACTTTGGCCTATTTTCAGACTGTGAATTCAAAGTTGAGTGAGATTGGTTATTACCTCTATTTCTGACAACAAGTTGCCACTCCTCCTCAGCTGGTTCATCCTCAGCTTCCTCTTCATCAATACTTGCCAGTTCTTCACCTGAATTCTCTACCACTGGGATAGATTCATCTTCTTCTCCATCTAACAGAACCAGAGGTGGGATACCTTGTATATCTGAGACCTTCCTGTGTTTCTGCGCGTCAGATGTCGAAGGGCCTGTTTTCTTACTTAAGATTTGTTTCAATTTATTTAACTGTTTATTCTTCCTCTTATTAGCTTGCTTGTGTGATTTTGATCTTGATTTTCCAGAAGAAATCGATCTTGCCATGGCTGGACCAGATCTTCTGACAAATCGCCTCAGAATCGCCGCTCACCTCTCTTTCTGTGCCCGTACATTCTATTTCTTTGTACGATTTTAGAGTTATTAGAGTTACGGGTTTTAATTATTGGAGTTAATTTGGAGTTGCGTATTTTTGTTAATAGAGTTAATAAATTGGAGTTATTGGAGTTACCGGTTTTAGTTAGTGGAGTTATACTAGAGTTACGAGAGTTAAGTTGAAGTTGGTGGATTTATATTAATATTGGAGTTACTGGAGTTAGGCGCCTGAAGTAACGCATTTTAGTTGGTGGAGTTAAACGGGTGGAGTTACTGATTTTAGTTGGTGGAGTTAAGCGACTGGAGTTATGCAGTCAATTATGGAATTAAGTGTAATCAAAATATCAGATTATTTCTGACTTTACAAAAATTATACTTCTGACCGGGTCGTAGCTTACATGTTGATGCTCGTACGTAGATAAAGCTTATTACGGAGTATGTAGGATATAACAAACGAGTCACGAAAGGGGCAAAGGTCAAGCCAGGCCGTACAATTACAATATTGACTTCTCGACTCGTCTCCAAGAGAGACTCATGAAAATTGATCATAACAATATACGGAGTATATATATATATATATATATATAAGTGTAGCCTTAAAATATTATTCAGATTGCCAAAAGACAACGAAGCCTAACAACAAAGAGGTCGGCATATACGATCGATCGAAAATGAAACCCCATTAAGATCGGTCAAATTTTATTAACGTTCAATATAGTTGCGAGCGAATGGAACATATATATAGCACCATAGCAAGACATATAGGTAGGTAGCATGTTGACTAGCACGAGAAATAGCAGAAGCAAGTGCGTATTTTAGGGAAACTGACGAAGCAAGAACCACCCAGTGCACCTTCATTCTTCCGGCAGCTTGAACTGCAGATTCTACTAATACCACAAAACCCAGTCATTGACGTGCTCTGCTTGCGGCATACCTTTCCTTCCGCCACTGGATTCTCTGCGTTCATCATCATCAATTCATCATCAATAATTAACCAGTTTAAACACGAACATTATTAATCCAACATACATCTATTACTCTAATTTATTCGAAGCCTCGAGACTTTGATCGGAGGGATCGACATTTATTTTTACCCCAAGTCTCATATGAGACCGTCTCACGTGAGACCAATACACTGAAATAATAAATAATCATATTTACAGTTCAGTTTTTTGTATGTTGGTCTCACAATAACTTACGGTGACACCATCTCACATAAGAGTTACTGTTATTTTTATAATTTTTGTTACAATGGAAACAAAATTTTAAAGAAGTTTGCATTTGAAACAATATATGTACTGTGTCGTCCAAAGCTAGCAGCAAACAAAAACAAGCACAAGATTAAAGTATCTGATCTTCGCTCAGAAGTCTTTTAGGAATTCATATCGACAAATTAAATACAGTACATGAGTACGCGTATGCATGGTAAGACTTGTCCCGCAAGACATACAACCGTACTATGGTTTAACACGTACCTATTGCAGCATTGATAAGAAGAAATGCAAACAGAACAACGATTAGAGTTGTTGGGATGCCAGAAACAGACTTGGCCATTTTCTTACTTTCTTATATTTGAAGACTTTAAAAAGTTTTTGTTTTACCAATTTTTTGAGCGGGTGGTATTTATAGGCAACTAGATTGGATCAGTACCATAAATCTATTCAAAAGTAATAGGAGTCTATATGTGGACAAATAAAAAAATATTTATGATTAGTTTGTAGTAAAATTTATCAAATGTGCAGTAAATTTGGTTGCATAATTTTGTAAATGTTGGATTATAAGGAAAGAGAGACAATCAAGGGTCCTTGATTTAGGAATTAAATCAACTTAAATTTCTTTCTATCAATAGATTCATTACAATTTTGATTTCACTGTGGGTTTCACAAATTTATAGCAAACATGTTAAATTCACTACACAAGCATATTATTTACTACTTGCAATGTTTACTTTACCACACTTGATTATGTTATAGACAATTTTTTGATAGACTCCTATAATCATTCAAATTTATTCGATTTTTTTTTTCAATTAAGAGTTTATTGGAATAAATTATAAGTATCATAAATTTATTACACCGTACTAATTATATACATTGGATTAAATTATTAGTACCATAAATATATTATGGCGTACTAATTATATACCAATTCTACGATAACTAATAGATCTTGGTAGCCATCGTAGAGAGAGCAATATATAATAACCATTTAATTTCCCTAGTTAAATCTGAACCGTTGATTAGTTTGACCATAAATAATAATTAAATAAATATAAATTAATATCATTAAACCCATATTTCTCTCCTCCCCTTCCTTACCCAAGCAACCACCACCAAACTATCGCCCGACACCACTATTGAGACCTACTGTCACATGTAGCCACGCACCTCAACTTTATAGAGGAGAGTGAAAAATATGACGCTGGGTATTTAATTTTAGATTAATTAATGAACTTTTAAACTTGGTCAAATTTACAATGGCTACCAAGTTTTGGTAGCCATTGTAGAATCACTCCTAATTGTAACAAGAATATTTCTAAAAAGTCGGAAAAGCGTCTAGGGTTGAGTTTTTAGCGGTGCCTGGAAACCCAACCCCTAAACCCTTTTTCGGGAACCGTAACTCGTTTCTCTCATTCAATCATGTCCCAAAAGGGTTAGTAGTTGGGTTATAGGGTGTATATAGTTTTCTACGTCGAAACCGCAGGAAAAGTGGGTTGTTCGTTATTTTTCTTCCGGAATAATTATTGTTGAAAGAGACCGTGAGTTGTTGTCGACGTTTTCATAGTAGTATGATAGGTGAAAATTAAAATTGTATAGTGATTTAATTAAGAAATAACATTAAATTTTTATTGGAAAATGTTATAACTAATCATTCTTAATTACTCCCTCCATTTCAAAATATATGACGTTTTCAAGTTACGAGACACATCTTTGACCTTCGATATCTCTCAAAATATAAGGGTAAAAGTTATGAAATTATGATCATGTGAAAGTATATTTCATAACGAATCCAATGGTATAATTTTTATAATTTTTGACACGATATTTTTTTCATGAAATTAAAAGTCAAAACTTGTCTCGTAACTTAAAAACGTCATATATATTGAAATTGAGGAAGTATCGAGTATCCTTGCGCACTCTATAGGAAAACCCTCGTAACAAAGGGTGAATTATTAGACTTTCAATATTTCATTATTGAGTCTGGAGAGAGTCGTATATATAATCTCACTGTCATGAGATCACACAAACAAGCAAATTAATTAACCACAACCAGTTCGGTATTCGATCACTTGTATACATACGTAAGTTTTACATACATAATTATAAGATGCCTTTCAGAAAAAAAGAAAAAACAAATTACATAAGATGATAATTGGCTATATTCCTTTGACTTAAAAATAGTAGTTTCATTGATTCCGTTTTAATAGTATGTCTAGATATTTTGCTTGACTTTTGAATAAGAATGGAAGATGTCAACAACAGATGATCAACTTGTGAATATAATAGCGCGAGGTGTTCATTGACTACAGTTAATTTTCTTATAAAAATGATCGAAATGCATTCAAATGAATTAAGGGCTTACTATGGTCGATTCTTATACCGTACCCCTGCTGAGGGTATATTGTGTATTAAGGATACAACTGTCGATTAAAGACTTATAATCGACGATTATAACTAGCTAATCTATATGTATACTCCTATCCAAAGAGATTTTTCATTTTGTCTACAAATAGTCTCCAATATGGCAACTCAAAACTGTAAAAAGAAACAAGAAAATCTCTTTGGGTAGGAGTAGTATATAATATCACTTGACGTAGTTTTCGATACTATAATCCGTACTAATTAAGGGTCCCCCATGTGATACAAATGAAAATATTATTGTATGTGGTTCAAATGGTAGTTTTATTTGTGACAACATTAAACAAAACCAAGTTCATTGAATTTGAGCCAGAAAAAATAGATACATTGTACTAATTTGAAATATTGCACGTGGCCTCAGAGCTTACGACATCAAGAACAATGATCTTTAATTTAAGAAAAAATAAAAGAAGAGAGAGAGGCGGCTAGCTAGGTATATTTTCTTAGTTGTATCGTTAATATTTTGCCTCCCCACCAACTTTTTATATAATATTATTGATCGATTATATGTTATTAATATACTATGGTGTCGTTTGGATAGCGCAGAAATTAAAATATCGTGGAAAGTATGAACTAATAGGAATGAAATTCCTAATTCCTAATGTAAATTCATAGGAATTTGTGTAAGTGTGTTTGGATTTCATGTAGAAATTTAGGATTCCCTACCATTTTTTTCCCATGGTTTGTTTGGATACACTATTTCAATTCTCATGTTAATTATTAAGAAGACTATTTTACCCTCTACTTTTTTTATGGTAAACCACACAAATATAAAGGGAGTAATTAAAATTTTGAGGGCAAAAGAGTAATTTTCTGAAACCGAAAGCATAAGAATTTGGAATGACCAAGGGGGGTGGGTGTGTATGAGTAGTAATTTTGAAGTTATTACATGTTAGTACTTGAAACATATGATCTTAAAGCCAATATGTGTAGATACTGGATACCCTAATTATACGTACACTAACAATCTGAATGGCCATTTCAAAAAAAAAAAAAAACGCAATCTGAATGGTCCAAATGAGGGGAAATTTTCAAATCCTACCTTATATATTTATAATCTTCCAATTTTCCTACCTTATATGTCCAAAAAGATATTTTCCTACCTTATAAAGTGCTATTTTTATCTAATTTCTACCAAAACACTATTCCGACCAATAGACTCTCTATTTCCAGCGTCGACTTTCATGTGATTTGCACGTGACTTAGTTTTCACCTCAATCTTTTACGTGATTCCTCTCATACCTATATCAAACCTCAATTTTGACTCAAAACACTTATATGTCCTCTCCAAATCCAAGGCTCCTCTCCAAATCCTTCCTTCTTTACCACATAGACCTTTCATTTTTACTTGTCATTTTCACCCCCTCGTCGTTATTACTGCATTGCATGCGCTATTTAATAAAAATGGGGGAAATTGGAGAGAAATCATAAAAAAATGGATGTAAATCACGAAAGCTTGGAGGGGATTGAAATAAAAAGTAAACACCGAAAATGTAGAGTCAAAAGGCGACAAATATCATACTAATCGTGGAGTCGGTGGCTTGGCAGTCACAACACATAATAGCTAAATTCAAACGAAAATATTCCCGAAAATAGCAATGGCGACAAATAATTTGAGATCTGAAGCAACTTATCTCTCTGAAACTTCTATTGGAAACGACGAATCAACCAGAAGAATCAATGAATATGAAATTACGATTGCAAACAACGAATCAACAAACATAACAGACGAATATCCAACTTCGATTGGAAACGATGAATAAAATAATACAATCGCGCGACGAATCAGCAGGTAAATTCTCCTCCATTTTTATTTTGGTATTAGTTCTTTTGTATGATTATATGTTGTTATGCGATAATTTTGGTGAATAGTGCAGCACATAGAAACAAATGTATTGTCATATTTATCGTCATGTTTATCGTCATATATGTTATGCATCGTCATATTAATCCTTGTATTCATCTCTTGTGTTATCATATTCATGATAGCGAAATTTTCAATTAAATCCCTGAGTTTCCCGAAATTTTCAGGTATATCGCTCAGGTTTCCGAGCTATCCAACGTACCCCTGGGCTTTGCGTTTTACTATATTTTGACAGTTTTGGCTAACGTCCATTCAACACCGTTAACTCTTTCTTTATTTTTACCTAATAAATCAATTAAACACCCTATTAACTACCCAATAATATAATCTAAAAAAAAAAAAATCTCTCACCTCCCTCCCCAACCCCGCCACCCACCCAACACAACCTCTGCCCCACCGCCTCACCACCGCATCCCATCACCGACAACCACCTGAGACACCTCCACCACCACCACGAAACGCGGGTCCTCTCATTTACGTCTCATTTTGCCGGTGTCGATCCCACTCCCGACGACAGCAAATTTGTTGGTGAGATGGACGGGCTTTTCACTCACCTCGAGTACGTCGGCATCACGTCGGCGGGGTCTGTCGTGGTCCTATGCCTCTCTTTCGTGCTGTTTGTTTTGTTTCTGATTGCCTTGAGAAACCTTGACCATATCAGTACCATCGAGTACTGGGTTACGCAGGAGCTTGCCCTCATCCCCAAACTCATACTACTTGCTTTTTTGATCGGCGCTGGATGTTTGCCGATCTACTAACATCAGCAAGATTGGGAGTCACTATTGGCAGTGTGGGCTCTTGTTGGATTTTCTTTGTGTTTTCAGATGATCATACTCCGTACAAGCCAAGTCGGACTTGGGATTGTTCTATGTGTCTATTGCCTTTGCAGCTCCCACTTCGGTGGTTGTCACCTATTCTGCATCTATGCTGTGGCTTGGGATTCTATTGCTTCTATTCGATCTTGGTGTTCGTTGGTGCGTTTTACATCTGGGTTACCCAGATGGCGGTGGTGGTGTGGTCGCGGGAGGGACCCGCGTTTACTGTTTGTGGTGAAGGTATCCTAGGTGGTTGTCGGTGATGGGGTGCGGTGGTGAGGCGGTGGGGCAGGGGCTGTGTTGGGTGGGTGGTGGGGTTGGGGAGGGAGGTGAGAGAAAATTGTGTTTTTTTCTTTTTAAGATTATGTTATTGGGTAGTTAATAGAGAGTGTAATTGAATTATAAGATAAAAATAAAGAAAGAGTTAACGGTGTTGGATGGAAGTTAGCCAAAACTGTCAAAATAAAATAAAACGCAAACCTCACGTTTACGTTGGATAGCTCGGAAACTTGAGTGGTATATTCGGGAATTTCAGGGGTATACTGGAAAATTTCCCTTCATGACATGTGGTAGTATATTCATCGTATATGATAAGAATATGATATGTGGTAGTATATTTATCCTATATCATAAGAAAGTCATAAGATATGTTGTCATATTCACATATTCATAAAAATATGTTGTCGTGTTCATTATTTATGTCACCATATTCATGAAATGTGGTCTTATATTTATCAATTGTGATCAGTGGAAGAAAATCTAATTATTACTGAAGAGGCGACTTCAAGGTTGATTGGTAAAACTGCAACTTAGAACACGAGCCATATGGTCTTTACAATGATTATGCTTTTGTAATGGGGTTTAGCATAAGAAGAAGCAAGCAACGAAGAAGATCAGTCAAAAACATGATATCGATGAAACAATATTGTTGCTCAAATAAGGGTTTTAAAACATTCAATGCAAGGGGAAGTGTTATACTAAAACTAATATAAGGACCGGTTGTGCAACTAATATTACATATCATATTGATATCAATGGGATTTATAAATTAGTGAAACATAATATGACACACAACCATCTCCTATGCCCCGAGAATAAGCGACATCTCTTACGGTCTCAGAGGAACCTATCAAAGGAAGACCTAGAGTACCTTCTAACACTTGTCCCATATACAAGTGGAGTAAAACTGTCTCATGCACTAAGAGTCCTGAAAAACAGAAGGGCGGCTCACCTATGGTTGGTTTTAACAATAGAGATGCTTACCATGAAGTTGGAAAAGAGAAGAAGAGGATGATATAGATGGGCAGGATTCACATGCTTTGATAATGAAATTTATTAAACGTCACAAGGACGAAAATGATTTCTACTTTGATTTTCAAATGGATGAGGAAAACAGGTTGTGCAGCTTCTTTTGGAGAGATAAGAAAATGAGGGAGGACTATGAGATGTTTGGAGATCTTAACATACATGATACTACTCACAGGACTAATAAGGTACGACATGATATGTGGACCTTTTGTCGGAATCAACCATCACACATAAAATGTGATGTTTATTACACTACGCGAAATAATGGATATAACACCGCCAAAAATAACACCGGAATGATTAAAACCGGTGTAAGAAATTGATAAGACACCGGTTATCTCATAACTGGTGTCATATGTATTAAAAAAAAAAAACAATTGCGGCGGGTACACAAAAGAAAAGGAAAAAAAAAGTGTAGCACCTTTGACACCGGTTGCAGGCAAAAGCGGTGTCAAAGGTTAATATATGACACCGGTTATGCCCATAACCGGTGTCATTGGTTTACTTTTTTTTTTTTGGCAAATTCATTCGTTTATACCAGCGCCTCCCGACCTCTTCTTCATTCGTCAACCGCTACATTCATCTTCTTCAAGCGAACGAAAGCCCAGAAATTAAAAAAAAAATAATCAAATCAAACCCAGAAAACTCCTTGCCGTCGCCGCTCCCTACCGCCGTCTTGTGGTCGCCGGCGACTCTACGATCGTCATTGTTGTCTTTTTTTTCGTCGCTTCTCGCTATTTCTTGCCGTTGTTGCCCGCTATTGGTTGTTCGTGGTTGTTGTCGTCGCTGCTCGCTATTGCCGCCGCCACCGCCGCCGCTTGCGCGTCTGCTTGCTCTGCTACTGCCGCCGCCCACTTATTCCTCTTGGTGCATCTTCCAATTCATAAGGTTTGTGCTTATTGATTTTTCAATTGATTTTGTTCTGAGTAGTTAGATTGATGTGGTAAATTGCTCTTATTACGTGAATTGCACTTATTAGAGTCATATGGTGATATTGGCTGGATTACGTGATATGGTGAATTGTCATTATTTGGAGGAAATCGGTCATTAGTTGTCAGGAGTAGAATAGAGTACTACTTATATATAGTTGACAAAGACACTGATTATGCATTTGACCGTTTTCTTAAGTGTTTTGTGTGGTTATGAATATTGTATTGTAGTACTAGTGATCTAGTTAGTTGATTGAATTGATAGTTTTAATTAGCATGTTTGATTTTTTTTAGAATAATTGGTTACTAATTTTAGTAGTGGGTTTAGTTCGATTATTGAAACAATAGAATTGTAGATTATTGAATTGATGGTTTTAATTAGTTAGATTTAGACGTTTACGTTTGTTAGGTTGTGTTTAGGATAATTTGTTGCTAATTCTAGTTAATTTAGACATGGATCGGAAATGGATAACAATGTCAAATCAAGGTGACCGTGATTATGAGGAGGGGATTCGAAAGTTTCTAAAGTTTGCCGAGAAAAAATTGTGAAGACTTAAAGCGTATGCGGTGCCCGTTTTGTAATTGTTATAATATGAGATTTCACTCTCTTGGTACGGAAAAATTTCATTTGGATAAGAGTGCTTTTGCTTCAACTTATACAAAATGGATTTTTCATTGGAAAGCAACACGTGACTTGGGCATGGATAGTGAAAGTAATACTAAATTTGTCCAAGAAGATATTAGAGAGGATGTTGATGACTATATTGGAGAGGATAGTGATGGCTATATTGGTGAGGATGATTATGACAAGAATATTGATGCGATTAATGGAGAGAGTAGTGGAGAAGAGGAGAATGATGATCCGAATCAAGATGAAATTGATGTAGATGTAAATGGTGATGAATCTAATATGATGGAGAACTTGTTGAATGAAAATGAAGAGGTGTTGTATGAAAATTGCGAAAAGTAAACTAGATTGTCCGCCGTTTTAAAGTTGTATAATTTAAAAGCGGCAAATGGTTGGAGTGACAAGATTTTTACTAGTTTGTTAGAGTTGTTGAATGACATGTTACCAAGTGGTAATACTCTCCCTACTCGGACTTATAAAGCCAAAAAAATGTTAGTTTCATTTGGTCTAGGCTACCAAAAGATTCATGCTTGTCCAAATGATTGTATATTGTATCGCAGAGATTATAAAAATGATGTTGTTTGTTCTATTTGCGATACCTCTCGATACAAGGAGAATAGGAAGAACGTTTTGGCTAAGGTTTTGTGGTACTTTCCCATAATACCAAGATCGAGAAAACTCTTTGCCAACCCAAAGGACGCGGAATTGTTGACATAGCATAAATCTGGTAAAGGTCGAGTTCATGATGGCAAGTTGAGTCATCCGGCCAATGCTTCTCAATGGAGACTTTTTGATGCCAACAACCGTGATTTTAGCAAAGAACCAAGAAATTTGCGGCTTGCATTATCAACATATGGAATGAACCCATTCGGTAGTATGAGTAGTGCACATAATACATGGCCTGTTATATTGACAGGCTAAACTCGTATGCCTAAATCAAATATTATTAACACACAAACCTATAACATAGTATTGGGTAAGTGGGTGTCGAATCCACATAGAACGGTGATTGTCTAATTATGCAAACGTAACTAAATTGGGGGTTTTGAGTTGATATGATCAAGTAATCTAGACGCAAAAGAGTAATTCGTAAATCAATTAAGGAAAAGATCTCGGACTATTGATACCCACTATCGTTCATCTAATTGATCCTAGTTATCAACTAATCTTAAGTCGTTGAGTACTTAGTTGTAGAAATACAATTTATAATCGTTTCTTAATTGTAACCAAGAGGAGAGATCAGCCCTACCTAATAGTCTTAATCGATGGATAACAAAGACGCGCGCCTAAATTCAATCCAATGAAAGCATAAAGCAATTAAACGATACCAACTAAGATTAATAAGATCTAGACACACGCGGTTTCGATCTTCAATTAATACGTTTATTCTCCCCTAAATCTAATCACGATGATCAACATGCAATTCGACCTAGTTTCTACTAATCGTTTTAACAATCAAACAATTAATCCTTTAATTGAGAATCTAGCAATAAAGATTAATCTAAGGTTAATTAGTGGCCACCTAATTAACAACAAATCAATCAATAATAACAAACAAAGCACGAGAATAAACGATACTCAAACGAAATTAAAAATTAGAAATTAAACTCACAATTGTTGGTGAACAATAGTTTCGATCAATAAATCCGAGAATAAAAAGGGGTTTAGCCTTGCATAATTCTTCAAAAATACAACTTTTAGGTCTTAAATACTGAATGATTAAAGAAAAACGAAGTCTAGGTATTTACAATAAAAGGTTACAAATCGGGTTAAGGAAATCCGAAAATACGCCGACATAGCAGCGGGACGACTCGTCTTCACCTGGGACGAGTCGTCTGCATACGGGACGAGTCGTCTGAAGCTAGGACGACTCGTCTGAATCCTATCCTGCCCGATGTGGTCCTTACGACCACCTGTCTCACCTTCTGGACGAGTCGTCACAAATCTTATAGATCCGGGGCCTTCTTTCCAAATCTCCATTATGTTAGTTTTCATCCGCTCGGAACTCTAGCACTCTCGGGATCTTCATAGCACACATTATTAATCCCCAAGCTTGCATTTAGACATCAAAAGTTGCATATTCTTCCAGTAAGCTCCAAAACATAATAAGTGGAATAATGCACCATGATGGTCCGAAAAATGAAATGAAAACTCACATAAACCATCACAAAACTCACTCTAAAGTGAGTCGTATCAAATTCCCCCATGCTTAGACCTTTGCTCCATCATGTTAGTTTTCATCCTCTCGGAACTCTAGCACTCTCGGGATTTTCATAGCACACGTTATTAATCCCCAAGCTCACATTTAGACATCAAAACTTGCATATTCTTCTAGTAAGCTCAAAAACATAATAAGTAGAATTATGCACTATAATTGTCCGAAAAATGAAATGAAAACTCACATAAACCATCGCAAAACTCACTCTAAAGTGAGTCGTATCAAATTCCCCCATGCTTAGACCTTTGTTCGTCCTCGAGTATCACAATCATTCCCAATATGTCTCCAAGGTCTTTTTTTACAAGTAGCACCGGGAGAATAGATATCTACCTATCTCCTCTATTCCGTTTATGATCCTAATTTACCTAGTTAGGGGCCGTCACGGATGTAACCTCAACGTAAACGGTCCCCAACCATCTTATTCATCACAAAACACAACCACAAACATACCAAATGACCAAGGGACCTACAATGTCCTAAGCGTCCCTAAGCCGCTCACACACAACTCCCTCGTGAGCCTAGGCCCGTAATAACACCATCGGATCCAAGACTAACTCGATATAAACTCCAACCGCCCCAAACAATCAGAGGAACCGAGGATTTTCTATCCTATCATCGATACTATACAAATCAACCGAACCTCCTTATATCATCCAAGAGAGACCTACCCAGACACGACCTTCAAACATCCTTCTTATTGCCCCACCCGTACAGTAGCACGCTCCACTCATTTTGCCTAGGCGCCTTTTCGGGTTTTCACCTAGCCTCTCGTTAAATTTTCGATGCTCACCGGCTCACTTTCTTCTCTCGTGTCTTTTCCTGACTTTCTTTTCACGCTCCTCTCTCTTTTCTGACCGTCTTCTCTCTTCTTTTTTCCTCTTTTTTTCATTTTCCGTTTTTTCATTTTTTTTTCTTTGTTTTTTTTTATGAAACAAAAATGCAAATGAATTCGTACAAATGAAAAGAAACTCATATACATAGTAACATACAATCTTCCCCCATGCTTAAAACAAACAAAGTCCGCGTTGTTGCATAAATCAAATGAAAAGTAAAGCATAGGGAAAAGGAGAAGGACTCGCTCATGAGCTGTGGAGGATGAGGGGTCGCACTACTCCCTCGAGGATCCTCCACGTTTGGTTGCACGACGCTGATCATGCGCCAATCTCCTAGCGGCAGCCTCATCAAACACCTCGTGTGGGACAGGTGTGTACGCCCTAGGCTCCGGCTGAGAGAAAAATGTTGCAAAACTCTGCTGATAGGCTAAGCTAAGGTCCAAGCGATCTATGATATCCTCTAAACGATCATCCACGTCGCTCCTCCATAGACTTAATTCTCCTATCTGAGCCTCAATAGAAACTCGCCAAACATCAGTATCAACAATATCACCCGCTCCACGGGGAGCTGGCTTACCATCCTCTAGAACACGAGGAGCAATAGCCCAATCTGCAGCAGTGTCACCCAATGGAAGGGGGTCATCCTTTGGTGGCGGCAAAGTGATGAAGGCGCCGTCTACATTACCCAACCCATATCTATACTCACCTCGCGGTGTGACACTGAACTTGTCATATTGCTGCAACCACTTGAATGTGCAAAACGCAGGATCAGAAACCTTACACTCATCCGTCTCTGGGTGCTCATACTCGTCACCCTTTACAACCAGAACAATCCGGGTGGTTAAGCCACCAAAACTGAAATGTCCTGCGACGGCCTTCTGAAGAGCAACACAATGCCCGAGAAAAATGTCTACCCAATCGGGTATCTTCCCAGAGCGAGGAAGAAGACTCATCAGGTAGCGGACCTCGAGATGAGAGAGCTTGGAAGGCTCCCCCTTGCAAAAGAACGTCACCCCCAACAATCGAGCTGTCATACGCCATGCAGGGTGACGAAAGTGATTAACTCGCGGGTCATTGTAAGGTCTGCCACTAACCTGGTACCGAAAGGTGGATGCGGCCTCCTCACCCGGATCCTCCCAATCCTCATCGGATTTAGCCACACTCAAGATATCTCGATGCTCTGGAAGTGTGAGACGATGATCCTCATCATTGATGCGGAATGAGATCGCTGGTGGTCGCACCCTGATCGTGCCCGTATTTTTCCGCTGAGACGACTCGTCTCTGGCCTGGGAACGACTCGTCTATCCCTGGGACGAGTAGTCCTAAGCACACTACAAATCCATCTAACTTCCTCTGTTTTCCGGACGAGTCGTCTTCGTCTGGGACGACTCGTCCCTCTTCAGAGGACGACGCGTTTTCCAATGGAACCTAAATTAAACACTGAACACAAAAACACGTAAAATAAAAAACAAACAAGTAAAATACTGGAAATGCTCGGGTTGCCTCCCGAGAAGCGCACATGTTTAATGTCGTTGGCTCGACGCAAGAGGTAGATCACAATCAATCCTCAATAACCGGATCGCAAAGGTCAACATCTTCCACCTCGGTTTGTGTAAATTCCTCATAATATGGCTTGAGCCGTTGACCATTTACCTTGAACTCTGAACTCGAATTTAGCCCTTAAATTTCCACAGCTCCATGAGGATACACCTTCACCACAATAAACGGTCCAATCCATCTAGACCGTAGTTTGCTGGGGAAGAGCTTAAGACACGATTGATAGAGAAGGACTTTATCACCATCCTTGAATTCCTTTCTCGATATCATCTTATCATGCAACACCTTAGTCTTCTGCTTGTAGATAGCTGCGTCATCATACGAATCAAGCCAAATCTCGTCCAACTCTTGCAGTTGCAGCTTCTGGTGCACACCCGCCTTATCGATACTCATATTAAGGTTCTTCACCGCTCAGCAGGCTTTGTGTTCCAATTCCGCTGGAAGATTACAAGTTTTGCCGAACACAAGTCTATATGGTGACATACCGATAGGGGTCTTGTACGCAGTGCAGTAGGCCCATAGCGAATCATCCAACCTCAAACTCCAATCCTTCCTATTCGGATTCACCGTCTTCTCTAGGATGGATTTGACCTCTCTATTGGACACCTCAGCTTGCCCATTGGTCTGTGGATGATATGCTGTGGATAACTTGTGAGTGGCCAAATACTCATCTTTGTAGCTTTATCTAACTCGGACTCGGAATCTGATTGTGGGAATGGCATCTCCCGAAATGCCTTTCTCACAGCTCGTAAGGTTCGTTCTATTTTTGAATCAAAAGGAACAAGAGGCTTATTAGTAGCACGGGTGTGGACGATAAAGGGTCCACCACACACACACAAACACAAACAAGAACACACAAAAACAAATTGAACCGTTCCTCGACAACGGCGCCAAAATTTGACAGGCTAAAGTCGTATACCTAAATCAAATATAATTAACACACAAACCTATAACGTAGTATTGGGTAAGTGGGTTTCGAATCCACAGAGAACGGTGATTGTCTAAGTATGCAAACGTAACTAAATTGAGGGTTTTGAGTTGATATGATCAAGTAATCTAGACGCAAAAGAGTAATTCGTAAATCAATTAAGGAAAAGATCTCGAACCATTAATACCCACTATCGTTCACCTAATTGATCCTAGTTATCAACTAATCTTAAGTCGTTGAGTACTTAGTTGTAGAAATATAATTTCTAATCGTTTCTTCATTGTAACCAAGAGAAGAGATCAGCCCTACCTAATAGTCCTAATCGATGGTCAACAAAGACGCGCGCCTAAATTCAATCCAACGAAAGCATAAAGCAATTAAACAATACCAACTAAGATTAATAAGATCTAGACACGCGCGGTTTCGATCTTCAATTAATACGTTTATTCTTCCTTAAATCTAATCACGATGATCAGCATGCAATTAGACCTAGTTTCTACTAATCGATTCAACAATCAAACAATTAATCCTTTAATTAAGAATATAGCAATAAAGATTAATCTAAGGCTAATTAGTGGCCACCTAATTAACAGCAAATCAATCAATAATAACAAACAAAGCAAGAGAATAAACGATACTCAAACGAAATTAAGAATTAAAAATCAAACTCACAATTGTTGGTAAACAATAGTTTCGATCATTAAATCCGAGAATAAAAAGGCGCTTAGCCTCGCATAATTCTTCAAAAACTTTTAGGTCTTGAATACTGAATGATTAACGAAAAACGAAGTCTAGGTATTTATAATAAAAGGTTACAAATCGGGTTAAGGAAATCCGAAAATACGCCGACACAACAGCGGGATGACTCGTCTTCACCTGGGACGAGTCGTCTGCATACTGGACGAGTCGTCTGAAGCTGGGACGACTCGTCTGAATCCTATCATGCCCGATGTGGTCCTTACGACGACTTGTCTCACCTTCTGGACGAGTCGTCTCAAATCTTATTGATCCGGGGCCTTCTTTCCAAACCTGCATCATGTTAGTTTTCAACCTCTCGAAACTCTAGAACTCTCAGGATCTTCATAGCACACGTTATTAATCCCCAAACTCACATTTAGACATCAAAACTTGCATATTCTTCCAGTAAGCTCCAAAACATAATAAGTAGAATAATGCACTATAATTGTCCGAAAAATGAAATGAAAACTCACACAAACCATCACAAAACTACTCTAAAGTGAGTCGTATCATATATTGATTACTTATAATTTGCCTCTTGAGTTGTGCATGAAGAGGAAATACATGATACTTTCTTTATTGATTTCTGGCCCACGGCAACCGGGTAACGACATAGATGTTTATTTAGCTCCCTTTCTTGATGATTTAAAATTGTTGTGGGATGAAGGAGTACAAGTCTTTGATGCTCATGTTGGTCGTAAATTCAACCTACGTGCTATTTTGTTCAACACTAGCCAAGATTTTCCTGTCTTTGGCAACTTGTCCGGATATAGTGTTAAAGGAGATAATGCATGTCCGATATGTGAAGAAGATGCAACTAATCTCTATCTTAATAATTCCTACAAGAATGTCTATCTTGATCATCGTAGATTCTTGCCATTCAGCCACCCTTATCGTAGACTAAGCTTTCAATGGAAAACCAGAATTGCGTTTGCGTCCAACGATTTTGACGGGTGCCCAAGTGTATGAGAAAGCCAAGGATTTGCAAATCACATACGGCAAGAAATGTGGTTCTAAACTTCCATCAAAGGGTTACAAGAAAAGATCTATAATTTTTTATCTTCCTTATTGGAAAGAGTTGAAGTTTAGACATTCTCTTGATCTCATGCATATAGAGAAGAATTTTTGTGATTCTCTTATTGGCACATTGTTGGATATTCCGAACAAGACAAAAGACACTCTGAAGGGAAGAAAAGATATGTTCGATAAATTTCAACTTAGAGAAGAGTAGTTAGCGCAAAAAGTAGGCACATGAACCCGTTTACCCCCCGCCGCTCACACGCTCTCTAAAAATGAGAAAAAAACAATTTTGTGAGTGTCTTAAGGGCATAAAGGTTCCGGAAGGGTACTCTTCAAACATTAGCACTCTTGTGTCTATGGAGGATTTGAAAATTGTAGGATGAAGTCTCATGATTTTCATATACTCATGCAACAACTTTTGCCCGTAGCTATTCATTCAATTTTACCAAAAAAGGTACGATATGCTATTACAAAGGTGTGTTTATTCTTTAATGTCATTTGTACCAAGGAGATTAATCCGGTTGAGTTGGACAATTTGGAGGAAGGGCTTATTTTCACATTGTGTCAGTTAGAGATGTATTTTCCTGGTTCTTTTTTCGATATTATGGTCCATTTGCCGGTTCATTTGGTAAGAGAGATCAAAGAATGCAGACCTATCTTTTTGAGATATCAATATCCGTATGAAAGATGCATGAAAATCTACAAGGACTATGTGACAAATAGATCTCATCCCGAATGTTGTACTGCCAAGCGTTATATCATAGAAGAGGCTCTTGCTTTTTGTTATGAATTTATCTCCGATGATGAGCGTGTTGGTCTTCCAAAACCACGTCATGCCGACAAAATGGAAGACAAGGGTCTTAGGGGTCACAAGATTATCCAACTCAATACCGAAAAATTGGATTGAGTTCACTCATATATTATTTACAATGATGATGCTGTCGAATCTTACATTGCCGAGCATAAATTGTTTTTGAGAAATGTGCATAGAAAAAGAGTGGCATGTGGATTGAGAATGAGAACAAAAAGAGATTTGGCACTTGGTTGAAGAATCATGTGGTAAGTCAACCGATCAATAAGTTCTCCGAACATGTGGGGATTTTTTTCTTTTGGTCCATCTCTACAATTTTCCTCTTACAGTGGATATGCAATTGGTGGATATACACTCTATACCAAAGAACAAGATTCAAGAAGCACTATGCAAAATAGTGGAGTTTGTGTTGAGGCCGTTTCAATTCATTTTTCAAGTGTTAAGGATAACAATCCAATTGAAAAAGGAATGCTTTACTATAGGCAAATTGAAGAGATTTGGGAATTGTATTACCAAACTGTTCGGATTCCCATTTTTAAATGCAAGTGGGTTGACAATAACAACGGTGTTCGAAGAGATGAGTTGGATTTCATTTTGGTTAACTTTGATAAGGTTTCACATAAAAATGATCCGTTCTTGTTCGCAAGCCAAGCGAAACAAGTTTTTTATGTGAGTGACCATTTGGATAAGCAATGGTCAATTGTTTTATCCGCTCGACTTAGACATAAGTTTGATTATTATGTTGAAGATGAGATTCTCAAATGTTTGGGTGCTCGACTTCATGTATTGATGAGATAGAAAACGATGATAATTCCTTATCATATGTTAGAGACGATCATGATGAGGGAATTTGGGTGCAAGATGATACAAATGGAGCTTCATCTTCAAAAGTAACTAAAAACGTTCTCGGACCTACGTAAGTCGCCTATATAGAAGTTTGAATGTTTAGTTTTACGTGTACTTATAATTTTCATTACTTGCATAAGTTCCTCTTTATTTTATTTGTATTACTTATGTTTAGAATTTACTTGTACTTATTATATTTATTTTATTTTATTCATCTCACTCTTTGTGTTTTGATACTTATAAATAATCATGTTTATATTTTGTGTATGTAGATTGGATAATGTCCACTCGAAGAAGAAAAAAGTCAAAGATTGGCGGTGATGACAATTCCGATCCCGATAGTGAAAGAGGTCAAACCTTACTACGCATATGTGCCAAAACATTACGAAATGGTACTCCTTTTCCTTTTAGAGTGGAGCACGGACGGGATGTTAAATCCGATTGGCGAACATCGTGCCAAGTTTAGTAGTTGGATAGGTACCACCGCACATGCACATGTGCCCATCAATTTGATAGAGTGAAAGAAGTTTGACGAAGCCACAAGGGAACGTGTCTTACACGATATTGAGGTTAGATTTAATATTGAATTTATATCATATGTATTGTATTTTATCTAAAAGTTATCTCCTCCTTTATGTTGTTTTTATGTGTTTCATTGTGTTGGAAGGGTGCATTTTATGTTCATCCCGATCGTAGAGGATCTTGGGTGTTAAGGATAGCCGGGGAAAGATGGAGAAATTGGAAGACCAATCTTCATCTTAAGTATACATATGTGGTAAACGAGAAGACTAAGGAAAAGTCAGTTGTAAGGAAGTCGTCGGTCGTGTATCCACAAATCACTCAAGATCAATGGGATGCTTTTATAGAATATCATTTGAAACATTCAAAGTTTCTAGTAAGTTTACATATAATTTTATAATTCTATTTAAACTTTAGTTTTAATGGATGATCTAACTTTTTTTTGGATTATTAGTCATTTAGCAAAGACGGGAAAGAGAATGCGTCCAAAAAGAAGACTAAATACTTCGGCTATCGGAAAGGATATATTGGCATCAACGAAGAAATTGTAAGTAAATATACACCTCTTTACTTTTTTCTATTATTAATAATTCAAAAGTAATCGTATATTTTTACTAACACAAAAGTGTATTAGATTGGGGAATTTGCCTCTAAAGGTGTGCAAATCAAAGAAATACCACGTCATGTGACTTGGTTGAGAGGGCATAAATCTAAGAAAGGTGCAATGACCGAGTATGGCGAGGAAGTGGTGAAAGAAATTGTAAGTTTTTTTAAGTCATTTCACATAGTAATTTTAATAATTCATTTTACATATAAATTTAAGTTAAATAATTAACTTTTTATTTCATTTTAAGGGGGTGTTGGAAGAAGCCGTGAAAGAAGGAAAATTTGTTCCACAAGGGCGAGATGATATATTATCCCGTGCAATCGGCAAAGAGGAGCACTCGGGTCGTGTTCGTGGTGTAACCAACATGGTGAATATTTCTAATGTTTTTGTCAATCTACGAAGAACATGTTCGAGGTAAAGTTAGAGAATACGGTGCGAACAATGCAATCCCAAATGATCAAGATGAGTCAAGTGTTTTTTAATTTCGTAGTCGGCGAAACTCCAAGTCAAGAAGATATGAAAACATTCATGAGCATGATGAAGAGTAACGATTCGCATGCAAGGGAAGACAACGAAGAGGGTAGAGTGTCTAAGGATTCTAATGTGTTAAGAAAGGGGAAAGCAGTGAGTTTGAATGAAGATCGTGACCCTCCTTCTATCCATTCATCTGCGAGACAGAGTTGTGATATCCCTCAAACGCCAACCTCATCAATTCATCATACAATAGAGGGGCCGGTTCAGGTATCTAATATAGTTGTTATACAATTTTTTATATAAAAATAAATATGTTTAGAAATGAAATATATTTAGGAACTGTGATATATAGTTAGACCAAAAATTTCATTATTACTTTATTAATGCTGGGTCGGCATAAGTGTCAAATGTCACTTCCTAGTAATGCAGAAGAGATAGTAGCTTTAGGAGAAGTATATGTGTCGGGCACTTCGGAAGTGATTGTTCTACACAATAAAATTGTACCTCAAGGCTATAGTAAAGTGAGTATCTCGAAAGATTTGGTGTCAAATGCCGAATTGCCAGTTCCGACCCCAGAAGCTTGTTTTCTCTCTTCGTCCGTTGGTGGTTATGTGTTGTGGCCATCTCCTTTTATATTTATATTGCCCAATACGGTAACTTATATTTCATAATAATTGAAATTATCATATTTTTGTTGATTTATATTCACATTCTAACAAGTGTTTTATATTGTTTGATCACTTAGAATGACACGGACAACTCTACAAATAAGAACAACACACCACCAATCAACACTTCGACCCTACATCAACTTCCATTTACTCTTCTAAAGCCATAACGACGGAAGATAAAATGAAGATGAGAAGAACTGTGTTGATGAAGTGGCTTTGTATGAAAGCTCGAAAGATGGAGAAATCCGGAAAATCGGGAAAAAGTTTGCTTGTTCCCGAGCATGTGCTCCATAATATGCAAGACTTGTATGTGACACCGGAAGAGATGGAGCAATGGTGTTATCAATGGCAAATTCAATCTACTCACATTACGACATTTATCTTGTAAGTCACTAATAACCTTTGTTTAAGTAAAATAATAATTCTAGTTTAGATACTCATCTATTATTGCTTAATTCATACATGTAACACTAGTATTTTTTTTATGTAATAGGTATTTGAGAAAGTTGTGTGAAAAGAGGCGTGTAGAGAGTTTGTATGGTTTTTTATGCCCGACATATTTGTCTCTGATAACACCTGTTGATGAGGATGATCGCGGGGATTATGTTTATAATGCTTTTGCTTGTACAACATGTGCACACGGGCAAAAAATATTTTTTGCACCTTATAATGAAAGGTAACTAGTTTTACAAATTCTTGTACATTTTTTTTATATTTCATAACTTATGTTTGTTTTATAATGTGTAGTTCACATTGGATGTTAGCTGTGATTCATCCACCGTCGGGAACGGGATATTGGTTAGATCCATCAAGAGGGACCAAGAAACCACCCGAATTTGTTCTTAATCTAATACAAGAGTTTGTGTATATTATACAAGTTATTTTCTTCAAACTCATTAATAGTTAATTATATCTTTCATATTGGAATTTCGGTTTTATTTTGCTAGCGCCGTCACGAGGATCAGGACTTTGGATCCTCTAAGCAAGTATAGTAACAATCCGACGCTTGTGAAATGGCATAATATAATGGTACGTTTGAATTTTTGTTATTATTAAATATAATTTTGATATCCTATTTATACGTTCGAATTTTAGCGAATTTATTTTTTATTTGTTTTGCAGTGTCCCCATCAACCATTCGAAAGTCAAGATTGTGGATTTTATGTTTGCCGTTACATGTTTGAGATAATCCAAAAGAAAGTTACAACTATTCCTATTACGGTAAATATCAAAACATATATCTTGTTATTTATAAATGTGGAAAATTTGGTAATCTAAATTCATTTTGTTTTAGTATATTGTGAAAGGTTGCAAACAATTTACGGATGAACAAGTGGATGAAATAAGAGATCTTTGGACTACATTTGTCTTTGTGGATGGAGATGAAAAAGAAGATGAAGATTTCTAGATACTTTGGTTTGCTTGTAAGTATTCAAATCTAATTTGATTTCTTTAAGTATTTGGAATCTCTTTAAGTTAGAAATGTTAGAATAGAGTAGTTGGTATGTTTTAGTATGGAAATTTTGAACTTGGAAAAGTTAGAGAACTCCATTGTTAGTTGTATTTTGGAGGAATGTTGTGGATCGCAGTGATTGAGATTGGATGGATTGTTGTTGTAGAGAATCGGTTTGAAATACTTGATAGTCGAAGAATTGGAGATTGGTATCTCGTGTCTCGTCAATTGTGTATATATTGTGTGTAATGTGGGAATTGGCGACTAATTGTGGTCGCCAATTCCCTGGCCGAGGCAGAAGCAGCGAAACTAAAAAAAAAAAGCAATACCTAAGACACCGGTTTTTAGAACAACCGCTGTCAAAGGCCCTTCCCCGTAACAAGTCAAATTTCTAATCAATGAAACTTTTGACACCGGTTTTGCTTAAAACCGGTGTCGAAGGTGTCAAAGGACACCTTCGACACCGGTTATTACAACCGGTGTCGTAATTATTTACATTGACACCGGGTGAATTTTGGGCAACCGGTGTCGTATGTAAAGACACCGGTTATATCCGGTGTCTGGATCAAATTCAACCCGGTGTCTACTTTTTATTTTTTTTTCTGAGTGTTAAAACGGTAGATTTCTCATTTGCCACCAATCTCCATGCCCCATCCAGCATTTCCATGCCACTGGCCAGGTTCGAGACTCTCTTCCCTTCGCCCCATCATGCGATCTAGAAGAGATTCTAAGCATTCTATGAACGAATTCCTTCATAGATAGAGGAGAGAGATTTTTCCATACTTTCGCTGTCTTCTTCATTATGTTGTTCGCTGACTTTCTTGCATTTTTGGCGTAGTGTATAATTAGTTGTGGGGTTTTGCTTGATGAGAAGATTATTGATTCTTTCATTTGGTTATTTAAAACCTTTCTAACTTCTACGGGGGATAAGCAGCTAAAGACATTTATGACGGATCAATGTGCTGGTATGGCGGCCGATGTGAAGATAGTTTACCCTCTTGCACAACATCGTCTCTGTATATGTCACATTGATGAAAACTCGAAGAAGCATATCCGACATCTTAGAGCATCGAAAGGTTTTCCCGAATTATGGTATCATGTCACGAAGTATTGTGAAACAAAAGCAGAGTTTGAATTTTATTGGAAAAGGTACATTCTCAAAACTTGTGTGTTTTATTAGAGGTCTTTGTTAGCATGAATATATGCATCATTATTTAAATGAATATATTGTTTTATTTGATGAATATAGTCTATGTCTCTGTTGCAACACAAGTGGTATATGATGTCCTCATGAATATAAATAATTTTAATGAATATGAGCATATTATAAATGAATATAATGTATAATTGTATGAATATGATAGAACTTCATGCTCCAACGAACTCGGTAATATATGGTAAATATATTTTCTTATTTGTTTGAGCAGACTACAAGATTTGTATAAGTGTGAGGATAATGTATGGCTTCAAAGGCTTTACAATTTCATAGAAAAATGGTGCCCTCCATATTCTAAAGACGCTTTCTTGGCTGTTATATCATCTCAAAGAAGTGAGACCAGAAAAAAATTTGTGCCCCAACAACTGTATATGACTGCCGGCTTGTGTGATTTTTATGCGTGTTTCCTTGATATCATAGAAGAAGGGAGGAGTAAAGAAAATGGAGAGGATTTCGGTTGTTTGCAGGGAAACCCGGAAATGATTGCAACACACATAAACATCCTTACCCATGCTAGGAAAATCTACACCTTTGAGGTTTACCACCTTTTTCAAGAACAGTTTCTCAAAGCAATGACATACCACCAAGAGTTGATAGAAAAAGAGCACCCAAAGTATGTCTATCATCTTGGATAAGCGATAAAGGATGACATAAAGGATTTGATAAAGCATGTAGTAACTTTCATGGAACCCGAGAAAACCATCGCTTGTACTTGTGAAATGATTTCGCAAGTTGGTATTTTGTGCTGCCATTGCTTGCGAATCCTTATGATTCATCGTGTGGATGATATACCAAGCCATCACATTCTCAAAAGGTGGACAAGAGACTTGTTCTAAGAGAGAAACGAACCCCTAGTAAACCAACCACCACAAAACAACCCTTCAATATCATCTTGTGTGGAGAACTCAACTGTGTCGAAAATTCAATGACTTGATATCTACAAGAAGTGGGGACAACAAATATAGATACTATTTGGAGGAGGATCATGTTGGTGTGAAATAGAAGATAGAGTTTGATAAGGGACAACGTGAACTGAATCATCCTGATAAAGATAGTGAAGTTCCAGAAAGTGACATGGGAAGCTCAACAAGCATTTCTAATCCCCCCAAATCTAGGCCCCGAGGAGAAAGGAATGTAAGAAGAAAACCGACCATTGAAAAGATACACAACATGGTCAAGGGGAAGAGGACAAAGGCATTCAGAGCTGCAACTCACGCCAAGAAAACTGCCCAAGCATCAAATCAGGTAGCCACACTTCTAATTTTTATGAGTGCATTCAATGTCATATAAATATAGCTCTCCCTAAGATGAATATATTCATCACTATTATGAATATAATGATTTTTTTTGGGACAATATGTTTGGTAGGACTTTATGAGTGCGATGGTGCCCCAAAGATATTTTGTGCATCCGCCTGACGGAGGAACAATGTTGCTGCCAGTTTATCAAGGATCTCACCACTTCAACGCGACTCATTAAGGAAATGCAGACCCAACATTCGATCATTTTACCACTTTACCCCTCTTCCCAACACAACAAGGGAATTTCCGCCTGACATATGCACTAATTATGACGCAACCATTTTTCTACACTCAATATCCCCCCAAGTGTAATCAGACCCCCAACCCCTACTGTTAATTAAAACAATAAATTAATGCGTATATGTATGGTTTTGAATTAGTATCTGATTGTTTTGATGAACATAACTAATATCCTAATTAATATATATACGGTTTTGATGAATATAACAGATATCCCTTTTCATATGAATTTCGTTGTCATTTTCGGATATAAATCTTCGTTCCTCGAACAATTTATCTGAATGTATTGGTATAAATTATTTATTCCGGTGCATTGCGGTGCCCGTCATGTACCGTAGAACTTATGAAAATCATGGCATTGCTATTTCTTTTCGAATATTCAGCAATTCATAAAAATAAATTGAGAAGTAACAACTTTACATAGTTTGGTTAATTGTATTTTCTTTAGTATGTGACAACTTTACATAGTTTGGTTAATTGTATTTTCGTCCATGAATTACATTAAAATTTCAGGCTGATAGGATAACCTAAATAACAGAATCCCTTACAGTTATAGATTTTGTGCAAAAACATAAATCTTAAATTGATTCACTTCTTCACACCAGCAAAAGCTTGAGCCTTATCTTTAACTTGTTCTCATCGTTCAACAACATTGACATGCAACATTTCAAGCGTAGCACATCCAACAAAGTCACCTGAAAAAAAAAACAAGTCATTTGGTGAATATAGACACATATAAAGTGAATATAAGCACACATTTGGTGAATACGTGGAAATTCAGAGGCTTATACCATCACTGTTCTTCTTAAATCCACAATCCCAATCACTTTGACCCATGAATGTTTCCATGTGTCTCAACATGTATACACCGCAATCATTGTTGACCAGTTTACTCCTACAAGACATTTTGCCCAATTTGGTTGGAAAATGACGACAATCTATAGATTTTTGCTTGGCACCAATATTAAAAAAGTAGAATAAGCCAAATTCTGTGAAAAATAGTGAATATCATCAACTCAAGAGTGAATATGGCTACACAAAATTATGTACAAAGTAAGTTAAATGAGGTGGAGTAGTTTCTTACCACGAGCTCGGGCAAATTCATATTTTTGTTTCTCATATTCACATGGGGTGGCAATGTGCGATTGTCGATCACATTTACAACTTGGTTCATAAAGTTTACGCAAATGAAATAATAATGCCTAGAGCGACAAACCGGAAAGATAGCCTGCAAATACAAAACACGAGGTATGAATATACGACTAGTTATAATGCATATGTAAGATAGAACAATGAATATAAGGATCAAGAAAGTAAAAAGAAGAGTATAAGCATACATACAAGACCAACATCTTTTGCACCGTCGAAACCAGAATATTCAAGCTCAAATCTAAGCTTGCTAGGAAATTGTGTGATCTCAACAGAATTCTCATCACCCACGATAAGATTTTGTAGAAGTGCCTACATACATACGATAAAATATAGTGAACTATCAGATGAATGATCATACCTCGCTAAAAACTGTAATGACTGAATGGACATACGAAAAGGGACATACCATTAGACCGATTGACCAAAAAACCGAAGAGGAGAACTTGGAGAACGTTTCTTCTCAGTCAGATTTAGTAACCGCGCTTATACATCAACAATTGAACTGCATGAAAATTTGTCCATCCCCGATTACATACTAAGTTGCTCAAACCTTCTCGGTCGCATGAAAGATGGCCATCAAAATAAAGAGGTTCCCTGTGGTTGAGATAATCATAGCATGAGTATAGTGAACTATCAGATGAATATAGCTTAACTTTTTATGAATATAGCATAAATTACGATGAGTATAGTGAACTATAAAGAAACTTTGGTTATTAAGACTAACCTTTTATCTTGCCCCGTTTCAAACACATAATCAGCAATCATCCCCTCCACCATTTTCAGTTTAGATATCAAATTTGTGTGACGGATGCAAAATGGGGAGCGTAATGAAAGAGGCAACACAATCTTGCTTGCCTCTTTATTAGCTTGAGGAGGTTCATTGCGTGATTGTTCTGCTCCCGACCTCTTAGTACCCACACCATCAGGTTCATTACCCACATCACCAGGTTAACTAGTACCCACACCACCAGGTGGACTAGTACCCACACCACCAGGTGCACTAATACCCATACCATCAGGTGCATCAGTACCACTAATATTGAACCCACTAAAGCCGCAATTACGTGATTTTAAGAATTCGAGATCTTCATCTTGTGACATTCCCAAACTGAAATTAGGAATGTTCTGAGGGTGATGCATCCTCTTTGAAATTCGTTCAACAACACAAAAAGCCTCTAAAAATTTCGGAATGTTGAAAATATGACCACCTTCATTAACCAAGGCATTTCCAACTCCATGGCATTCTCATCATCAGATCATTTACAATTCCATCATGCATGGCATCCTCATCATCATTGACATTTCCATCATCCTTCTCATCTTCTAAATCATTGCAGTTCATATTTTCAGCAACTTCCAACAGCTTCCTCACCATCATCGACCCGGGGAAAATCCTAGGAGCATGAGCCATCAATTTCCCAAATTGCAGATAGGATGCAGTCAAGTTGTTTGTTACATTGAGTAATTGTTGTGCAAAAGCCTGAGAAGAGCATAGTAGTTAAAAAATCATTAGCTTACATTCTGGTGAATATAGATAAAATTGTGATGAATATAATGAAGATTCTGATGAATATAGATAATATTGATGTGAATATAATAAAGGTTTCTGATGAATATACCTTACATTCTTCCGCAGCTCAGTTACCTGCCCACATAAATCAAAATTTAAACCGACATCTCGAGTAAGAGATGCATTGACTTCTTCATCATCCTTGCTAATTGGTTCTTCATCATTTTCATCGTCATCAGTCTCAGTACCATCATCATCTTTCTGGCTAACGACATGGATAGTATGAGCCAACCTCAAGCGATGAAATTATTGTTCCGATATCAACCTACTACGACATAAATCCTCAATATTCAACTGTGGGACAACTCAACCCCTACCAAAACCTCCAGAACGTGCCTTGGAAGACTTTCTACTCTTCATTGCATCATTTGTCCACCCTACCAAAGTTGGAATTGCTCTTGGCACATTTCGAACTTCAAATTCAATTCGATCCAAATACAAGTAGAGCTACAAAAAAACACAAACACAAAAAAGGTGATGAACATAGTGTTCGTTCGGATGAATATAATGTTCAATCAAGTCAATATAGTATTGAATATGGTGAATATAATGTTCAATTTGGTGAATGTAACGTTCAATTTGGTGAATATGATGAATATAGTATTTGGTGAATGTAATGTTTAATATGATGAATATAGTATTCAATCTAATGAATACGATATTTAATACTTTCTCCGATTCAAAAAAATTTTCCTCTTTCTATTTGCAATTTTGAGGTGTCATGTTGAGAGCTACTTTTATATCAAATGAATCATTCACTTATTACAAAAATTAGTACATATTTTATTCTGCAATGCAGTCTATCAATTCCATTTGATTTTTACGAAAAATGGTTCTTCCATTTAGTCTACAAGTAGTCCCATGAATGAATATTTAAAACTATAAAAAGAAAGAGGAAACTATCTTTAAATCGGAGGGAGTATGAAATACAATCTAATTAATATGAACACTATGCACAATCATATGAATATGGAAAACCATCTGCTGAAATATAAGTATAAAAATAATGAATACACAGACTTACCACGACAAAGGTAAGGGGACCAAAGAAAAAACCTAGAAAGATTACTCCGAAAGGCGTGAATAGCATTGACAAGACTCGAGTTCACGTATTGGCATCAATTCAAATTAGGTACCTCCGATAGATTCATCAAAGACTTCAATATTTTATGATTCACATTTCTTGATTGGTGTCATTTCAACAACCGTGACACAACATATACTACAAAGTCAACCTTAAATGAATCTCCATGACCCCGCTGTTTCAACCCAATGCCTACATCCGTCGTAAAAGGATAACATTTCTCACAATTCCAAGATGTTCTCCAATCATCAATGAACTTCAACACTTCAGCATCACACTCATTATTTTTCGATTCTACAACCTTAGGGTCAAGCGGAAGTTTTAGAGTCAGAAAAACATCAACATCAGTGATCGCCAAAACCTTCACTTGACCAAGATTCAACTCAAGTGAGGAAAGGTTCAAATTTTGGACTAACCACATATAAAATGGTCCATTCATCTCCGTAAATTTTATATCCAACAATGAACCGCATCCAATATCTCTAACAGCTTGCTTTTGCTCATCAGACAACGAGTTAACAGTTTCTACAAAATGACTCGGAGAAAGTCGGCTTTTCAAACCCACAGGGACCATCGCTCGTTTTCCTCTCTAATCCGCTTAACACCTCTACCTCACCCTCTACCACAACCTCTACCCCACCACCTCCTGCCTTATGTGCACCTCGACCACAACCACTTGCGACTGATGTAAAAGCTCCTGCCTCACGTGCACCTCGGGCACCACCAAATATGATGCTAAAAATCAAGATATATAATATGCATTAATCGGATGTATATAGTGTTCAATACGCTGAATATAACTATCATACTCGTGAATATATTGTTCGAACTGATGAATATAAATATTATACCAATTTTGACGCTGAAAATCAAGATACATGATATGCATTAATTTGATAAATATAATTATTGTTGGGGCGTGTAAGTCCGATTACACTAATTGGGCCAAAATGAGATACAGAGCCAAAAGGCCCAACTTGGGTCCAAAAGGCTGATATGATAGAGCTTAGTTCTAGGATTAAGTCGAAGAATCGTATAGCACAAGCTAAAATTATCATAAATAAAGGAAGATAATCGAAGTCTTATTGGTGACGGTTAACTGTGGAAAGATTACAAGGATTTGAGAGAGTTATTCTCCAAATTACAAGATAACTGAATGAATAGAAATGAGATAACAACTTTCTATTTATTCAGCTTGACCCTTGACTTCTCTAACAACTTCTCACGCCAAAACTGTAACAAACTTGTAACTACTTCTGCTGAGTTGTCCATGCGTCATGGCCAGGCTCATAACATTCCACCTCCCATCAAATCAGACTTCTCTCAACTGAGAGGGAAATCAGAGAACCTCTTAGAGAATTCTTCAGCAGCTTCCCAGGTGGCATCCTCCACAGCAGAGTTTGTCCACTGAATCAGCAGGTAAACCACTGCATCATTCCCTTTCTTGGCCATTTTTCTCTCCAAAATTGCCATGGGTTCAGATCTTATCAGTTGAGACTCATCAATATCAGGGATGAAAGTGCTCACAAGGGCAGGTCCATGATGCAGCTTGAGTTGAGAAATGTGGAACACTGGGTGTATTTTAGACTGTGGAGGTAGGTGTAGTTTATAGGCAACCTTTCCTACCCTTTCCCTGATACAAAAATGTCCAAAATACTTTGGAGATACCTTGGCATTCATCATGTTCGTCACTGACTTTTGTCTGTAGGGTTGTAATTTGACATACACCAAATCCCCCACATTGAATTGCTTGTCAGTCCTCTTCTTATCTGCCTGGGTTTTCATTCTCTCTAGTGACCTTTTCAGATGGAAAGTCAGCATCTTAATACACTCCTCCCTGACTGTCAAGCTTCTGTCCACAGCTTCCACAGGACTGTCCCCCATTACATCAGGTATATGCAAGGTAGGAGACTGACTGTAATATACTCACTATTGTTGAGGAGTATTGATTCTTCACGCTTTTGTAACTTTGGACGTTTTGAGCACAATTCGGATGCAAGCGACTTGAAGCGTCAAAGGAAGTTATCCAGTGATATTTGGCGGCCCGCGCTGAAGACCCGGCGGACCGCGATGAACTACGCAAGAACCGGATGCAGAGATATCTGGCGTTCCGCGACAGAGTGAATGGCGGACCGCGGCTTTGCTTGGCTAGGTGATCAATTATTGTCTCATCTTTGGTTTTCAATTCATTCAATTATCTTTTGTGATTGCTAGGTGTACAACTAGTTAATTTCTTAGGATTGATTGATTGCTAGTTTAGATTAGTCAAATGAATCCATTGTTTGATTGATCTTTACATTGTAGCAAACCGAATTCATTGATTTGTATGTAATCATCGTTAGTGAATTAGGGCAAAGATTTGACTTACATGTTAAATACAAAACGTGTGTTAGTATTACATGTCTCTATCGATATTTCTCTAATTCATATTGCTATTATCGAATTGAATCTAATCGTGCGCTTAGGTTATTTGATAATTAGGGCTTTTAGGTAGTGCCGATCACGCCTTTTAGCTATAATTAAGGAGAGATTTGGGAATTCCGTTTCCACGTTAGAGTAACTGAGATTGATATAGGAATAGTGATAACTAGGACCGATTAGTTAGTGTGTTGTGGGAATTAATTGATCAAGATCCGTTTTATTCCTGAATTACATTTATAATTCGTGCTTGTTACTTTTAGATAGTTTGATAAACAACAACTTTCAATCCCCCATTACTTGTTACTTTGGCACTTAAATTCATCACATTTGACAGCCCATTTCCCTGTGGATACGATCCCTACTTCCCTACTACTGTTGTTAGGATTTAGGTTTATTTTTGGTAGATAATCGCGACTTTAGTCTCACCAAGTACAACCCTCATTTCTATATCTGAGGCATCAGTCTCAATGGTGAAAGTCCTGCTGAAATCGGGCAATACCAATACAAGAGCTGATGACATAGCTTATTTGAGCTTCTGAAATGTTGCAGTAGCTTCTTCAGACCAATTGAATCCTTCTTTTCTCAGCAAGTTTGTCAGTGGTTTGCTCAAAACACCATACTATCTGATGAATTTCCTGTAATAACTAGTCAGGCCTAAAAACCCCCTTAGCTCTTTGATGTTCTTGGGTTCAGGCGACTCCACCATTGCTCGGATATTGGTTGGATCTGTAGCTACACCTTTCCCAAACACAATATGACCAAGATATTCAATCTCAGGTGCCCCAAAAGTGCATTTAGACATCTGTGCAAATAATGTGTGTTCCCTTAAAATTCCAAAAGTAATCCTCAGGTGTTTGACATGATCTTCCTAGGTTTTACTGTACACTAAGATATCATCAAAGAATACCAAAATGAATTTTCTGAGGTGTCGCTTGAATATGGAATTCATGAGATGCTGAAATGTTGAGGGGGCATTAGTAAGGCAAAATGGCATCACCATGAACTCATAATGACCCTCATGAGTCCTTAAAGCCGTTTTAGGCACATCTTCAGGAGCCATCCTTATCTGCCAGTAACCAGCCCTCAGGTCTATTTTAGAGAATATAGGAGCCCTATAAAGTTCATCCAATAGCTCCTCTATTATAGGGATAGGGTACTTGTCTTTTACTGTGGCTTTGTTCAGCTCCCTATAATCAATACACAGTCTCCAAGTGCCATCTTTTTTCTTAACTAGAACACTAGGGGAAGAGTATGGGCTTTGACTATCCCTGACTACCCCATTTTCCAGTATTTCCTTCACAATTTTCTCAATAGCATCTTTCTGAATAACAGGATATATGTATGGTCGTACATTCATAGGTTGAGTTCCTTCTTTTATAAGATTTTTATGGTCACATTCTCTATGTGGAGGCAGCTTAGTGTGTTCTTTTGAACAGATCACCAAAAGTTTAAGTAATTCTGCTAGAATTGGAGGGTGTTCGGCTGTTTTACCTGACTTACTGCAAAGATCTGCTATTGGTACAACCTTAATAGCATAAATTTGACTTGGTTTTCCCATATTTTGAGCCTGTTTCCCATCCAGCCTTTTCAGAGAACCAGATATTGCTCCTCTCAAAGTCTCAACACATGCTTCCTCTCCTTGAGTTTAAACTCCATTGTCAGATTCCTAAAATCCCACACTACTCTGCCCAATTCTAACAACCACTGGATGCCCAAAACCATTTCACGTCCCCAAGTGACACTAAAGGTAGATCAGTACACATATCGCCCCCATGAAGTTACCATTTGAACCCTTCCACCATTGAGGTTGTGGTTAAAACATCCCCATTTGCTACGAATATTGCCATAGGGGAAGTTTTCTTGATCTTACTTACAACCAAATTTCTTTGATGTATTCTCATCCAAGAAGTTATGGGTGCTTTCTGAGTCAATCAAGATGCTTATAGCATTGTTCTCGACTTTACCCATCACTGTCATGGTCTGGTAAGCTCTAGTTGTGCCACTCATAGCAATGAGAGAAATTAAGGGTGGTGATTCCTCTTGTGTCTGCTCCTGATATACCATTTCCTCAGCAGGGATTCCATGTTCACTGTTATTTACATCCTCTTCTACTGTAATGACCTTAATGCAATGTAGTTGTGCCTTGCATTTATGGCCTTGTGACCACTTTTCATCGCAAGAGAGACATTGATGATTTGCCCTCCTCCTGTTAACTTCCTCTTCACTCAAATTGGTTGTGACCGTCCTTAGAGTAAAGTTTTTAGTCTGATTCCAAGGTAATTTGTGGCAGCCTGCAGATTGGCTAAGCCAAATGCATCTGTGAGGGTTGCAAGCTTATTCATTGTCACAGAATGTTGAATATCATCATCCAATCCACTCAAAAAACAGCTCAATCTGTCATGTTCAATAAACCATCAAATCTTTCCAAATACGCCTCCACATAACCCCCCTGCCTTAACTTCATCAATTCAGAAATAGGATCATCAAACGCCTTGGCCTCAAATCTAGCAGAAATAGCCCCTTTATATTCCTCCCAATTTGGCTAATTTCCAATTGGTCTAGTTCTCAACATAGATTGATGCCACAAAGTTGCTTTTCCCCTCAAATGCATTGATGCTATTTTACTTTAATAAATTTCGAAGTATTATCAATGTCGAAAAACTGTTCACACTGATATAACCAACTTTGCACATCTTCACCAGAAAATTTAGGAAACTCGAGTTTAGGAGCATACTTAAGAGTGTTTTCCATCGACTGATGTTGGCTTCTGTGAGAAGATTCCTCATGACTGTTCTAACCTCGACCACCTCTCTCCAGGTTCGCAATTAGGCTGATGTAACCTGCAAATTGCCCAGCATCTGCCCCAACTTAGCATTCATGTCTTCTAGAGTACTCTGTTGCGCCTTTGTTGCCGCTTGAGATTCGGCTTTATCCCGCTGCATTCTCTAGATAACATCCTCCATTGTTGCTTGTACACTGATCAAGGCTTCACCCTGACTCTTCGCCACCTCTTCCATTGCATTTTCTGCAGTTTTGCTGTTCCTGGGGGTTACCATTGTTGTATACGAAACTTCTTGATGATTTGTGGAAGAAGAAAAAGAAACTTATAATGGAAAATTGCGGGGAAACTTCTATCAAAAGCTCGTGGAAGTTTATCGAAATAATAGTAATCAAATGATGATCAAGAGCTTTCCGAGGAAGAAGTCTCTGATAAAACTGATATGATAGAGCTTAATTCAAGGATTTAATCGAAGAATCGTATAACACAAGCTAGGATTATCATGAATTAAGGAAGATAATAGAAGTCTTATTGCTGACGGTTAATTGTGGAAAGATTACAAGGATTTGAGAGAGTTAGGATTTGAGAGAGTTATTCTCCAAATTACACGATAACTGAATGAATGGAAATGAGCTAACAACTTTCTATTTATCCAGCTTGACCATTGACTTCTCTAGCACCTTCTCACACCAAAACTGTAACAAACTTGTAACTGCTTTTGTTGAGCTGTCACTGCGCCATGGCCAGGCTCATAACAAAGGCCTAAAACCTGCACGTTTCATACACGAGTCATGGATCCAATGCATGGGGTAGTATAAATACCCCCTTTGGGCCACAAGTAGAGGTAACAAATTTTAGGGTGGAGATCACCCACTCTCTCTCTGCTTTCTCTCTCTACATCAAAAATACTACATCTAACTTAGGCATCAAAGGGGTCTTCCTCGGACACACCCCCGAGGCTAGACACGTTTCTCTTGCAGGGGTCAGGCCTAGGGCGTCTTCCCATCTTGTACAAATCTTGATTGTCCATTTTTCACCGGAACAACTATTATTCTTGTGAATATAGTGTTCGAACTGATGAATATAACTACCAAATCTTATGAATATGATGAATATAACTAGCAAATCAAGATATATAATATGCATTGATGTGATGTATATAGTGTTCAATATGATGAATATAGCTATTATAGTCGTGTATCTCCATGATATAATATGAAATGCAGTGATGAATACTAGTAGAGGTGGCCATTGGGCAGGCGGGCCAGGATTAGGGCTAGGCTCACCTAGGTCTAGCCCTGAACCGGCCCACAAATGTTAGGGCGGGCTAGGGCTAGGGTCAGGGCTAGAAAATTGTCGACCCTGGCGCTAATGTAATGGGCTAGTGCTAGGATTAGGGCTAGGGTCGGGCCAGGGTTATGGTTAGGGCTAGTGTCGAGTTAAGGCTAAGGCTAGGGTTAGGTTACCGCGAAGGTTGGGTCAGAAGGTGGGTCAAGGGTAGGCCGATTTTACTTAGTCATGTTTCTTAATTTATTTCATTATCGTAACGAAATTCGAAAGTTGTTGACCAATAAATATTAAGTACATTTTCTTACAACTATGATCCTCCCTTGAAAAAGTAAAGTTGTGTTATTAAATTACTATTAAGCGACAATTATTTGATACAGTGGCAATATATAGTTATAGGACTATTCGAGTACAATGACGATAATTAATATACAAATTACAACTAATTTACAACACAAGTTTTCATTAACAAAGATATAACTGAAGAAACAGACATGTCCATAGTCAACTTACGAGATACGAAGATACACTTGAAGGAACGATTGCAGTTTGGGTTTAGGGTTCATATATGCCAACATATATATCATACATATATCCTACATTTATTGAAATGGAGACAAACATCGCTATAAACAATGCCTACCCCACCGCTCTCCAGTGCGTGGTAATACTAGATTCTCTCACCAATTCTCATATGTTGGCGTAGGGGTGGGTCTGTATTGGTCGATGCGAACTATCGGTGATATGTCTTCCCCATATGAACCACCAATTTCCACGTAAGATCAAGGATAACATTAAATATTTTCTCATCATTTGCCGTTTGTTATCAAATTTCGATTATTTATCTCATCACTCATTTGTTATGAGTATGAATTATGTAAAATGATTTAACGACTTACATATGAATGTATCAAAATTTAATTGTTTAAATTTTATTTGACTTTCTTGAATCGTTGTCACCATGAAGATAACAAATTTCACGCTTCCGTGTATTCTGATTATTAGTAAACGATCTACATATCGTGTTTATAATGAGGGACTTCATTAATTAACGTCAATATGTTATTAGTTTGTCAATCCGTAAGTTTGAATGAATGAAATTCTAGTGTTGGGCTATGGCTAGGGTCAGGGTTAGGGCTGGGTTAGGGTCAAGGTTAGGGCTGGGTTAGGTTAAGGGCTAGGGTAGGTTAGGTTCAGGGTCGGGCTAAGGGTTAGAGCTAGGGTCGGGTCAGTGCCCAAAATTGTTGAACCCTGAACCGACCCTATGTTTCTAGGGCTAGTGCCAAGCTTGCCCCGGCCCGGTCAAGGGTCGACCCGCCAGGGCTATTTACCGGGCCGGTTCAGGTTGGGCCAGTCCCATTGGCCACCTCTAAATATAAGGTAATGATGAATATATCTATTAATATCGTCTATGGAATCCAGAATCAAAATATGTATAATGAAACTCAAAAGAATGAGAAAAATTATCGCAGTCTTTTCGGAAATTGATTTAGGCCCTGTTTGATAGGACTTATTCTCAGATGAATTCAGATCAGATAAGATCAGAATCATTCAGATCAAATCAGTTCAGTTCAGAAATGTTCAAATAACTATCTATGTATTTGGTCCATAATTGATACTAATTCGTTGAAATTCAATCAAATTTTCAACCAATTCAGATCAGATCAGAATCATTCAGATCAGATCAGATCAGTTCAAAAAGATGCAGTCCTATCAAACAGGGCCTTAATAGCAAATCATCATCGGAAGCCGAAGACATAGCTGAAGCAAAAAAAAAAATATCAAATAATCAACGACAAAGAGTAACAAACAATTAAACTCAAATTAACAACAAAAAATGTACTCAAATTATACACGAAAGATATATTCATCAAATAATCACCGCAAAAGAGTAGATAAAACACGAAAACAGCAAAAAAAAAAAAAAACAAAAATCCCCAAATCCAAACCCTAAAAGTTAGTAATGAATAATTAAACTCAAATAACAACAAAAAAATGTACTCAAATTAAACACGAAAGATAGATTCATCAAATAATCACCGAAAAAGAGTAGATAAAACACGAAAACAAAAAAAAACAAAACTGAAAATCCCCAAATCGAAACCCTAAAAATTAGTAACGAACAATTAAACTCAAATTAACGACAAAAAATGTACTCAAATTAACACGAAAGATAGATTCATCAAATGATCACCGAAAAAGAGTAGATAAAACAAGGAAACAGCAAAAAAAATGAAAATCTCCAAATCGAAACCCTAAAAATTAGTAACGAACAATTAAACTCCAATTACCTATAATCAATTGAACAGTTAAACTCAAATTAACAACAATCAATCAAATATAAGTACTAAAACTTAATGCAGAAGATTCATCAACACTCAATAATTAATAAAGTATCAATGAATTTACGAGGAGAGAGAGACTGGCCGAAACTCCGCCGCGAACTACCAAAAACGCCGACGAAAACACGAACGAACTCCGGTGAAAACTCCGGCGAGTCTCGGTGGCATCGTCGCTGTCGCCCCCGTAAAGAGAGAAATGCACAAGATCGAAGGAGAGAGAAAATGGAGAAGCGGTCTACAGAAAAGAAATGAGAGAGGAGAGAGAAAACGGGTTTGGAAAATATTTATATTATGGGCCGGGATATTTACGGGTTGGTGGATATGTACGCGTTGGGCTGTGGATTTGGAGCGGAGAGTATAGACATTTCATGATATAATTTGTTAGTTATCTAGCCTCTAATTAGAATCCTCTAATTAGTACTTAATTAATCTTAATTAAGTTTAGCTAACAACCTTTAGTTGCATGTAAGATTAAAACAATAAAAGATGTATAAACAAGTTTTTATACGTTAATAAAAAAATGGAATTGACCACACCTTCAAACAAGGTTCTTCAGATACTAATTAATGGGGATCCTCCTCCTTAATCTTGAGTTTCCAAGTTAGGAAACCTCCTCCCTTCATCCACCAAAGAGGCTCTTCAAAAAATCTCACAAAAAAACTAGTGTTTATGAGATTTTAACCTTAAAACCTTATATATAATTAGCCAACAAATTAGATAATGATATAATAGGCTTAAATAAGTATTTTGATCAAGTTTTTATGTGAATGCAAAAGGAAGAAATCAAACTTTGATTTCTTAACAAAGTAGCTAAAAAGATGAAGATGAACAAGGGTGTTATTCCTTGTTTTCCTCTCTAATTAGGATCTGAATTTTTGTGTAAAATGATGTTGTGTAATGTTTGACCATCAAAACAAGGTATATATAGTATAGGTGATTCAAATTACCATTTTACCCTTACTAACTATACCACTCAATATCTTATGTTACAATTTATGTATAATTTGTACACTTAACTCTTTAAGTGATAATTAATTATTATATCATTATATAATAATTACAAATTACATCATTTTACCTAAATACAACTCTTTTTACTTTAAATAGCTAATTGTCAATATTGACAATTCACACAACAACCGTAATTTAGACGACCAAAGTTCAGATCTCGTAAAACACTATCCGATATAATCACTTAACTCTTTAACTGAAACATTACGATTTACATTATAATTTATTAAATACAAATTGATATCCTTTCGAGAAACTATCTTTATCGGTATGACCAAGAGGGATAAGTTGTTAAACCATCGTCAAACGACAATAACGTTAAACTCTAGCCAGCCAACCGTTATCGATATACGTTAATCAACTGACTTAGGCCCTGTGTTGATAGGAGTGCATCTTTCTGAACTGAACTGGTCTGATCTGAATGATTATGATCTGATCTGATCTGATCTTAACTGAATGATTCTGATCTGATCTGATCTGATCTGATCTGAATTGGTTGAAAATTTGATTGAATTTCAACGAATTAGTATTAATTATGGACCAAATACATAGATAGTTATTTGAACATTTCTGAACTGAACTGATCTGATCTTAATGATTCCGATCTGGTCTAATCTGATATTAACTGAATGATTCGGATCTGATCTGATCTGAATTCATCTGAGAATAAGTCCTATACCAGGTTTATTTCTAATTAGATTTAATTAGTCAACGCATTATTGTCGGAGGACACCAACTCCAACAATCTCTCACTTGTCGAAGACAAGTCATGCGTTACCAATTTTCTTGTCTGTTATATCTCCCACTCAATGCGAAGTATCTTTCAGATCGAACTTGTATTGGATCATTATAAGAAGTGGTTTTCTCGATCTGGATTATGACTGTCTGACTGGAATATCTATCATAGATCTCTTCCGAACGTGGCCACGCATTTCCAGTCACAATTCCTCGAGTGGCTTAAAGATATTATGCCCTGACGTGGGTGGACAATTCCTTCTTGACTCATTTTCTTCGTTTCATATAGTCGGTTACGACCCAATAGATGCCCTTTTAACCTCATTTTACGACACGACTTAGGACAAAAATCAAAGTCACCGCCTGCTGTATAAACTTAGACAAACAATCTCAGGTCGAAAGAATCGACTAATAGGAATAATATAGATTACCTTGCCATGACCAGGCACAAAGGTTCTAAATTGGTCAAATGTCTGACAAATTGTCATCTACAGTCTGTCTATGTAATTGGTTATTCATCTCTTTGAATCCATGACTATTGAACTAGTCATCAACCCGACTTACAGTCTAGTCAATTGAGACGTCACCTCATTTTATGACTAGAGACAAAATACACTGTTAATCATGTTCACTTGATAGGGTTCAAATCGTCTCCACGACCTATTAGGAATTAACAAAGTATATATATTATTCAACATTTAATTAAAACTGAATTAAAAGAGGAGTTTATTAAAACTTAAAACGATGAACTCATTTATTATATATGTAAATAATAATACACTTATTAATTTTACATTATAGTTAATGTCTAAGTATGTAACGTCGATTGGGTAACCAATTGGGGGGGTTGTTTGAAAGTTGATTAAACTAAGCAATGAACAAATAAGTTGGAAATCAATTAAAAGACAAGTCTTGGTTCTTGTTTCAATCCAATAACGATTTATCAATTGATCCTTGAAGATCACTTATCTAATTATGTGAGCACTTTATTGCGAAACCGAAATGTCTATTCTTCCTTTTAGTAGTTATTTAGAACGAATCAGCGTATCATAAACAACCGTAACTATCAATCAACATAAAACACGCGCCTAGATATATTTTAATAGAAGCAATTAGATCTAGAAGAATATCAACAAATTAAAGATAGACAATTCAAACACACGCGGTTCAAATCGAAATATAAATAAATTCTCTCTTTAATCAATCTAACGTTGAATCAACAATCAATTAGAAACTTAAAGTTGCTACTTTCCTCGCGATTCGATCATATAAGTTGCTAATACTAGTAGGCCTCCTAGCAAGAACAAACACAATCTATAAGAATTATAGTGCAAAGAATTGATAATACTCACAATAGGATCGATAAGTAATAATCTCACAATCTGGCGATAAACGGTAGCTTCATTTCACAATAACCAAGATGGAGGAATTAGTTCTCCATAGAGTTTTTCAATAATCCCAAAATAAGTATTGAGTTGCAAAGTTGTGAAAATATACGTAAAACCTAGGTATTAATAGTGTCTAACAATAAAATACGGAAAATATAAAAATACGGAAAGTAAAGTCGTAGCTCTCCGCGGTCCGTCGTAAGCCAGCCGCGGACAATGCCACCCTTAGCCGCGGACCCCCATGCTTTGAGCGCGGTCCGCAGCCAACCTTCTGGTCTCGTCTTCAAACTCGCATAACTTCTTCGTTCCTTATCCGGTGAAGGCGTGTGACCACTTCTTGGAAAGGTAAGATCATGAAATTTCATCTCCAATTGGTTTTAATGGAAAATTCCAAATATTCTGAGAGATATGAAGCTCCAAAGTTGGCCTTGCGAAACCGGATCGAATTTCGACATTTTTTAGATTCCAAATGGTAATAATAACCACTAATTCTGGTATCAAAACAAATCACACCAAATAACATAATTAGCAGTCAAATGATATAAAAACCAACGTTAAACACCTCAAAAACCCGACTTTAACCACAACGAAATAGCGCACATCAGGCTATGAGATTGTTTTTAATTATTTTATTAGTGATTAAGGCTTGAAACTGAAAATTAGTAAGAGTAGTTTAGTCAAGAAAATTTGCCAAATGGGGTAAGAATTGAAAGAGGAAAATCTTAGTGAATCATCCCAAAAAGGAATAGAGGAAAATCTCTTTGGGTACGAGGGAGTATGTGTGAACCGAATTTAGATTACTTGAACCTTTTTAGTTCCGAATGTAAACATTTAATTTCCTAAAGTTTTGATTCAATGAATATGAGATTATTTCTTGTTGAAATTATTTATCCACACTTATCCAACCCAAAATTATATACAGATATAGGATATAGGATAGGATAGTAAGTAAAGTGCTTTTTTAATAATCGAACCACTCGATGTATGCATGTGTATCTTACATTCGGTGCAACTCTCAACCACTAATTCAGAACGTGAACACTAGAACACTTGAATACGTGAAAGACGAGAGAATTAAAGGACCAGTAAGGAACTTATACAAGTACCGTACTGAGTTGGGCAAGCAAGATCGTAAGCGGTCTTTAATTTTTGGTCTTTGATCGTAAGAGAGAAAAAAACGAAGGATGGCAAAAATAAGTATTCCAACGAATTAAGGATAATATGAGGATGCCAATTGCCAACTCCGCCTGTAACATCCCGGCTCATCGCCTGAGGCGAGAGTAGTCACCTATGACAGCTTGCCAGGCTGCGAGCTGACCTCACAGACCAACACGGGTCCTTCCGCCGCATTTTGACCTCACTCATGTGCACCCTGGGAAACTTCCCAGGAGATCACCCATCTTGAAATTGCTCTCAGTCAAGCACGCTTAACTTTGGAGTTCTTTTTACATAGGCTTCCTAAAAGAAAAGTCGACTTTGTTTATATGAGTAGTACTATCAATCCCTTTAAGCAACTCATATGACCCCTTAATCTCTCAGGGATCTCCTCTAAAATCCGGGGTATAACACCGCCTGAGAGTGTTTTTTGTGGAATTCGCTGCCGGTCTCAAACCCGGATAAAGGAGGAGAGTTGCGGTAGGTTTGTGGCGGCCAGCGTAAAACTAGCCACATCTTATGGACATGAATCGAAATTTAATAACCGTGGGGGCGTCCCCTCCACAGCAACGCGCTACACTTCCTGGACCCGGGTGTGGTGATACGTATGCAAGGGTCTCTATGTCGTCGCCCCGAAGCGACGCGCCACTCCGACGCCCGGGGGTGGTGTCAAATATGCAAGGTCGTGCTATACTTCCTAGACCTGGGTGTAGTGAAAAATATGCAAGGGTTGCTAGGTCGTCACCCGGAAGTGACGCGCCACTCCAGCTCCCAGGGGTGGTGTCAGATGTGCAAGGGGTCTCAAATCATGGACGGGAGCGAGCAGGAAAGCTTATTCATAACCAGTAAGGGTAGTAGGCTTAGGTTTGGAACGTGGAACATCGGGTCTTTGATAGGTAGATCTTCGGAGGTTGTGGAGGTTATGAGGAGGAGAAGGATTCACATTCTGCGTCTACAAGAGACGAAATGGGTTGGAGCAAAAGCTAAGGAGATCACACCATGGGGTTATAAGCTTTGGTACTATGGAAAGGATAAGAGTAGGAATGGAGTTGGTATCATTATTGATAAGGAGTATATAGACGATGTGGTGGAGGTTTCGAGGAAGAGCGATCGCATTATGACTGTGAGGTTGGTGATTGGTAATGAGATTATGACTATTGTAAGTGTCTATGCTCCACAAATTGGATTGGATGCATCTATTCGTCAGGAATTTTGGGAGGAGCTAGAAGAGGTGGTGCAAGGGGTTCCTAGTGGGGAGAAGTTGATTATTGGTGGGGACCTTAATGGGCATGTGGGATCAACGCGACACGGTTTTGAAAGCGTGCATGGAGGTTTTGGCTATGGGCCGAAAAACGAAGGAGGAACGAGCATTTTGGATTTTGCGTTGGCATATGATTTGGGTATAATGAACACGTGGTTTGAGAAGAGAGAGTCTCACTTGGTGACGTACAGGAGCGGAAGTAATGCGAGCCAGATTGACTTCTTTTTGGTAAGGAATGTTTGGCGTAAGAGCTTTACGGATTGCAAGGTCATACCTGGGGAGAGAGCGGCTACGCAACATAGGTTGGTGGTACTGGATTTCAGAGCTAAGGGTGGCTTTGGGAAGAGGCGGCCACAAGTAGAGTCAAGGATCAAATGGTGGAAGCTTGAAGGAGAGCACAAGGAGGTTTTCTTGGAGAAGATGGCTGGGACAGATGTTTGGGCAACTAGTGTGGAAAGAGATGTAGACTCGTTTTGGGTTACTATGGCGCATACGGTAAAGGAGGTGGCAAAAGAGGTTCTCGGTGAATCTAAGGGGAAAGCTCTACCTAGTAAGGATACATCTTGGTGGAATGAGGAAGTGCAATAAGCAATAAGGAACAAGCGGAAATGTTATAAGAGTTTGGGGAAAGATAGAAGTGAGGAGAATTTCGAAAAGTATAAGGATGCAAAAAGAGCAGCAAAGAAAGCTGTAAGAGACGCAAGAGGAAAGGTGAACAAAGACCTCTACACAAGAATGGATACCAGAGAAGGAGAGAAAAACATCTACAAAATTGCGCGCATCAGGGAAAGGAGGACTCGAGACATTGGTAGGCTGAAATGCGTCAAAGGTGTCGATCAAAAAGTCCTTGTTGATGATAAGGAGATTACGGAGAGATGGAGATCGTACTTTGATACCTTGTTCAATGGTGATCGAGTGAATGATATTAGAAATGTGGACATTCATCCAAGTGTTGTTAATCGAGAGTTCATGCGGAGAATTCAGAAGGGAGAGGTGAGGATGACCTTGAAGAAGATGGGACGGAAGAAAGCATTGGGGCCAGACGGCATACCTATTGAGATTTAGAGGTGTCTAGCAGACAAAGGGGTGGAATGGTTGACGACACTTTTCAATATGATTTGGAGAGGTAATAAGATGCCGGTGGAGTGGAGGAAGAGCACTTTGGTCCCTTTGTACAAGAACAAAGGGGATGTTCAGGAGTGTGCTAACTATCGCGGGAGCAAGTTGATGAGTCATACAATGAAACTTTGGGAACAAGTGATTGAGTATAGATTAAGAAGAAGTGTGAAGATTTCGGAGAACCAATTTGGATTTATGCCGGGGAGGTCAACTATGGAGGCAATTCATCTCATAAGACAGAGAATGGAAACTTATCGGGATAGGAAGAAGGACCTATATATGTTGTTCATTGATTTGGAGAAGGCGTATGACAAGGTACCAAGGGAAGTGCTTTGGTGGGCTCTAACTAAGAAAAGAGTTCCGCAAAAATATATGAACATCATTAAGGACATGTATGAGGGAGCTAGCACGAGCGTACGGACTAGTGTAGGGAAGTCAAAAGAGTTCCCTATTACAATCGCAGTGCACCAAGGGTCCACACTTAGTCTGTTACTCTTTGCTATAGCCATGGACGAATTGACGAGGTCAATCCAGGATGATATACCGTGGTGCATGATGTTTGCAGATGATATAGTGTGGATCTCAGAAACGAAAGAAGATTTGGAGAGGAGGTTGGAACTATGGAGGCACACTTGGGAGTCTAGAGGGTTTCGGTTGAGCCGGAGCAAGACCGAGTATTTGGAGTGTAAGTTCAGCGGCATTAGACAAAGGGAGACAGGGACGATCAGGTTGGATGGAACGATTGTTCAGGGATCCGATGTTTTTCGATATTTGGGATCGATATTTGGGATCGAAATTTCAAAAGGATGGAGAATTAGATGGAGATGTGGCCCATAGGATCAAATCAGGTTGGTTGAAGTGGAAAAATGCCACAGGAGTTCTGTGTGATCGAGGGATGCCCAATAAGTTGAAGGGTAAGTTTTATCGAACGTTAATTAGGTCGGCACTGTTATATGGCACGGAATGTTGGGCCGTGAAACAGTGTCACGTTCATAAGATGAGTGTGACGGAGATGCACATGCTACGGTGGATGTGTGGACATACTAGACGTGATCGGTTAAGAAATGAAGTTATTAGGGAGAAAGTAGGGGTTGCACCCATCGGGGATAAGATGATGGAGAACCGGCTGAGATGGTATAGTTACGTGAGGAGAAGGCCTAGTGACGCGCCGGTGAGAAGAGTAGAAGGGTGGGGAAGTGATAATATTAGTAGGGGCCGGGGAAGACCCAAAATGACTTGGATGAGGGTGATTAGAAGTGATATGAGCTTCCTAGGGCTTGAAGAGAGTATGGTGTTGGATAGGGGAATGTAGAATATGACCCACTTTCTCATTGAGCGAAGGGTACGAAATAAATCAGATTTTTTTTTTCGATCAAAAGTACTATGTAAAATCCTCGGTTTTCCTCTTCCTTTATCCCATAGGCACAGCGTTTGAATCAATAGAGAACCTTTTCTTCTGCATGAATCGATTCCAATTCCTTCCCGAGACCTCCCAAGGAAAATCCCGATTTGGAGAGACTCTATACATGCGCAGGACTTAATCTGACTCCTTTGATTTCTTTGTTTGGTTTCCCTAACTCTTTTGCCAAAACTTTTTACCTTGTGTTCCAAGTTCATGTGTTTTTCAATTTTTTTTTTCTTTTTTTTTCTTTTGCCCTTTTAATTTATTTTGACGACTTTATAAAACTTCATTTAAAAGTGTTTAAATACTCTGAAAAGGTTTACAAAGTTTTGAAATTTCATGGCGTACACAAGACGGTTACTAGACGACGATTTATGTTAGCCGACCCCAAATCATTTTGGGAATAAAGTTTGGTTGTTGTTGTTGTTGTTGTTGTATGAGGATGCCAATTGCCAAATTTTCATTTCCTAGCAATCAATTATGTGCCTGTATCGATATTCAAGATCAGACTCGGCCTCTTGTATGGCCGGTGACCTCAATATCAAACTACAAATACGCTTCATCAAAACTTGACGAACAATACTTAATTTTTTTCCTTTTTTTAAAAAATTATTTCGGCTCAGATGTATTGAGAAGCCACAAGGACAATTTTGACGTAACTGAGCATGTTTCGAGGGACGGTCTTGACTCATAAGTCATGAGTAACAGTGTAACACCCCTCAGTCCTCACGGACTTGCCTAATGAAGTAATAATAAGAACAGTGGCCTATCTCAAAAAAAAAAAAAAAAAAAAAAATGACAATAATTACGGGCTGCATCTATAAATAGCTGGACATTTTGGCTAGCTATCTAACGCTTCTAATTCACAATCATTATAGTGATCGGAGGTACCATTTTCTTTGCTCGTTCCATTTCTGAAAGCTTAGCAAGGAAGACAATGGCGACTAGAGTCGAGAAATACCCAGCGCAGAAGCAGGATACACAGCCTGCAAAACAGTACCTGATGAATCCCCTCCCACAATCTGTCAATCCTAATTACAAGCCGTCCAACAAACTTCAAGTAACACATTACCTACCAACTTTAGCTCGACTTTTTATCAGCAGGCATTATTGTTAGTCGTCAAATGTTAAATGCTAAAGGTCTAATGTCTCGTGACAGTTGACATTACAACATGTTATATTACTGGTGCAGGGGAAGGTGGCTGTAGTGACAGGAGGCGATTCAGGGATAGGGAGGGCAGTATGCTACTACTTTGCACTAGAAGGCGCAACTGTGGCCTTCACGTACGTTAAAGAAATAGAGGATCAGGATGCAAACGACGCCCTAGCTCTGATAAGCGAAGTCAAGGCAAGCAATGCAGGTGGGCCGATTGCTACACCAACTGATCTCCGTTCTGAAGAGAAATGCAAACAAGTGGTGGACGAGGTGGTTAGCCGCTTTGGACGCATTGACATCCTGGTGAACAATGCATCCGTTCAATTCTATACAGAAAGCATAGAAGATATGACAGAGGAGCAGCTTAGGAATACATTTGAAACAAACATTTTCGGTTATTTCTTCATGGCAAGGTATATCTGTATCGAGCAGTAACCTGTCACAAAATCAATTATAAACAGCACAGGTTCATTTTTCTGAATGCCATGATTTTCGGATATGCAGGCATTCACTGAAACACATGAAAGAAGGAAGCGCGATCATCAACACAGCCTCTGCCGTAGCTTACGTAGGTAATGCAAACCTGGTAGATTACAGTAGCACCAAAGGTGCCGTAGTTGCCTTTACCCAAAGCCTGGCGCTCCAGCTCATGAAACGTGGGATCCGGGTGAACGGGGTCTCACCAGGCCCCATCTGGACTCCCCTGCAGGTCGCTTCAGGTTCGTTGCCTGTAGACCAAATTGTGAACTTTGATTCACAAGCACCAATTGGTCGAGCAGGACAGCCTTATGAACTGGCACCATCCTACGTCTTCCTGGCGAGCAACGACTGCTCATCATACATCACTGGCCAAGTCCTTCATTCTAATGGTACGCTGACTGCCATTGTAATTTTGACTGTTGTTTCCCATTGTACATATTTATACGCTAGCTTTGCTATTCTAATCGAGATTTTTGTTGTTTTTGGTGTGTTTTAGGAGGAATGATCGTCAATGGTTGATCACTCTAAACGTGCCTAAGAAAATAAGTGCAGTTATGCTTACATCTGCAGCCTCACATCACACAAAATGCAGCCTACTACACAATACAATTGAAGTATAGACATCAATAGGCCTACCCTGTAATAAACATTTTCGTTCGTATCAATATTGTAGTTTGTAGCACACAGTGCGTATTGATTTAAGTTCAATGAGACATCACTAGGAAGCACAAAGTGTATTTCATGTGCTCTAGACTACCAAACAACAACAAATAAATGAATTCGAAGGTTCATTACTTTCCAATCAACGACCACTTAGACTAGTTTCTGATCAATTCAAAGATGATATATAATTGACTAATGCCTAAGTCGAAGGCTATCTACGAGTTCGATTCACACCTCGCGGTGCTCACACCAATACATACCGAAAAAAGCACATCTATGTTTTTTTGGTCGTAATGGTCCTATTAGTTCACCTCCTCACAATCTTGTCACAACAGCCATCTTAAGTAGAGAAGCAAAGCACATTGCATAAGGAAAAGCTGTTGCATGACAACGTAGGCTACAAGTAAAAGGTAATTTTGGGAAATTGGGATGGCACCTTTAGTACAAGTTAAGAAGCAATAAGCCAAGAACTACAATCTGCTATAGTGACATTTACCTGAACCACTACTCCCTCACATCCAATGGGTGATCTCACATTTCTTGTCAATTTCTCTCCTTTCTTTCCATTATTAGATGAACCACTCTCCTCCTTTATCCGTAGTCGCCTTCCGTGAGTCATTCAGGTAGCTTCTAGGTATGGGAATGGTGAACTATGTCGAGAGCACCAAATTTCTGTTATTGTGATGAGAAAGGTGATGGCACTGGTAGTCAGTAACGTTTTGTTCGAACAAAATATCTACGGAGACGAAGAGCTGCTTATTAAAACTCATCACCTCGGGCTTTCTCTCAGTTAGGTTGGACAGAGATATCTGTAAAAACTAAGGGACCGTTCGGTATCGTTTTCTGTTTTCGGTTTTCTTTCTTTTTGAAAACCAAAGTTCCGTTTTTGAAAACCAAAAAAAGTGGTTTTCAGTTGTCAGTTTTCATTTTCTATATGACTATTATAGAAACAAACAATTAAAACTTTATTTTGTAACTTACTAAGCTAAATCGTCTTTTACGCAAAAAAAACCAAAAACAGATTACGACAGTGATACCGAACGGACCCTAAGGGATTCAGAATGCCTGTGAACTCCGATTTCGTAGTGAATCACCAAAAGTTCAGCGAGCTTACACCAAAGTGTGCATAAGTCTTATATGAGAGATTGAGAGGATAAAATTACATTGATTTACATGTGCAGAACGTAATGAAATAAACTAAGTAAAAGATCGGATATGAAACTGAACCTCAGACAGTCAACACATTCACTTGACCTGAAATCATTTTTGGAGCAAAACACCAAGTCACCACGTAAAAGAGGAACAAATTACCATTTGCAGGACGCCGGGACCAATCATGATGGTAAATCGGCCGCCTTCACAACCGTCGCTTGCACTGATAAATACTTTCTTTGAAGGCAGATTTCACAAGTATTGATAAACAGCTACAATACCCCCAGTTACCTGTGTACAGGGCAAATGAAAAAAAAATGTTCATTATATCGTTAAAAAAAAAAAAAAAAAAAAGAAAAGAAAAAAAGTTAGCATCAGAGTTCACATTAAAAACTTCACAATTACAATTTTCTTTTTGGCTGACAGCATCATGATTCATGATACGTTTGTGATACCTATACAAAGCGACATATAATAACGTATTTGCGCTTCTTATATTGCAAGTAGCACTCAGTTGATGTCATTCCCAGCGCACACTTCATTTTTGGGTCATCAGGAACATAGGGGTTAGGTTGCGTAAACCCGAACCCCAATGCCATAGGTGAAAGCACCATGGGCCGGGATAGTGTTGCTGTTTATAAGGTGACGGACAGTCTAAACCTACAACACATGTCGGTAGCACAGTAGAACCTAAAACACACGTTTCTGTGTAGGAATGTTAAGGTCTTGAGTAGTTGCACAACAAGAATGATGCCTACCAGATCAGTATAAGATTGATACAATAAACGATGCAATCATTAGACAAAAACACGCACAAACTGCTGCGACTGAAAGATCTGTAGCCACTACAAGAAATGGAGAAGTTTATTAAGGCCATTTCCACAGTCACAAGTTGCTCAAATAGCCACAGGGCATACTAGTCTCGTGCATATGAACCTATTATAATCTTTGGGAGTAGAAATCTTTGCAAGATCTCGAGTCTCACCCCAGATGTCTCCTCCAATGGAAACTCACTAGGCCAATAATCCATCATAGCTACCAACATCCAAAAGCATATAGATCTTTAATCTTAAAGTAAGGGTACATCCCCACCCCCATGGTATTAGCTGCTCCTATGTAGCCAGAAAAATAAAAGGAAAAAAAAAACAAGGGTACATCTAAATTCTAAGTTCTTCTGCCTGTACTCCCTAATTCACACCTTAATTCGAGATGCAATGCGACATTCCATGTTCTATCAAGAAATGTATCAAGTTCCACAAAAAAGCTGTTCAGAGGAAATTATACTACAAAAGGAAACCAAAGAACTTCAGAAAGGAATAATTATTTTGTTGGTGACAAATGGGAGGCAGATATATGCACTTCAAACCAGATTCAACTATGGTCAAACAGGAATCTAACCACTCATCACTATCAGGGCATCAAGCTACGGTTTATTAATAATTGGAGCTCACACACACAGATTAAAAAAAAAAAAAGAAAGAAAGGCAAGATGAAATAAGAGACGTCATCCATCAGGCATGTAGAGATAACATCTCATAATGGAGCAGGATCATCCTCAAGGGCAGGCCACACTTATCAATTATGTTACAGATGTAGCCAAGATTCGTTCTTCTACTTTCATGATATAATAAACTACCTTAAAATGGCTCTCTACAAGGGAAAGGCAATGCAAGTTCGACCCTCACCCTTACTTCGCCTAAAGCATGAGCCGATTTTGATGCATAAAATAATGATGATGCCCCTTATGGTGACAATAATAACGCACCAAATAGTAAAATCCAAAAACTAATGGAGAGACAAAAGAGTTTCCAAGGAAAGATAAAGAAAAGAAAAGAAAAAGGGCCAGTCCAAATAAAACACACAAGTCACAAGAAGTATAAGGCAGCTAGAGTTTGACAATATGAGAACGAGTCAACAAACCTTAGCATTAGCGGCCTGAAATGGAGCCAGTGGCCTGGGATTTTTCATGCAAATCAATGGCTTGGTCAGATGGCATACGATTTTCACGAGAACTAGCTATTAAATTATCCAGCACTCCTTTTCCCTTTGCAAAGAGGTTTGAGGTCTCTCCACCACGTCTGACACCTTCAGCAGAGGGAGATTTTTGCTTCGATTTGAGATCTAGTCTCTCAATCATCCGTGAAACACCCGCTAAACTAGCACTCATTTCTCGCTGCACTCCTTTACTCATTTCCTTGACGGAATTATTACGTGCAAGAAACTTTTCCCTGAATCCTTGGGTACCCTTAGAAATTGAGTCCTTATATCTATTTGCAAAAGATCCATAGATATCAGAATCAAGTAGATGAAGCCTTTCTCACACATTAAAAGTTATTTCAGTATTGTCTGGTGCTACCTCAAAACAAAAATAGAAAAAAACAAAAAAAAAAATATTTCAGTATTGCGGAGGCATATCTTTACCTGGATGAAGCCGCGGATAATTTGGACTTGAGCGACTCAGAAAAAGCAAGCAACTCCACTGACCTTTGACTCTGCGTACTATCAGGTGATTGTCGTTCCACAGGCCTAAGATCAGGAACAAGAGAAAGAAAATCAGGGCACAGAATTTTTCTTAAACAATAAAAGGTTCATATAGTTCAACAGACTAATGTAACACACTGTATGAACCATAAGGCTAAATTCTCAGGGCAATAAAGTTACTCATCGAGAATTGAATTAAATAAAGGGTTATACCTGAATGACTGGTGAATGACTCTCCTAGGAGCAGAGCCTGAAGAAAAGTTAACAAAAGATGGAGTTGGAGACAGTGAAGGCTGAGCATCAACAGATGAGATGCTAGGAGTAGGTGAGCTGCCTCCGGAAGAACCATAAGCAGAGTTGCATTCTTCAGGAGTATTTGGATGCATACTTGATTCACTTAAACGAGTTGGGAACATAACTGGGGAAGGACTCCGCTCAGAAGACCTACGCCTCTCAGTTCTATGAACTTGTCGAGCTCGGCTCATCATAGCAGCCAAATGCTGCATAATTCGATCATTGAAATCAGGGTCATCGGTCCAATGAGACCCCTGGAACAACACGTTCCCACAGTTGTGTTAACTAATCATTTCAAATTCTTCATGTTAGACTAAAACAGGATAGAGTGAATTTACTTACAAACTCTAAATCAGATTCCTGATGTTGACGAGGATAAGTTGGTCCTCCAGTAGACCCCCGCCTTCGCCTAGCATTACGTTCAATCTCAACCGCAGCTAATAGCTCCTGGCTGTTATCACCCAATAACATAAAAGAAGGTGTAGGTCAAAACACGAGTACTAAGTTATCTCAAAACCCATAACTCTAAAACAGTCAGCTTATTATCACCGAAAAGGCCAAAAGCATAAATGAAAGCGGGTCACAAGCACACCTTGCAGGATCTTTTAACGCAAGAGACTGCCAACAAATTGGACACTCCTTACTTCGCTGTGACCTACACACATCAGAGTATACACAATGATATCTCAATCACCAATATATAATGTAAAGCACTAATCACTCAATATACAAAGACGGAAATAAATTATACCATTCAAGTATACAATGCAGATGATAATCATGCCTGCACGTTGTCACCTGAACAGAAGAAAAACACAAAATACATTACCACCATGAAATCAATGGTCCGAATCATCTGATCAATAAGCTTCGACAAACAACAACAACAACAACAACAACAACCAAGCCTTATTCCCAAAATGATTTGGGGTCGGCTAACATGAATCGTCATCCAGTAACCGTCTTGTGTACGCCAAGAAATTTCGAAAACGTTGTAAACATGTTAGAAATATTTAAACAATTTCAAAGGAAACAATATTTAAACGTTGTAAACAATAAGCTTCGACAAACGTCTCTTTAAAACAAATCAGCTAAGACTATATGATCCCCAGCGGTGGTATGATTGGTTTCGATTTATAAGTCACAAATTTCCGAAGAATTTTGCCTCACCAATTCCAATTTAAACCATAGTCTAAGCCGAATCCATTGTTCAATGTTGATGACAAAAGCCGCAAAAAAAATCCAAATGCACAGTCGAAAATTCAGTCCGAAAACCTTGATCCCAAGCTCTTTGACTCATCTAACACATATTCTAACAACATTTCACATGATCTAGACATCACATTTTGACAATATAACAGCTCATCAATCATACATCTCTCAGAAAACGATTTCGACATCGGTTTTTAATCAATCAAATTGCATTTCGGACATAATCTCAACCTATCAGATTCATTCTACACATGTAACAACTCTATCTGGTGCCCAATTCCTCATTAACCTCATCAACAACTAATCAGAAACAATTGTATGAAAAGGCGTCACGGTTACGATTGTGAAGACGCAGTCAAACTCAAGTCAGAAAACTCGATCAAAACATAATTCAGCTCAAAAATATGAACAAATGATCGCAAAATGCACACAAAAATGAGAAATGTTCAATGAAATGGCAAAAAGAGGAGTAATTGAGAGTTATCGTAAAGAAGAAGTTACCGTAGCGGGATCGCCGGCGCAGAAAGGCTCAAGACAGATACTACAGGCATCTTCCACGAGATCATCGTCAGCGGCGGGGGAGGAAGATCCGCCGAAGAAGGCGGAGGGAATGATCGGAGACTTTTCGGAAGAGATGAAGTCGGCCATTGTTGTTAAAGAAATGGAGGAGAGAGAAAATGAGAGGGATAGATGGGGGAGAATGAGGAGAGGAGAGGAGTGGGAGGGGGGGTTTAAGGGGGGAGAGAGCGGGAAGGAGGGAGAAAGAGTCAAGAAGAAGGAAGGGGAGAGTTAAAAGAGTCAAAAAGGGCAGGGAGGGAATAATAACGAGGGAGAAGAGGAGGAGGATGCGGAAAAAGGGAGTAAAGATCTTGAATCCTATTCAGACGTGTCCTACGGTTTTGAAAGATTCACATCTCTTTGTCCTACTTCTCAAGTTCTCAACATAGTCGACGTGGATCTTGTGTCTCATTTTCGTGTAATTTCTATTGACTACATTAATCGGATTTTAATACAATTTTTATCTATAGAATGATACATTGATAATGATAAAAGGTTTGCAGTATCAACTAACATCGTATGGTATTATTCAGCGAGAGCGTTCTATATATGTCTCATCTTTATAGTCGTGTTGTATAAATTTTATTTATCAAGTTTGAGAATTTCACAAAGTTTAAAGTAGAACGAGTTCATTACATTAATTGTCTGTTGCATTATTGTTGTGCTACCTAGAGTGAATCTGAGAGAGAGAGAGGACATGCTCTTGTTACTCGGTAGTATCAAGAGGGGCACATGAAAAATGTAGCATTTTAATTTGAAAGAATGTAGGATAACATTTTTGTAATAAATTGGAGAAATGTTTTGGAAATGATATTGACTGATCACTAATAAAGCATTTTTAGGTATAAAAAGGGATAAAAAGGTCTAATATTACAATATATCTAGATAAACTGGTTTTTTCTTTAACTGGGGGTCATGTAGATATATAAATATACCTTGTTTCATAGTGATATATATCATATTAAAAATTTCATTTGGAAAGCTTGTTTGGACAGTCTCCTCACTCGAGAAAGATTAATGTGTAGTCATGTGTCAGTCCCAGCTCATTGTGCTTTTTGTGACCACCACTTGGAAGACTCTTCCCATTTATTTTTTTTATTTTTTTTTGCCCGTTTATAACAGACGTTGCAAATAAAAAAATATGACATTAACTTACTGCAGTTTCAGAGTAATAGTAATTATACCATAAATCGTTCGTTTACCTACAATCTAGAACTTCTTAAGCAGCCAATGCATCATAAGTCTATCCAAAATCTTCTTTTTATTTGGTGGAATGTATGGTTTGTCAGAAATAGTTTGATTTTTAAAAATGAAACATATTCAGTTGATAAAGTTACCCGATTGACAAACTCATCGTGACAAGATTGGTTATTTATTAGAAAAATGGATATAGATAATCCGGAGCATTGTGCCCAAAGCCAAGGCTCCCATGCCAATAGTTCTTATAGGGAGACTCGTATTTTGGCATAAACCATCCTCAGAATACTTCAAATTAAGTTTTGATGGATCTAAACTCACTAATGGAAAGTCTTCTTTAGGTTATGTTATTAGAGATTCGAATGGAATCTTGATAATATTTGGGGCTAAATCTTTTAATTCTACTAGCATCATTTCTGCTGAAACTCTAGCTTTAAAAGAAAGAATCAAAGCAGCAATTTTCTTAGATATCAAAAATATTGTAATTGAAGGAGACAACATTAGTGTGATCAATTTTATCCGTCGTAACTGGAAGGTGCCTTGGGAAATTTCCAACCTTATTACAGATATTTTGGTGGACCTTGATACTTTTCACAAACTGGAGATTATTCACTGCTTTCGTGAGGCCAATAAAGTCGTAGACTTTATGGTCGATTTGGGGCACTCTTGTCCCTCTCTTACACGGTGGTTTGGGAGTCCTTTTGACTTTACTTCTCTTATCCGAAAGGATGAGCTAGGGTGGTACTACACTCGTGGCTCAACCTAGGTTTTCTTATCTCTATAAAAAAAATAGTGATATATATCATGTAAGAGGAGAAGAATTGTGACCTTTGTTGGGATAGTTGTTGAAAGTGTACAACGACAATCACACACTATATTATGATTGTTATTTTGTGTGATTGATACATATAGGTTATGTTTGGTAAAACTAGATAAAATAGTAGATAGATGCTGAAATAGTAAGCGAATGCTGAAATAATGGTTGCAATAGTAGCTTAAACCGTTTTTTGCTGTTAGAATGGAGAATGTTTGGCAAAATTTTAGATAAAATTACTTAAAAAATGTATTACTCCCTCCAGTTCTGACTGATGTTCTTGTTTTTTTTTTTTTTTGAGTCACTTCTAAATGATCTTCTACTTTCCTTATTTGTAATGTTTTTTGTGGTCCTAATGGTTTGTGACCCACCCACTTTCATTTTCCACCACATCTTCCTTCTTACGAAAAACCCCGTGTTATTTCATTGTGGAAGATCATATAAAATAGGGAGTATTTATTTTAAACTTTTTTTTTATTTTATGACATAAAATGAGGGTATATTACGAATAAAATTATGACAAGTAGCTTATATTTTAATAAGTTACATGGGGTAACTTATTAATCAAACTAGCGTATTGTTTAAGCTAGGGGTGTTACAAAACCAACTTATTTGGTCAAATAATTTAAAAAAACTAGTCAAATAAGCTAATTTGGCCAAGTAAGACCCATAGATTAATGGACAACAATTTCACGGGTCTTGTCTCTAGAGACGGTCTCTTTTTTGGAGACCATCTCATTGACAAATGAGACCCGATTTTTGCCAAAAATAACTTTATAAAAAATTAATATTGTTTCAGTTTAAAAACTAGTTATTATCGCTAAAAATCAATAATAATTACAAGATATTGATGGGGAGCCGAGATATAATCTGAGCCCCTACACCCTTTGCTATGGAAAAACCAACCCTTGTAAATATTGAGTTGCAGCCTGCGCACCAATATCTTGCGTCCCGGAGAACTGTTGGATCCGCTTAAGCAGAGCAACAAATGTGAGCTCCAACTCCCCCAAAGAGGAGAAAGAGAAGGGAAGGAAGTCATAACCCAAATCAGCGCACCTAGTCTCATACTTAGCACGCTTACGATCAGCCGCTTCCCGCACCACCTTACCTGGTTCGAAATCGGTCAATCCCGTCTGAGTCGAAAGCGATGACCCGGTCAAATCGACGCAAACGTCGCGCCCTCTGTCCCAAGAATAAAGTAGCATGTCCATTGGGCGAAGAGGTAGGCCATCACTCCATCAGCACCAATCATACCAATGTCAACATTCTTTTCAGCTGAGATCCCTTACCGATAACAGATGTCTACCAGCGTGTCACGAACAACATTATACCGGTGTTTGACGCCAAGCAGTCCTGTACACGAAACAACATGATCCCCAAATATATCACCCACAAAGACCCGCGAGCAAGCGGAGCAAGGGTAATCCATGGTGAATGCACCCCCAAACGGTAGCAAAGCACGCAACGATAAGTACGACCATTCATAGTCTGACCCAAGCCTGAAATAGGGACCACCCTAAGCCAATCCAAACTGTGCGCACCTTGCTGAGAACTCCACAAAGCCAACTGACGCGATGTCAAGGAATAAATAGAAGTGACATCCCTAGCGACTCGACCGAAATACATATCTGCCAATATTTTCATAAGTCTGGGGCAGTGATCTCACCAGGATTACCCAAGATATCAACCTCTAAAGTCCGATTAAAAACACCAATAACATCGCTAAACGCAGACCCCAAAGAGACGACACCACCATGACGAAAAAGCTTAGACTGCAGGTCAGCAGACTGAAGTTGCGACGCTAAAAAAGCATAATGGACAGCATCCCCGGCCGTATAAACACCAAGCCCTCCGAGCAAAAAAGGCAAGGTAGCGAGCCTCCAATGGCAGTCACCAAAACCTGGACCAGAAGCAACGACGATACGCTCTAAGGAAGAGTGTAGGGTCGCATCAAAAGCTAGCTGGCCCGACTCAAAAATACGCGGCGCACAAGTACGCAGGGCGAAATATAGCTTAGAAACCCAGTGCAAACCCGAAGAAGTAACAACTCTCCCTGAGTATTGTTAAGCTTAGCAACCGCGTCCATGAGATCAATGGTCTTAGCCACCCTCTGCATAACTATAGACATGCAAAACTCAAAATCGACACTGACATGCCCACCTAATAACTTGACCCCGAGGAGAGGCTTAGGAATATTAGGGGGGAAGACACCAACAAGCCGGTTCCGCGGATCCTCCGTAGGCAAAAAAAAACTCAGTTTTATCAACATTATGGTGAAGACCCAAACGAGGACCCTCTGCAGCTCTGCCTGAATCAGCTCCATGACTTGACCTACAACCAAGGTATCACCGACGACAATGCCATCATCCAAATATCAAGCCTGCAATTCTGTAAACACAAGTAAAAGGAGTCTCTAATCTTACACGCCAAAAGGTGCAACGCTAGAGCAAAAAGCACTAGGGCTAGGGGGTCACCTTGCTGCACCCCCTGACACGACAAAAGAGTGTGTTCTCCATAATATAATCGAGCAGGGTTAGAGTAACAGAACTCCACCCAACGAGCGAGAGCGGGGCAGCGAAGAAGAACCTCTTGAAGCATAGCGGTGCGATCCACCATATTAAAGGCATTCTGAAAGTCTACCAATAACATCGAAAGACCCACCTCATCTCCACGACCGTCAACCAAACGGTTAACAGCATGTAAGATTGCCTCACCACCCCCAGACACACCCACGCCTAACTCAAGGTCCGCGAAATAATCGCTCAAAGAAGGACCCAATAAAGAGGCCCCCACCTTGGATGGAGACCAAATGCTGCCACACCGTACCCACTGCAATAGGGCGAATACCACGGCCCGGTTTAACTAATGGAGTGAGTGGCACGCTATCTATAAACGAACCCAAAACAGCAGGACACTGCCTATTATAGAGACTCATCTTCGAGTCTTACGAATTAAGTGCAGGGTCTCAACATGAATCTCAAAACTCAAGACTACCATTTCTGGAAGGACAATGATAGAGGTCTACAGTGTACACGCCAAAAAGTGTCTACAATCAGCAATAATTTTACTACACTATCAAAATTTTACTACTCACACAATTAACTTTACTACATGAATTTTTCATTACAATTAATTTTACTGATTCGATCTCATTTTTACTACTACCAACTCAATTTTACATTGTACACAAATTAAGTGTGTCTACACTGTAGACCTCTACCAAATTGCTTTCTGGAAACAATTTGTATAAGAAACTCAAGTTGAGTCTCGCCAATAAAGATGCTCTAACAATCGATAGTCCAGTTCTTTCCGTCATACCTTTTTCAAAAAACTCCCAATAGGATTTACCTAAAGACAATAACGAGATGAAAGAAGTACAAAATATTAATAGAATCTCGATCTAAATTTTGTGCAACTTAATGTTCTAGAATGAAAAGAAAATTCTATTTAGTTGTTGAGAGTACGCATGACAAAGATATTTAACAATACAAGGTCATCATAATATACTCTAGTCTTGACGATTCTAGGATAAGTGAAACTATTTTAGTGTTTAGTCAAACAAATTGACAACATCGGTCTTTTGTGATTTCCTTTATCAATATTTTGACTTACAAATTACAATGTTGTGACTTGTGAACGTCAACTTGAAGGTGATCAAAACTATTATATGCTCTGCTATTTCTCATTAGAACAGATTACAAGCACGAGTGCACGACTAGGGTGCGTGCGTGCTACTCTACAACTTACTCCATCATGTAAATAAACTATAGATAGTTGCCCTCATGATTTCTTTCATTGAATCGTTAATACTTTGACACTTGATAGCAGCTATATAAAATAATGTCATATTTGTTGTACAAGGTACCCACTCTATCAAAAACAATAATCAAGTAGACAAAAGAGTAGGACTGTAGGAGTAGTTGTTAACTTGTTATGAAGATTTGGGTGGTAAAACTTAAGATGTAAGAAATGCCATTGTAATTAAAGTCCAGGTTTTATTTGCCTTCAAAGCTAATCAAACATGCAATAACGAGATATAAAAGACTAAGGAGATGTTGTTCATACTCAAAAGCTTTGATGTTGCTAAAAATCTACCTTAAACATCTTATCGATTTGGTACTCGTTGGCTATGTTCAAGAAGGGAACCCGATCGATTTGGTACTCGTATATATGGATCAATCTTAGATGAGAGTACTACTCTATTGGGTGTTAGGAATTAGGATAGTAAAGGTGCCTTGGTCCGTGGTCAAAGAAAAGAATAACAAATTAGTTAGTGTAGTTAAGTCGGAGTTTCGTATTTTGGGCATCGGAATTATACAAATTACGTATTTTAGTTAATGGAGATAGGTTAAAGTTACGTATTTTAGTTAATGGAGTTACTTGTTTAATTGTGGAGTTACGTAAAGTTGCCTTAGGGTTAGTGGAGTTGTTGATATTACCAGAGTTGAACAATTTAATTAAAAATTGTTCCGGCGGAAGGAGACACTTATAATAGAAAGATAGAAAGTGCATGTGATTCACCGAAAGCACAAATGTAATCACGTATCTACTCCATGTTCATTGACCCACCTTCCATAGGAGATATGAAACTATCGGAACCAAACCACGATTTTTTTACACCGGGGGCTAAACAATTTAGTTATTGGAGTTAAGTGACTAGTTAGGGTCAAACATTTTAGTTAGTGGAGTTAAACAATTGGAATTATGCAATTAAATCTTTGGAGTTAAGCAAATGAGTGAGATTATTTCTGACTTCTAACCAAATTGTCATTTTTATTCGGACAAATTTCCAAATCCTACCTTATATATTCACAATCTTCCATTTTCCCACCTTATACCAAAAATATCTTTTCCTATCTTATAGAGTGCATTTTTTTCTTATCAAATTCCTACTAAACAGCCGGTTGACTGTTTATTCCGACATTGACTTTTTTTCATCCTACATTTCATCGTTCCCCCCTCCAATGTTTTTGCTATTTTACTCCAATATTTTCGATTCCCTCTAATTTCCCCTTAATTTATTGATTTCCCCCCAATTTCCCCAATTTTATTGATTTCCCCCCAATTTTATTAATTCCCCTAATTTTTCTCAACTTTACCGGCCATATCTCACTTATTTCCCCCTCTCTCTCTCTCTTAATTCTGTTGTTCTTTTTACCATGTCGGAAGTACAATTAAAGTTGTGAATTAGTTACATACCTTGCTTTATTGTAGTTGAGGACCATTACTAGGGAACACGATTAGCACGCGGAGCATGGATTAAAGAGAATCAGAAGCAATATTGGGCTAAAATCAGATGTAATAAACGCAATGAAGTAATACTGGGCGAAAATCAGAAGTGAAATTGAAGGGTTTTGCGGGAAAGAGAAGTGAAAATGAGGGGAATCAATAAAATTGGGGGAAAATCAATAAAATTGGGGGAAATTAGGGGGGGGGGGGAATCAATAAAATTGGGGGAAATGAGAGGGAATCAAAAATATTGGAGGGAAATAGCAAAAAAATTGGAGGGGGAACAACGAAATGTAGGAGGGGAAAAAAGTCAATGTCGGAATAAACAGTCAACCGCTGTTTGGTAGGAATTTGATAAAAAATTAACTTTATAAGGTCGAAAAAGATGTTTTTGGACATATAAGGTAGGAAAATGGAAGATTCTGAATATATAAAGTAGGATTTGGAAATTTGTCCTTTTTATCCGGATATATTGAGTAGGAGGCGTATCCGATCAGGGAAAGTGTTATCGTGAAATCTGACCTGCACACGCCACACAAATCAATGGCTAAGATTACCCAAATGAAAAAGAAAAACTAATTTGGGCACCTCACTTACTAAAACTAACTCACCTCCGTTCTCTCTCTTACATCTCTTCAATGGCTTCTCTCCTCTCCCCATTTCATCTCCTTCAACCCTTGTCCTTCCCGCCAATTTCCAACCGTTATAACAACTCCAAACTCAACCAAATTAACCAACTCCACAATTTCCCCAACTCTCCCCTAAAATCAATCTCTCGAATTAAATCTTCTTCTCTTGAATTTTCCCCGCCAATTGGAGAAGCTTCTCTTGCACAATCTCCCGCTTCTTCTACTCTCCGTGAGCTCTGCCAAGGTCACGTGCCTGATCACGTGCTTACCAGGTTCCAGTCCTTCATCTCATTCTCTTAATTATTATATTTACCGCAATTTTCATTATGAGTCATCCGTAAACCCCCGTACCTCGGTGTAGGCGGGGTTTTTTTGAGGAGGTGGGGTTAATGTTGTTGTTAAATTGTGGGTATTATTGTAATTTTGATTTCTAAAACATGAAGAACCTTGTTCAATACTCCTAATTATTATGAGCTTGTTGATGTCTTGATGTTTAAAATGTGTATTGTGGTGACAATGCATGTATGTTTAAAATGTTTAGCGTTTCGATTTTGGGATTGTGTTAGGGGTAAGGCCGCGTACATTTGAAGCGTGTGAGGGATATATATATCACTTATGTGGTGCTGAATGTGTGTTGTTAACTTGTTATTGAAGAATGGAAGAAGTAGGGTTTGTAAATCCAACAGATGTGCAGCAACATGGTCTTCCTGTACTCTTTTCGGGCTCCGATTGTGTACTACATGCACAGGTCAACTTTCTTCTTTTACCTTTGCTTTGATTTTTGATTAAATCACATTCAACTACCACTGAACTCCCACATGTAAGATATATGCTGCTAGAAGTAGAACATTTAAACTGTCATAATGCATTGAATATCTCACAGTGTCGTCGTAATCAAGTTATGAAGAAGGAATCTTTATTAACCCTAGAATTGCTGGTGATGTTACCATTTTTCCTTTGTTTTAGCCTCCATTACCCCCTTAATAATTACTCCCAACCCAAGCATGCCCTAAATAGTGGCGAGGATCTAAGTACTCCAAACGAGTATTCCTTGTCTTTTTATTTGGGTTTAGTCGGGTTTGTCACCATAAGGCTACAGTTGTTCTCTAAACCTGGCCGGCCGAGATGGAGCTGGGAGTCAACCTATGGCGCGCGGTGCCTAGCACTGATCTCTCGGCGGGTTCGAGCCCCGTCCTCGCCTAAGAACAGTTTGGCCAAAGACGCGGGATTAGTATTTGATTCTAAGGAGTAGAGATGGGCGAAAGGCTAATTACCTTGTAATGACGAATACAGCTTAGATTACTTACGTTTTGGAGGATAATTCCGCTTACTGTTTTGTGGTGCATTCGGAAATAATGAAATCTTTTGAGGATGTTGCTTTAACACCAGGATTTCAAATTTTGTTTTGGAGTCAAGTTCTCATGACGTTCTTCCTTTTAGCGGATAAAGTTACTCTGATAGTTTGAAAGCTTTATTAGCTCTCTTTCCGTAATTGGGTGTTTCACCCATGGTATCTTCTGTAAATGGGTGTAACCCCCTTGGTCTCCTCTTTTGAGTATCTTGGTATCTTCTCTTACTTTGATCTTTTGACTTAGAAAAACAGAATACATCATTGCTGAATGCTTTAGCTGCAAATGTTGTTTTCTACTGGATTCTGATGTGACTAAAAGATAAAGCCTAATTTCTGTGAAGCTTGGAGACTGCTTTTCAAGGGGTGGTAGATCTACCATAAAACTGTGACCATGAGATCTACTGGATTTAAAGCCATTTAGTTACGACTTGCGAGTGCAGCCACGGGAGAAGTGAAGTTCTTTACCGCAAATAAAAAAGTATATTTGCCTTTGCATACCTCTTTTCTATTTCATTTTGGTCAATCAATTCTATGTTTCTCTTTGTTTTTTCTTTAGACAGGATCTGGGAAGACGTTGACGTACCTCCTTCTGGTTTACTCAGTCATCAATACACACCGATCAGCTGTCCAAGCGTTAATTGTGGTTCCTACAAGGGAGCTTGGTATGCAAGTAAGTTTCTTTAGCCTCCAGTTATCACTTATCTGTTACAATCAAGTTATTGTGATGCCATTTTGCCAATAAAAGACAAAAATGTGGTTCCTTGTACTTCTCTCCATCAAAGTGTTTCAACTTATCATTAATTAGAGTTAAAACAAACTATGCTGATAGTGTGACGGCTTTTTCTTTAAGGTTGCTAAAGTTGCGCGCATGTTGGGTGCAAAATCCACTGAATTGAGATCAGAGCAGCAGAAGACAGGAACGGTGATGGCCCTTCTAGATGGGGGAATGTTAAAGAGGCACAGGATTTGGCTAAAGGTTTACATTTACCTCGATTTTGTAGAAACAGAATGGAAGTATCTATTGAATATGTGATTCCTTCTATTGCTGCTGTAACAAAGTTTATGATATCTTTGAAATTTTAGGCTGAACCCCCGACTGTCGTGGTGGCAACTGTGGCAAGTTTGTGTCAGATGATTGATAAGCATGCTCTAGATCTTCAAGCTATGAAAGTGCTCATAATCGATGAGGTAATTGAAAAGTTATTATGTCACTCTCTACAGACCAAGTAGTTGTAGTGTTTGACCTTTAAAGGATTTTCATAAAGATTGGCTATTTTGTTGTAATAGAATTTTGTGGATGTATTCTTATGTATATACTGTATTTGTGTCTCACGTTAGAGATGCCACTATTGTCTAAAGGTGGATGGAACTGCTTATTTGCACATGGAGATAAAATCAGAACCGTTGATACTTCCATGTATCAAGAACAAATGCAAAGAAGTATTATTTAACCAATTCAACGTCGTAGCACTAATTGAACAAGAATTTGTCAAAGCTTATCACAACCTGCAAAAGTGGTGACTGTTACATTAACAAGTAGATTCTTCTTTCTGATAGAGCATGTGCCTATCTAGTTCTTGTGATGGTTATCCACCCCTATGCCTGTAGTTTTTGTATATCAGATTCTCAACCAGGAATTTTGCTAGAATGGCTTCTATTCCTGGATATTCGAATCATTTTCTGTGAAGATGGGTGATGGATGTAATCTTATAGCAGCTCATTTACTTCTCAGGTAGATTTCATGTTTAACTCCTCTAAACAAGCTGGATCTGTGCGGAAGTTGTTGACATTGTATTCAGCAAGCCACTCTCGGCAAACAGTATTTGCCAGCGCATCTATCCCTCAGCACAACCACTTTCTACATAATTGTATACAGCAGAAATGGACAAAGGTCTGTTTATCATCTCTTTATCACCATTCTATGAAGATTAACATTGCATCAGCCAAGTTTTTTCATGCAAGCATATTGCTCATTGCTTGTTGTTTATGTTGTACATTATCTTTTGACAGAGCAATGTTGTTCATGTCCATGTGAATCGGATAAGGCCAATGCCTTCTCAGTTGCACCATAGATACATGGTATGTTAGCATGCATACCAAAGACTGCTCATCCTGTTTTTGTTTTTGTCCTTTTCTCAATTATAGTAGTTTGTCCACTAATAATGTCGATATTTTATTCAAACAGATTTCTCCCAGAAACATGAAGTATCAAGCTCTCTTATCCTTGTTGCAGTATGATCTGCCTGAGTCTGCCATAGTTTTCGTCAATGAACAGGTTAGTTTTGTATACCTCATACTTAGTCTTACTCTGCTGTTTGTAAATTATTTTCAAGAATTACTGCTCTTTTATTGATCATGAAATCTAATTCTGTTAACTTGAATGACATAACAACACCATTACTCAGTCATCAAAAGCTCCCACTTATGGCCAGGTTGGGCGGTCAGATGTACACAATCTTACTCCTCTGATGAAAACATAGAGGCTGTTGCCGAGTGACCCATGTCAAATTTTGCTGAGTATTGCGCTGACCGTAGTTTATTGGCATATGGTGAGTGGTGACTTGAAGACCACTGGTGGTATCAAGAAAATGTGGCCCAGCCTTTCCTATGATGTTACAGAAGCAGATCTAACTTTTTTTCATGAATTATTCATATATGACCATTGACTTCAGATTTCTGAATCACAATACCTTTCCCCTTCCTTGAGCTTCGCCATATACAAAGAAAAAAGAGAGAATAGAAAGACAGAACTGAGCTTTGCATTCTGTGTAAAGCCAGTTGCTGGTGACGGTCATGCTGTCACTTCTGTGTGCACCTGGACTACACAGTTCTAGAGCAAAGCCAGGACAATGTCTTTATGTGAATTAATCATACAGGGGTCTTGATGTACACATTGGTTATAGAAACTTGATTGGGCTTCATTAGGAATGGGCTATCCCACCGTTTAAGTCCAGGGGCTGTGTAATTTGTCCTCCAATAACTTAATGGCTACATAGCGGGTCTTCCAATAGGAGCTTTGGCCATTCATAGTGTTTCTAGTGATGCAATTACTAAACTTTTTCACCTGTATGCCCAAAGTGCAATTCGCAATAAAAGTCGGGCATGAAAGCAACGGATAATAGAGACTGGATCTGAGAGGATCTATTTTTCAACTCATTTCACTTGCCAGTTGCCCCGCCCCAAAGATTAATTTTAGAAACTGTTATTGGTTTGAAACCATTTCAACCAGGAAGAGTCCTGTGCTCTTATATTTTTTATGGTACTTGGTTTTGACTTTATAAGTCTGATTTGGATGCCATATTCGCAAGCACCAATATCTTTCTTGTTGTATTGGCTTTACGATTTTACCGACCAATTCTAAGGAATAGATACTAAAAACTTAAATGTTGCAGAGTTACAGTCCGGAATTGTGTTAGATGTCTTGCAGAGTTACAGTCCGGAATTGTGTTAGATGTCTGTTTCTTTTTCCCAAAGCTTGAGTAGTGCGTTTCAATATATTTCCGTACGAATGTCATCATCATTGGGGATGCATGAAGAATTTCTAAACCTATCTCTTTCTTTTGAAGTCTGAGAAGTCGAAAAAGGCAGGTGACATGCCAACGACAGCTGCTCTGATTGAGTTTATGAAGTGCTCGTGTACAGAGTATGCCAACATCTCACTTCTTGAGGAAGACCAGAATTTCAATTCCCGAGCAGCTTCTCTTTTGGTATGTGCTTTGATTTTTGTTCGATTTGATTCAGTATCTGTTTCGTTCTTTCTACTTGTGATATCGGAGTGCTTGAACAGGCAAAGCTGAAGTGTTGTAAGATGATACTTTGAACCAATGGCAGATGCTTCAACATTGTGGCCTAGCTGTGCATCTGCTTTAAAAACTTAATTGGCTAAAGATTAAATTCTGTGAAGAAGTCATGTTCGTGTCCACCTTCCATCTAAAGTGAACCCATTATGGTGTCATGAATATATCCACCTCTAGGAAAAATAAAATTTCAAGCATTCTTCTTGGTGCATCTGTAGGTTGACCTATGCAGTCTTAAGACTCTTAACTAAAGCATCCTTAAATTGGTTTGAATATATCAGTAAATGGATGTTTGCACTTTAAACATACTTTAACGTTTATCTTCTTTGATAAGTCAAGTCACTAGTGTGCATAATTTGAATGGTGTTATTGCCCCCTAAGGCCTGTTTATATAACCAACTGAAGTGTTTCCCTTTCTCGTATTTAGGAGGTTAGGAAAAGTAATCGCTACCTTCTCGTGGCAACCGACATAGCTGCAAGAGGGGTTGACTTGCCAGAGACAACGCATATATACAACTTGGATTTTCCAAGAAGTGCTGTGCACTATCTACATAGAGCTGGGAGAACAGGTAGGAAACCGTTTTCAGAACAAAAATGCACTGTGACTAGTATCATAGCTCCAGAGGAGCGGTTTGTATTAGAACGTTTTGAACATGAGTTGATGTTCCATTGTGAAATGCTCGTCCTCTAATATCAGTTCATTTTTCTGCTGGTTAGTAATTTAGTATTGGCTTTTGCTTCTTGATGTTTCATAGTTGTATACTTCCTGTGTTTCTGGTGAGAGAACTTACTACTACAACAACAACAACCAAGCCTTATTCCCAAAATGATTTGGGGTCGGCTAACATGAATCGTCATCCGGTAACCGTCTTGTGAGAGAACTTACTGATCATACTTAATTGGTCTGAAAGAACTAAAAAAACGATGCTGTTAGATAAGGCGTTAACTTCGAATAGTTTATTTATAGGAAATATGGAAATTAATAATTGGACAAGTTATGGTTGATGCTAATTTCCCATTCATTTTATATTAAGGGAGAAGCTTCAAGTGAGCTTGATCCTAAGAATTCTCTGTTTCAGGCAATTGGTTTTAGGCTATTGAAAGGTATTAAAGATTCTGTACCTCTACATTCCCTGTGTTGTTTGGTACCATTTTTAAAGTATACTCGAGGGGAAAATTGTGAAAAAAGTGCTAGAATTTGAGATTGCAATTACGCAATCAGAAATAGGGACTTTATCAATATCCAAGCAAGAGGCAAAAAGGTGTTTTTTCTGTTGCCATCAATATAAGGTTTTATTTCTCTACAGAGGATACGGCTGTTAGCAATTAGCTCTTTATCCTGGATAGGAAATTCCCATGAAACTTAAAGACCATAGAAATAGGATTTTCCTTAAGCAAATTGGTGTGAAGTTCAGGTCTCCACTCTCCGTCATTGTTGTATTCCTCTGCATCTGTGATCTAATTGCCTGGCTATCATCCTCATATTCCCATCCCTGGATGATAGGCTGGATACCTTGTTATATTACAGACCCGTCTTTGATGGTTGAGTTCTTTAGTATGACGGTTATACCAGATCGAATGTAGAACCCGTCTGACGCTCTCTCTGCTTCTTGTACTCCCTGAAAGCCAGAAAAAATATAATGAGGATCTTGTTCTATCCAGTACTGTACTTTCCTGTTGTATGCTACTAGTACAAAATATGCTGTGATTTCTATGCAGTACTGCATACTACCGTGTTTATTGCTTACAACAAATTTCGAAGTTTGAATTCCTTATTTGAATTAGTTGGATATGAAAAGGCATGCATTTAGCTGTGTCAGTGCTTGTGTGCAGACTTCTAGTACATGTACTCCTAGAAGGCTCTTTAGTTAGCTTAGTCCAATACATAAGGCCATAAGGGCTTTGGGTTATGTTGAGATATAGAGAGGGTTGTGTGAAATTTCTCCATCTAAGCTCCTTTGGGTGAGAAGGTTTACTCGGGTTCTTCGGTGGGTACCGAACCACTCTAAAATCGTTTTCTTGCACTTTACCTCTATTTTTGAGTGTTAGCACTAATTTGCCAACACTGAGATTTCCTAGGATGCAGTTGAAGTAAGTTTTGGAGTTAGAGCCTGTTTACCTCTGAATTTGAAATTATGACATTCTTCCCTATCCTGGCATTCTTGTCAATGATGCAATTCCTGTAAATGGAATACAAATGCCGGTTAGAAATTATTAACTGTGCTTCTGTGCCTTTATCTGTGGCAATGTTGTGAATGTGCGGAGTATGTCAGATTGTGTCGTACTTGATCTTTGTGTTGTCCCCAATCCCGATTGGAACACCTCCTTGGGCTAACAATGATGCAACCTCTGCTTCTGTTTCATAGTAGTCAGCACCAAGCATCACTGTGTCCTGTGTCATTTCAATGAAAGATTAGTTTGCAGAATAATGTTGATTCTGCATTTGTAGCATTTTAAGACGGTCATAATGGTCTTTTCCGTAAATCCATGGTTCCCATTATCTGTATATACAGATACCGGTTGCCAGGGTACTGATGATAAAGTTGAGTATTGATACTCTTTAGTTAAGCTTCAGACCTATCGAGTATGGTATAAACTCCCAATCGGTTTCCCACTCTCTTGTGGTAAAAGATAAGATTTACAGTTTACAGGATGCTGAGAATGGGATGTTTGGACCAAGGGCATAATGCGATGTTTAGTGGCCCTAATGCTGCAGATTTAGTGGATGGAGAAGTGAATCTTTATACTCACCTTTAAGTGAACATTTGAATTGATACGAGAACGAATACCCACAACGCTGTGCTCTATGAAGCAGTTGTTCAAAAAGCTTCCATGAGATATGATAGAGTCCACGACCTGGAGATGGCGAACATAGATCAGATCAGTTCCATAGTTTATGTTTCATGAGATCAGAGCCTATAAAAGCAAAGGTAGGGCGATGAAAGACCTTGCTATTGTCTATCTTGCTTGGGGGCAAGTTTCTTCTTGATGTGTACATTGGCTTTTCTGCGTCATAGAAGCTAAATCTTGGAGGCTGTAACATGCAAAGAAGTATTAAAGTTGCTTACAAGTTATATGCAAGCCTAGAAAACCATATCGTCGATACCTACATGTTCTGTTAGAGCAAGATTTGCCTCAAAAAATGATCTGATTGTCCCAATGTCTTCCCAATAATCATTGAAAAGGTAAGCCTGCACAAATCGTGTTTAACGAACAGAAAGAACTGTCATTTACGTGTTTGAGCAATCAAAGGTGACAGAAAACAGTTGGTTTGAGCAATGTGATTTAGGAGGGTTCATAAAAAGTGTCAAGTGGTAAAGCAAATGCTCTTTCTTTATTTGTTGATTTTTCTTTCCAGGATAATGGGCATAAAGGTTCTTACTGATTCCTGTGCGTATGTTGCAATTTTACCTTGATACAGAATTCTTTAGCAGAAGCAGGGATGATCTCTGATCCAAAGTCATTCGCAGTAGGAAAACGCCATCTGGGTAACAAAGGAAGAGCATAATTCGAGCTTTACCCCTGCATTCGTGCAACTCTTACTGTTATTGTCATAAGGATATTTGAGAAAAGTGAAGTTACCTTAGCAGGTTTAAAAGTATCTCTTTTTTGAAGATGTAGACACCCATAGATGCAATGTAGGGTTTCTTCTCGGCCTCTTCTTTTGATAGTCCTAGAATCGTTGTGTCTACTGCCTGAAGAATTCACCGATATCAGACTCTCTTTCCAAAATCTAGTTATTTTCTCCTGCTCTTTTTTCATTTCTGTTATTGCTGTATTTCCCTTTAGAACGAAATGCTGTAGTACTGAATAATTACCATAGCTTTCAAAGCATCTCCTTTAGGCTTTTCATCGAAGAACAGAATCCTTCCTGTGTCATCTATCTTCATTAAACCGAAATCTGAGGCACGACTACACATAAAGAGGGGGTTCAGCTACATGTACTGCTTGCATCTTAGATATGTTTTCTGCTTGAGCTTTCTAAAATGTCTGCTTTGAGAAATATGGAGTTGCTCTCTTAGCAGAAAGATTCTGATGACAGATTGAGATACCTGTCGTCCATTGGCAAACTTGATATAGTGATGTCTGCACCACTCTGCCGATGACTCTGTTATCGAGATAAGTTATTAGTCACAGTACAATTTCAGATGTATCGATGTACTTTTTTGACAGTGTATCTTTCAAGGTTCAGGAATGAAGTACTGGATCAGCTATTCTTGAGGAATTCGAGTAGGTTAAAGCTCACCTGAATGAAGTCCAGGTAATCCATTCTGTACAAGTGGTCTCCTGATAAAATCAGAACATCCTCAATATCTTTGCTTCTTTGATCCTGTGACATGCGTGTAGAGTAATTTCTTAGCATCAAAGTCTTCAGATTGAGGCTTGCTCCATCACAAGGATATTAATCTTGGAAATTACCTCGAAGAGCCAGCTAAACTGCCGTACAGCATCAGCAGTACCCTGGAACCATCTTTTGCCTTCGTCCCCTGATGTTTGTGTGGCAGCGAGAACCTGAATAAAGGAGAAATCATGTACTATTGTTAGGTGTTTCAACATAATTGATATTGCCGAGGAGCCTTCATCCTGAGGCCATTAGGTAGTCACTGATATTATTCTGATACACCTGCTGAAACTAGCTAGTCAAGTCCAACCATTTACATGACCTGCGAATGTGCGACATTTTGTTCTCTGTTTGGGGATGGGGTAGGGGTCAGGAGGAGGTAAAGTCCTTTAGGAGATCTTAGTAGTTGTCTTGGAAACTTAGCTAAAAGAAGAAACTGTAGGAATCTGTGTACTTTCCCTCCATGCCTACTAAAAGTAGCTGGGCACCCACACAAAAAAAGGAAGGTCATATCGCACCCTTAAATCTGTAGTCGATGTTCGGACAGAATGTGCAGAGTTCTAAGTTGGACGAAAGAAAGAAATGGGAAATCTGCAGGAGACGTAGCACACACCTCAACATAGCCATCTCCGAAACTGGTTCCACTGCCAAAGTTGTAAGCACGAGCAAGATGCCTGTTGAGTGATGCTGAATTGAACTGTGTTAATATATAGACTTTGTTGATGCCGCTGTTTATGCAATTGCTCATTGGGACATCTATCAACCTGTACGCTCCTCCTATGGGAACCTGACAAGAGGTCAAAACAGATGGTAAATTGACAGGACTTTCATTTTCCTGTTACTGAGGAAAGTAGAAGCGAAGGGACCAAAAACAAAAACAAAAACTGTCTCACAGCCGGTTTTGCACGGCGCTTTGTCAGTGGGAAAAGTCGAGTGCCGGCTCCTCCTCCTAGTATCACAGCTGCCACAGTTTTTGCATCCCTTTTGCTTGCTTCAAGGTCCTTGACCTGAACATGATTTACTTCGATTATCAGTGCAAAATCATAGGGTTTCTGTAATTCCACCGTGAGTTTCATTCTTTCGCAGTGTCATAGTATCGACACTGTACAATGCAGTTATTGTGCAGTGAAAGATCTTCCAACAATGGAGAATGTCTTATGTGAAATAACATCATATGAGTGAATTCACAGTAAGAGAGATGGTTATCACCTTAGCATCGGAAGCAAAATCAGCTGCAAGAGACATGCAGACAGTATGTCTGACAGACTGGCTATGGCTTCGAGTACGTTGCTGTAATGGAAAACTCTTGAGCTTAGACCCCATCAGTTCACCATTGCTGAACTTCGCGACCGTCCAGTCCCTCCCGCGCATACCAGAACTCCCGGCCATTGACAACGAAACATGACTGCCAGCTGATGGCAATGCCATATCTTGTCAAAACTTATGCCAACTCGAAAATCAGAATTATGTATATGACAGTATCAGTGTATATATCAATGAAAACAGCGAAAATGGCATATGTCGAAACGTACAGTATTACAGTACATTTATGGAAGGAGGGAAAGAGTATTAGGTACTAATTTAGATGGACTGATGCAGATTTTTGCGAGTGAGTTTTGGACATTTTATCCAAACTTGATAGCATCCACCAGTTTTTTTCTGTGTTGGTTTAGCAATTGTATGGAGTTTAAGTTTTATTGCAAAAAGGGCCTCCAATTTGTCTGTAATTACTAGCATTCGAATATGCTTATGGTTTATTGCCATTGGTTATGTAATATGTATGTCCTTTTGCGTGACTCTGCGCTTTCGGTTGTCTTCATTTGGAGCCACTGGATACCCAGATGACAACCTTCTCTTGTAGGAAAACAAATATCAGAAATGGTTGCAAAGTTGGAAGTTTATTTCAACCATTTTACTTTAAACGGTTGAGTTAATAAAGTAATTGCATTGATTTTCCCTAGAATTGCTGGGGAGAGCCGTCAATGAGGAGTGCCAACTCATGTTCATAAGTAGCAATAGAAAGACTAGTCCACTATCTTATAATCATGTCTCACGGCCATTTCAATTCTCCGATGTGAGGCAACCGATCACACATAAATTCGAATTGTATCTTTTATTTTTCGCCAAAATGGTTTTCCTAACAAAGTGTTGGCACTTGAAACCAACCAAAAGCGGAAAAAAAAAAACAAAAACTTTCAATTGTTAAAATCACACGTTGTTTCGTTTTAAAAAAAAAAAACGAATCATCATTTTTTCAAGTATCTTATCATTTCGTGAACAACCATTAAATGTAACATATTTCATTCAAATATTGACAATGTATGAGAATCAAATACACATAGCTCGAGGGTGTTCTCATGAGAACTGGACCCTATTGTTGTAACATGTTTTTTTTTTTTTAAATATCTTAATAGATTTGTGTAAAATCATATTGCATAATTTGAAACTTAACAGCTCTTCCTAAAATTATTATCATCATGTGGTATATATGGAAGGGTAGGAATGCTGTAGTCTTCGGGAGTGAAAAATTTAACATTATTCAAACTCTTGTTAAAAGTATGAATGACTTTTATGAGTGGTCTTGTCGTGTTCGTATGTACACTCCCCTAGTGATTCCCTCTCCCCCTCTCAAGCATCAACAGGTTTCCTCCTCGCAATGTTCAGCTTCTAATGTTTAACCTCGGAGTATGGCTAGTTGGAGAGCCCCCCGTCATGACTTTTGCAAGCTCAACTTTGATGGTTCGGTTGTTCGAGATAAGGCCTCTGCGAGATATATTATCCGTGATCATAATGGTCATCCTATTCATATGGCTGCCTCAAATTTGGGGTGTACGAATATTATGGTCGCTGAAGCAACTGCTCATCGTGATGGAGTTCGAAAAGCGGTTGAGGTTGGACTTATGGGTCTTGAAATCGAAGGGGACAATTTGGCGGTCATCTCGGTTGTTAAAGATCTATGGCAATGCCCATGGCAAATTAGTGTCTTGGTGAAGGATATTGCTTGCTTGCTCAAGAATGTTCAGGAAGTTTACATTCGGCATATTTTTCGCGAAAAAAAGCAGGCTGCTGATTGGGTGGCGCGTTGGGGACACGAGATCCTGCATACTCAGGAGGTGCCTTCCCCCCTTCCCAGTCCCTTTGTGCTATTTTGGATGCAGACAAGTGATACCCTGGGTAGAAGGGTCACCTAGTCTTGTATTAAAATGTACTCACCTATGTAAAAAAAAAAAAAAAATTTGAAACTTAACACCATATATTGATTCGTGATGTGGGGATGGCTTCAAAATAGCACGAATAGGAGCGAATAATTTGCCTATTATTTATTAGAATAAATATGATTTTCCCACATTGAAAATAACTCGATGGTTAATTTGTGAGAATTGAGAAACATTTTATATTGCCATTCTTTTTGTGAAGAGTTATTCGTCTCAATGCCGAGTTTCTACTTCCTCCTATACAACACATAGTGAGGTCTCTCAGTTAGATAGTTAACAAACAAGGTAAAAAGATGGCTAAAGTTCATCCCTTCATTACCGTATGTTTAAAAATGTTTATAAACTTTCAGCTAAATTACCTTTATTATTATAAAGACGAAGAATCAATAATAAGTTACTATTTCTATCGTTTAAAACTCGTATTTAAAGTATTAATTCCACGCCCTCCATTGATTTCACGTGTGTAACTAAACTTGCTACACGGTACACACGTATATGAACCAAAGGTGCGTAAATGAAAAGAAATGAGGGAGTAATAGACAATTAGACAGCGCAAGTCAGTTTGCGCCACAGGCAGAAGACGGATAGTCTGTCCTCTCACTCGGAGTTCCACCATACCTTTGCACCACACCATTTCCCCAATTCAGGTAAATTCCGAGCTTCGTTTTATTTCCGTCGTGCTTTAATTTACCCTGCTTTTGCTCTTTTATGCTCTTAATTTGATCATAGCTAGGAAATATACCATCTTTATAAATTATCCATGTTAAACTTTAGATGCCCAGAATTTTAATTTGAGTTTTTACTGCTTAAATATGGTTTTCTGTGAGCTTCAATTAATATCATGAAAAGGGCTATGAGCATTTGGTGATAATGTTTGGAGCTTGTAATTAGGGGAATGCAACTTTTGCCCAATTAGCCACTTCAGTAAAAATGTGCTTAATTTTGTTGTTTGATGATATCCTAGTTTAACCCCTTTTGGTATCTTATCCAAGTGTCCATCTGGTTGATTCGAAGTTCCGAAAATGCGTGTCTCATCTAGCTTACTTGATCAATTCTTTGGGGGTTGGGGTTTTGAGAGGGGGGGGGGGAGCTACAGGTTCTTAGTCCAAAGTAGGATGGCTACTTGGCTGACTCCCTTTTCCAATTCCGATTCGTATTTTTCATAGAGAAATCTATGATCAAGGATAGAATAAGATCCTTTTTGCATCATATCTAAGGGATTCCTTAGTTCGGGCCGAAGAAACAATGTCACTCGATCATTATCAAACTGACTGCAATCTTTTGTCCGTTCAGGCTACATCGTGGTTTTTACCTTTGAGTTTTGTCATTTCTCTTTTCCGAATTCTGTGGAAATAGGTGTATTCAAATTAGAGGCTGTTTGGTTGTTATAGACTTACAGGTATGGCGTATTGGGATGCTATGATCTAGAAGACTTCAATGGGGGTAATCGAAAACAACTTTAAATTTCTTGGTTTTGACTTCTGAGAACCAGAGCTTTGCGTTTAAGAAATTTATAGGTTGTGGGATGGGGGGGGGGGGGGCTGTTATGATATGGAAGAGCGGCATTATTTTAACGAAATTTAGCGCCACATTTTTGGAAGTGAAATTATGTGTATTCCTCTTGGTTTTTTGATTCACATGTGACTGCTTACATAGTTGCATTGATCACATCCAAAGAATCCATCTTCGACCATCCAAAGAGCACACAATAACAACATCTTTAACCCCAGTGCCTTGAAAGCTCCCGTCATAAGGCGGGGTAAGGAGGGGGGGGGGGTTGAATGCACGTAAGTCTTACCCCTATTGAAACATAGAGAGGCTGCGCACGGATGACCCAAAATGAAAATTGCTTCGAGAATCGCGCTGATTGACTGCTACTTCACAAAATAAGAAGCATAGACACTTTTATGAGCCATTTTGCTTTATTCCATTTTATCCCAAAAAGCAAAGAAAAATTAGTCTTTGGCTTCATTGGAAATGGAAACGAAGTAAAAGAAGAGCATGCATTGGATAAAACCATTAGTGGATCGAGTCTAAAGGTCCATTTCTTTCTTATTCAAAAGTGACTTTCATACAAATCCTTTGTAGGTTATTGGACAAGGCATTTCTTGAAAATGATGTATTTTATTTGGCTGCAGATATTGATCAAGATTTCAGATAGGAGATTGGCAGCGTAGTTTTTAAAGTGAAAGGTGTCATTTTATACAAATTGTTATACCAGGAATGTCAACTTGCAGTTTGACAAATCCTGGAAGTGGTGGGCTGTATGGGTCAACTTTCTCAAGGAGTTTGGTGAAAAGATCCCTTTTACTTTCTGGAGCAGACAGACAGCACTTCTGGAACTATGGTGGTCAGAATCTGTTCCTAAGAGGACAACCCTACATCACAAGCCGACGGAGTGTGAAGGTTGAAGCAGGATGGCTATTTAAGGGGGGAACAGATGATAAACGCTCGCAAGCCAACATTGAGCAAAGTGAGAGTGCCAATGAGGATATTTTGATTTTCTTTTTCCAGCTGGACTTGGCTACTCGGGTTCAGGTTTGAAATTCATTTGTTCACCTTTTATTTCTATTTGAGATATGTTCTGACCTTAGGAATTGTGTCACTCTCAACAGTGCCCTGAGAAAATCGATTGTGGGTATGACAAATTGACAATATTGGTTTAATGTGCTTTCATATATAGTGATTGATCTGCACATAAGTAGTCTTCGCAAAATTGCATATAGACATTCATGTTTAATTCTAGTGTTTGTTTATAGCTATCTGCTGGAATCTTCTAATATTCACTTCTATATTGGAGGTAGAATGATCCTCAAGATGCCTATGAGTAAAAGAAGGGAATAGTAGGAAAGATAATCTGAAATAATAGCTTGAAGGCCTACTTTTCTGGGATCTGGGATAGATTTTACTGTTGCCTTCGTTTAACTGGGCAGGGCACGAAAGAAAACTATATTGTTAGGGATTGTCGTGTTTTTTTTGGGTCATTTGCTCTGGATTTGATGCTGTAAGTCTGTAACAAACTCATCTGTCTTCACTAATAGTTGTTATAGGTCGGCTGAGTTAGCTAGGCTGTTTATAGTCCATTATAGCTTTTACTAATATCATTATAATTGTTAGGTGGCCTTTTCCTATAGTACAGGCTTTATATTACAGTGGTTGCATTGGAAACGTTTAGTTCCCTTGATAACATCGTCAATGCATTATAGCTTCCTAAGCATAGTTGTGGCCTGGGGAGGCGGAACTTAAGATGTGGAGGTTGAGATATTCGTAGCTGAAACATCTGGATATCGAAATTATATTAATTATCTGTACACACCAGAGCTCGTATTAATTTCTATTAATGGGATTGATATGTAGTCTCTGAGTTATATGGTAGATCTTGAGATTATAAGCAAGTAGTGTGTCTAATTCCTCCTAAAGTTGTAATATCATACTGTTGTTGCCATTCTTTAGTCTGTAAAGCTAAATCTTTGTAGTTGTTTTTTCCTTCCCCAGTATGCTTTGAACTTGGATCAGTATGATATTGCCCAGCAGTTGCGGAACAAGCTCACTGAGGTTCGGTCCTTCAAACTCTGTTACATGTTGTAAACAGATGCGGGGTTCATTTGGCATTTTTTTTTATTGAAGGATCTCTTGTTTTGTGTATTTAAAAAGCTGTACATAGTCAATTTTGAAGGAATGCATTTTACTTCATCATCAAAAATTTGTAAGTTTAAACGAAGTAGAGAGGCAGTAAAGATAAATGTCTTTACCTTATTCCTTAGCTGGCAATCTGACCATTTACCTAGCCATTCATAGCATCCTCTTGTTAAGGCTTCCACAATTTGCAAACATCCATGTGGGACCTTGCCATTGAGCGGCTTATATAGCTGCTTTTATTCGTCATGTCTGGTAGGTAGAAGAAGAAGTCACCAGACAACGCAACGCAAAGAAAGGTTCAACCTCGAAGAGTGAAGTTCAGGATCAGGCTATCCGTATCTTGAGATTGCGGTATGTCCTTTGTCTTGAGTAGCCATGGTGATGGATTTGGTTGATACCTGACAGCTTCCTGCCCCATGCAGTGCAGAGCTTCAGAATGCAATTGAGACTGAGAATTATGGTGCGGCTGCTGAAGTACGAGATGAAATTTCTAAATTGGAGGCAGAGTCTCTAGAGGCATCAGCAAAAGCTTTGGCCTTTGGAAAGGTTCAATATGCTTTCCGTTTGGGCCAAAAAGTACGTCATAAGATATTTGGTATGGGACATAACTCTTCTGTTGGTTTGTGTATCCTCTTTAGACATAGTATGTGTACATTTTCTATCAATAGCTTTGTTGATGATAAGCTATAGCCTATAGTACAGACACTTGCCTTTCTTTACCCAATCTATGTTGTTGAACTCTCGCCTAGTCCGATACTTTAAAACTTACTTCTTTCACCTACCTGTACCTGACTGCGACCAACATGGCTCATCTTTCCATTTAGAAAACAGAATTTCTAACTTAACAAAAAACCACAGTATTTCTAGGAATTTAGAGTTTACGTCAAACTGTCTTGTCACGGTACTTGCTGAGTTGCTGAGGACCTTAGGAATCAATTATCATTGGTTTAAGTTTGCATGCAGTTTTCTGGGCCAGTGTTCTAATGTCCGAGAGCGCTTTAAGGAAGGATGTATTGTCCATTGGATAATTGTAAGCCATAGGCTATCACATTGTGGGCACTGGCCAGTGTACCTCATAAATGTAGCTACAGACCTTTGATTATACGGGCATGGGTATAGACTTTCTCGTTCAGCTATAACCTGGCTGTACTGCCATTAATTTATCTGTACCTGTAAGCTAGTGTTTTCAACATGACGAGGAAAATAATGTATATTTTGGCCAAGACAAGTTGAGGCATATAGTTACACCTCTATAAAATACACGAGGACCTAGGTGTGACGTTTCCCTCATTGTAAGCTTTGTGAAGTACCCTTTGTTTCCAGTGTTGCTTGTGCTGTAGAAATAGCCATCAACCTTGGCATGGATCGTGCTATTGACTTTGCTTGTGGGGCCTTAACACTGCCACACACTATTTAACATTCAGCTGTAAGCTGGTTCAAGTGTCCCTGGAGAATTCAAGGCTTTAGGCTTTTAAGTCACTGAATGTGTGCTTTTGATAATGTTACTTTTGCCTATTCATAATCAACTTGCATTCTAGGCTGTTTTTCAACTTCTTCCCATTTATTTGTAAGTATGTTCCCCAGCTTGAAGGCTTGCGTCAATCTTAATATTGTATGGTGACATGCGACATAAAACCCACCTTGTCAGCACTCACCGAGTGGCAGGGACGGAGCCAGGATGGAAAGTTGAGGGGGGCTCGGGTTGAATACATATATAATCTTGAAAAAAACTCAAAAATCATAACAATAAAATATAACTGAAAAAAATAACTAATAAAAGTGTAGTATATACTCCGTATATTATTACTTAAACCCGAACTGTAGAGGAGAAATGAGCAGGAAAATTAAAACAAAGCTACCTAGACTATAGAGTGGAAAAGAAAATGGGAAAAAAAATTGGAGAGCAAAAAACGAGTTAAAAGAAACATGGGCAAAACAATTTAAGGAAAAAATTGAGAGAAAAAAAGGCAAAAAGAGGTCTGGCAGGAATCGAACCCCAGCAAGCTGAATATTATTGAATCCAACAACCACTGGGGCAAGCTGTTTCTATTTGATTCTATCTACACTGTAAATTATATATATCGGAAATGTGAGGGGGGCTCGGGCCCCTGTAAGCCCTGCCCGAGCTCCGTCCCGGCGAGTGGTTTATACACTATGGATGTGCCAAAGTTCAAGATGTGCAGAGTCTCTGTAACTAGCTTGACTCGCCACGGAGAGAGACGAGTAGAAGGGAGGGGTTGACTAAATGTAACTTTTGGGTGGGAGTTTCTGGTAAATTATTTCACATGTATTTCAGTTAACATTAAGCTATACTTCAATAAAAGAGCACTACAAAGTGAACGGAAATTTTGCCGAGTTATGTAGTTGACTTAACTTTTACTTTGTAGCAGAATAAGAAATGTGTGTGTATGTCACCTTGTTTGATGGTACAATGCAGGGTATCAGGGTGTTATATGTGGCATGGATCCAGTGTGCTGTGAATCAAGTACTTGGATGGAAACTGCAAATGTTCCAAATTTATCCAATGGTTCTAATCAGCCTTTCTATCAGGTTGACAGATTTCATTGATTTCCTTCATATTCCTTCATCTGATCTCCCTTAAAAATTATAGCGCCTAACCTATTACTGACGAACTATTTAATTCCATTCCCCCCACCTCCATCTACTCCAGGAACTTTTAAAAGAAAATTGAAATGGTCTTCCACAAGCAGTATCTTAGTGCTGATTAAGATTTATCCTTCATTTCATAAACTAGTCTCCCGTCAAATTTTCCCTAAAATGTGCTCCACTTAACAGAACCATTTTTTCAGGTTGGAGAAGTTTCTGGGTTAGATATGCGTTTCTTACATAGCTCATGTTCATGTGGTTGCAGGTATTGGTAGATGTCCATGAAGATCCCGATCTTCTTGTAGCATATGGTAATACACAGCTGGGCTTCCAGTATTCCTTCTTTGTCTACAAACTCTTCTGCAATTTGCATTATATGGACTTATGGTACTATACTACTACATCGATTTGTGTACGTCATAGTAACATGCGTTAATAATCTGGTTTCAGTTCCTGAGGAAAACTTGGTTGTACCAGAAAAGCCTGACCTGGTTAGTGAGAACCTTCTTTTTTTTTTTTTTTCTGCATTAAAAGGATAAACCTATACAAGTCTGATGCATGTTTGATTTAAGGGTTTTTTGTCAGACCACACCTAATAAAACATTTTTTTTGTCAAACCACACCTAATATAATAAATCTTGTCAAACAACACCTAATAAAGTCTTATTATTTGCCAGACTACACCTATGTAGTCTTTCGCCCCTCAGCCACACATCCCCGCCCCTTACCCACCCACAGCCACCCACCCCGCCCCCCATAACCCACCATAACTGCCCCCTTACCCACCCATAGACAGATGTGAATGGTATGACATGAAAATGTTTCAGATTGCCAACCAAACCAGGTGACTTGCTGTTCTTGAAGTTTTATGTGAATGGTAAGACATGAAGATGGTGAGACAAATAAATATTAATAAAAGCACTTGAAGAGTTGAACATGCACCCTAGCAGTAGTCAACTGAATGATGTTGTCCTATAGAAGATCAATCAACGGGGACCACTTTCGAGTGCCACAAGTGAATAATCTACTGAATGGTGATCAAGGAAACAAGCCATGAACATTCGATGTCACGAACAAAGTCTACCACTGATTACCAAGCTGATGACATGCCAAGAGAAATGTTGAAGCCTACAGTTTGATTACCAGGCATATAATTGCTACAACATGAAAACAAAGGGCCACACCAACTCGCATAAAATCGATGATGACGGGCACATCTCTCTCCCCCCTCACAAGCTCTTGAATTTCATCAGCTGATAACTTGTTATGGAACCCAAAGACCTAAACACACACAATCAAATCTATCTTGGAGTTAAAAATCAAATTTGGGGAGGAAATTAAATTTGAGGAATTGAAAACGGAGGGGAAAAAACAATTTTGGTGGATGTAGGGCGGTTATGGGTGGGTAAGTGGGCGGTTATGGGTGAGTATGGGGGCGGGATGGGTGGCTGTGGGTGGGTAAGGGGCGGGGATGGATGGCTAAGGGGCGGTAATCAACATAGTTGTAGTCTGACAAATAAAAAGACTTTATTAGGTGTTGTTTGACAAGATTTATTATATTAGGTGTGGTTTGACAAAAAAAATGTTTTATTAGGTGTGGTTTGACAAAAAAACCCTTGATTTAATGGCAATATGAAGCAAAATGTGCTGATGCATGTTTGATTTAATGGCAATGCCATTTTCCTTTGCGCAGTCCAAGTTTGATCATCCCTATACTTCATTTCTATTTTTTGGAGTGGACACGGCTGGAGACTTCATTCCTATCAAGCAGCTGCGAGAGAAGTATAATCAGCCCAGGTATGAAGTGCCATCTGATCCGGAAGATGAAGATGACGGAGACAGAGATTGATGCAAATTACTGTATGCATGGAGTTCTACAGATTATCTATCATTTAGGGTACTTTGTTCCGGTATAATGATCAATGGTAATCTGTTCGAGGTCATGGCCTGTAGACCATTCTGTATTGTATAGGTCTGTATACACATTGTCCTTGAGATGTTTGTGACTGTAAGGACTGATAACTATTTTATCAGTAATCTTTCCTTAGAAGATACCATTTCACTAACATTAGGTGTCTATATTGAAAAGCATGCTAATCTCGATTTCTCAGTATATAGTTGAAGCTTCTATTATTTCTCATCGAGATGTATTGATGTCTTACCATTTATCTTGGTATAGGTAAGGGTTCGAATCGTACCACATTTTCATAGGTACTTCTTTTTTCTTTTTTTTTTTTTTTTTTTTCGCTTGCTTGCTCAAGAAGAGAAGACAAAGCTTTCCTACAAGGAAGTCATGTAAAAACATACATTATACTTCGTATTTAGATCAAAGTTACCTAAAATTCGGGAAGTATTAACTTAAAAGATTGGTTTTTCTTGTCGTTAATCAAGAGTATCTCATGTCGATAATTAAGAGTACGGTTATTCATCAAATATTCATCAAATAGTCAAGAATCAAGCCTTTGATCACATATTTGGTACACCGATTATTTAAAAGAAAATTTTGGAACTCATTTACACACTATTACTTGTTTTTAAAGGGTCACCAATAGAATAAAACATGTCACCGAATTTTCTTGTCACCAATAACCTAGAAGTCATTAACAGACTAAAAAAATAATTATTATAATACAATAAACAATGGTTACAAAAAAACGTCATAGTTCTAATAGAAATGTACAAAGTTTCGTATGAAATTGTTTCACGTGGCCGTTTTTGTTACGATTCAACATTAAATTTCGAGCAAATCATTGCCTAAAATGTAAAATATACCTTGCCGCCAACAACAAGAGCGGGGTCGGTGGCAAATCAAGTGGGAGTTGGCAAGTCCAATTTAAGCAAAGGCTACTTAACAAACTTATAGTGGACCGACAGTGATATTCCAACTCCACTGTTTTAATTTTGTTTGTTCGGACTTTGATATTTCTTGTTCCAAGTAAATACTAACATTCTCCCATCCTCATCTTTTTAACTTCCAACTTACTCTACATTCTCCTCCATTTCTTGTCCGACAATGGCTCCCTCCTTCACAAACCTCATTCTCCTTTGCCTTCTGCTTCAAGCTACTGTCTTGATAAACCACCAAGTTAAATCTGATGGTAACTTCTTCTTTTTAACCTTTTGCTTTTGTTGGGTCTTCTTATTTTTTGACATTCTTTAATGGGTATTTTTTTAAATTTTGTGTTCATTGATTGATTGTTGTGCTAATCTACTGTTGAGTTAATGTTTTTTGGTCTTAATTTAGTAAGATTTGGTCAAATTGGTGGTTTTTTGTTTGCTTAGTTATTGATGATCCAATGATGTTTGGTGGCCCAAACTTTAATGTGGATTGTCCACTGTAGTTGAAAGTTGATCTGAGTTACTGATCTAATAAACAAACATGAATCGTCATCTGAAACCGTCGTATATGCTGACTTAAAGATTAAGTTTTGATCAGTTTTCGGAACATTTGTTGTTATATAAGCTACTCTAGTTCAACTGTAGAATATATATTAGATTAGTATTACATTTATGGTATGCTTTGGATCTGGTAAGTGGTAAATTTAGCAAAGATCTTATAAAATGAGCAATGCAGGTTGCCCTTTTTTTGCCACGTTGTCTACATTTGACAAGTATCCGTACTGATTTTTTTACTAGATTCGTTAAGAAATGAAATCTTAGATCACACGAGTCGAGTTGCTTAGGATTATGTTCAGAGCAAATTATACAATGGTCCCGGGATCATCAGGAGCATGGTATGAGCATTGTATTTTCGAGGTTCACACTTGAGACTCCTTTAGTCCTGTGATTAAAGATGGAGAGCCTAGAACCATCTCAGTTCTCTTCCAAGTGTTAGTTTGTTGTCTAAGATATGTTATTATGATAACATCTGATTGCTATATGATGGCACATCACAAGTGAAAGTTAGCAAAATTTTGGAAATCAGCTGTTGCAAGTTTTTCACATAGGTTTTGCGAATTCAAGATGACTTTTGTCTGTCAACTTTAAAAGTAGATTGGCAGTCATTGCCATTTTATTGATAGTACAATGGGTTTCAGACCGGTCACTATGGCTGAAAATACGAGTCAGATCCTTTGGAAGTATTTTGCTCTCATGAAGGGCATGGAGTTTCAGAAAGTCATTTCATTGAAGTTCCCAAAAAAAATGACTTGTAGAACTGTCTAACTGCATGTGTAAACAGCAGAACATTGTGGATGTTTTTGGTTAAGCTTCTTACTTGAAATGGAGTTGTATGAGTTAGCACCAAGTGAAAATTGAAGTCACTATTCTTTGGTTTTAGAATATAATGGAACAGAGCAAAATGGCTGGCAACTGTGTATGCGCTTCTTGTATTCTGAAGTATTAATCTGCCAAAATGTGGCTGTCTAAAAGGCTGCATGCCTTTGATCCCCCCTTACCTCACTATTAGCGGAAGCCTTTAGGCATTGTTCACATGTTGTTGTTGTTGTTGTTGTTGATTCATATCCTTCGTTCTCCCTCATTTCAGTAACGCGCTTGAAACTTTTTGTTGCAGATGAGGAAGACAACCTTTTTCAAGGTATTAACAAGTATCGGACATCTTTGAACCTAACAGCCCTCACAAAGAATGATAATGCAGCATGTCTTGCTGGTCAAATTGCTGATCAATTCAAAGGTCAGCCCTGTACAAACACCACAGGGGCCGACACTGTTCCAGGGACTGAGGAACAATTTCCCAACTACCCAGATTTTCTATCTCATTGCCACATGAACATTACAACTGCAAAAGATGCAATGATAATGCCAGCATGTGTGCCAAGCTTGGACCCAAGTCTTGTGCTTACGAATTTCACAAAGTCTCAGTACTCAGGTAGCCTAAATGAAAGCACATATACTGAAGCTGGTGTCGCTTCTGCTGGTGACTGGATTGTCTTAGTTCTTGGCACAGATTCAAGTGGCAGCATGGAGAATGCCACAGCCGCTGGTTTCATTTTCAGGCCTACTCACCTGTACTATTTGGCTGCATTTGTAATGGCTTGTTTCTTATTATAGGCTGGCTGGCTGGCTGTGCCGTTTGATGATTCTTTATTCCAATGCCTTTCCAGTTTCCACTGGAGACCTGTATCCAAGTGTATGTCACAGGATTTTGCACTTTGTTGCCCCCTTCATTAGGCTTAGGATATACTGCAGCATTTTTTGGTAAAGTTCTGTTACTTCGAAACAACTGTGGAACACATATTGATAGCATTTTGTGATTGCTATGAAAATTATTCCGATTAGTTTCAGATGTAGACTATTTCCGGGATCACTTTGAAGATGTATGAACAATTTAAGGAATTGTGTGGTGCACCCAGCTGCCTAAGATGCTGTTTGATCAGATTTCTTTAGAGATGAACATTATAGCAGTGATCTTTCAAACACTGAGACGAATCCTGAACTAAGTCACAATTCACACCAACATAGAATGCTTATCTATCATCGGCATCTGTGTGTATGATTAACTACGATCCAACTTCACAAATAATTTTGATCAAATAAATTCAATAAACATCAATTGGTTTTCACCTTATGGCAACACATAATGTTACAGATATGGAGTATATTACAACTAAATTTACAAGATGTGTAAGTTGGCCTTTCCCATCCATTGAACCTTTATTGCATAGCTGAGAAATGCCTCATTGGTTTGCCTTTTGCAAGCACAGATAGGCCGCGCCTTTATTTGCATTACATGGTCTTTTTGCAGAAATAACTTGAACAATATTCTCGCAGTTTACACACTCTTCAGTTTCGTCTGGGTCACGAGCAGAGATTTTTTGAGTGCGAGCATTAGAACCCATGTAGACTTTGTGATCTTTTCTTTTATCATTAGAAGCAACGCAGAACTTAGAACAGTCTTCAAGATTTGGGCATGTAAGCCCTTGAAATATCCCGGTATGCCTTCATGTTTCCAGATGTTGTAGAAAACTCCTGATAGTGTCTTGCGGGCTCTTACTGTTTGTGCGGAATTTTCCTCCTCTCTCTCAGCAGCTTGAACCACGGCTTTACACCTGAAAAATTCAACAATGAAATTCAATAACAAGGCACAGAGACCCACATATATGTTCCCATCTTAACAAAGTTTATTAACTATATATTTTATGCATTTAGTTATCAAATAGAACATCAGCAACATGAAACTCAAGGATGCTACAACAAACCTAATAGCAGGATATGTCAAGCAGGTGGCAATACTCTTTGAGAGAGCACCCAACAGAAAGGCAGTGGAAGCAGAGAGAGCTAGCGGAGATGTATCAGCGTCTGTATTTTTAGCTAGTCTGCTTATCAGAAGTTTGTTCTTCAGCTGATCAAAAACTGTGTACTACCCATACAGCAATGTCTACTTCATTAGCAGTTCATCAAGGAAATATGTATTTTAACTAAACTATAGAGTAAGCATCAGTCAAGAAATTGATATTGCATACCTGGATAGATGGGTTTGCTGTCAGGAGAAGAGATATGCCAAGGCCATCAAATGCGTTGCTCCAGTTACCTTCAGATAAGGTTGTCCAGAGCCCTTTTGATTTACCAAAATCACTAGTTTGCATCTTGGATGAGGCCGTATCCAATGGCTGTCAGATCAATGCACGGCAAAGATAAGACTGGCATTCCATGCCAAAAAAGTTCAGAGAATCACAAAATTACATGCTTATTTTGGTTAAAGGCACAAGCAACAATTTGTATGATGTACAAACAAATGAACAATCACCTTCTTTAACCTCTATATTTGTAATAGACTTAATTTAGTTGTTCCAGATGACGTTTCATGTTAGTCGACCCAAAGTATTTTCAGACTAAAACTTGGTTGTAATGGGATAAGTGTCACAGAATGGCAGGAGATAGTTAAGGCTCCCACTTCCCCTAACCTTGTAATTCAAACCATATCATCCTCATCTTCAATAGGTACATACCTAGCTTCCAGGTATAACTAAGCTTCCACCGTAGGTTTGGTTCCCCTGATTCTAACCCCCCCCCCCCCCCCCCAAAACAAAACAAATACCCCAAGTCTAGGGATTACATCATACAAGACCGGTTTTAGTTTTCCGTTCTCTTTCCTTTTTTTTCTTTTTTTTCTTTTTCTTTTTCTTTTTGTTTTTGTGTACAACCATGTGCCACAATAACTTGGCACCTATAAGATCTAACTGGGATAAACCATAGCGTCAATTTTGTAGGATAAATACTATTATTATAGTATTTAGAAAATTGTACAAAGAGTAATCGAGTCATGTGTGAGTCGTGAGAAGCCTATGGGTAAAAAGAGTGAGGGAACAACCTGGGTTACCAACACTGTACAAGCTCCTGCAGCTGCAGCAACAACCAAGTTTGCTTTTGTGCCCATTGACTTGGAATTAGTCTTCTTCAAGTAAAGCCTCTTGAAAAAGCTATACCCATAGAAATAAATAAACTGTTGTATAACTGACTGCAAATTCTTTGTCCCCAAACCCTGATATAATGAAAGAATTTGACCTTTACGAATAGCTTCCCATAATACATCTGAAAGGTTCCTGCAAAGTGCACCCCAGAACACAGTCAGAATCGAAGAACTTTGATCGCAGTGTATAAACAGGGTGGTAGAGAGAACCTTGTTATAGCTTATTATGTGTAAGATAACCATAATGCATTCCCAGACAGGGACTAAAAATTAGGAGTAAACAGGCCACACGTGACATAAGTTAGAGAAAAGTGCACATTCACGATCTACTGATGTCTTAAAGAAAACATCGTGGAAACCAAAAAGGAATGATCAAACCAAAAATGGGAGTAACTTCACTAACATCATGGAGACCAGAAAATAGCAATGCAATAGAGGACATGTTTGACATGTATTTGAAACTTGGTACAAAGATGATAATTGATCTTAGACGAAAGGTCAAATCAGGCATGGCTTTTCACAGCTGAAAGAGCCTAACACTAGGTCCCTTCCCAGACAAATGCCACAAAAGAGAAGAAATGAACACATAGAAACATCCCCAAACAACTAGAAATATACTCCCTCCGTCCCAGCTCAAACGCCCCATTTTCCATTTTGGGACGTCCCACCTCTAACACCCCATCTATTTTGGGACATATTTCTCTCTCCTACTTTTATTAAATTATTACGTCCTCTCTCACATTACCTCTCCTATTTTTATTAAATTATACGTGTTGGGTTCCCTCCCAAATTAATGACTCAATATTATTAATAATAAAAGTTACGGAACTTCGCCATAAACATGTAATTATGGGGAAAGAAGGGTGTTCATACGTTTACATGAAAATGTAAATGCATATGAATGTTTCATGCATGCATTTACAAGGTGAAGTGTATGTGACAACAAAACCTCTAACCATTGAATAATGTACACTTATTGTTACGTGTTACCTATCTTAGTTTAAAAAAGCGCGCCTGAGGCGCGCCTAGGCGCAAGGCGCCATGAGGCGCAGAGGCTGTCGCTTCTTTCACCCCAGGCGCAGGTAGTGTGCTAAAGGTGCAGTGAGGCACGCCTTTTGTATGCAAGGCGCAAAACATGAAAACTGATCATTAAAACTCACGTGCTTCTCACGTGATTTTTTTATAACCCTAATAAATACTCTTCAGCCGCCTTTTACATCATTTTTTTTTCTTTCTCTCTCTTCGACACTTCTGCTCTTCGTTGCTGCTCTTCTCTCCTTTACTTCTGGTAAGTTCTTCTCTACTTTCTTCTCTCCTTTTCTCTGATCATCCTCTCCTCTTCTCCTTTCATCTTATACTCTAATCATCCTCACCTCTTCTCCTCCTTTCATCTTATATTCTAATCATCCTCTCCTTTTTTGTATCCGTTTTTAGCTAAGCATACTGTTTATTTGTTTGATTTTTTTTCTTTCCAGTTTCTATTAGCTATGGATGATACTAATACTATTGATACCGACACTACCCCAACCTCTATAACATCACGAGACCCTGCAAGAAAATATAGTACACAAGACCCAAAAAACAGAAACAATTTCACATGTAATTTCTGCAAAAAAGTAACTCGTGGAGGAGTTTATCGGCTCAAGCAGCACTTAGTTGGTGGGTGGAGAAATGTGACCAAATGTGAGGTATGTCCTGAGCATATTAGGGTAGAGATAAGGGATTACATGTTGCAAAAAGATAAGGCTAAGAATGAGATTAATATGAGTCACAATGTGATGTCCCAATCTGATGATTATTATGATGAAATGGAGGAAGATGATACTCCGATGTCTGCCAAAACACCAAGTGGTAGCTCACGTTGTGGTAGTAGTCTGCCTCCTTCAAAAAGACCAAAGCAAAAGGGACCTATTACATGTTTTTTACACCTAATCCCCAAGATGTTGTCAAGTCTAGAAAGGATAAAGGAGGGAGACAGCAAACTATCAATGAAGTTTGTAGGAAGGAGCTAAGGGATAAAGCTTGTAGGGAGATTGCTAGATGGTTTTATGATGCTGGACTTGCTTTTAATGCGGCAACTTATGATAGTTTCCCGGTGATGATTGAGGCAATTGGACAATTTGGTCCGGGGATGAAACCACCTAGTATGTATGAGCTCAGAATTCCTTTGCTTAATAAAGAAGTGACTGATACTGATTTGATAGTAGGGGAACACAAGAAAGAATGGGCAGAAAAGGGTTGTTCTATTATGTCTGATGGATGGCGTGATTCCATAGCTCAAAAGGATATAATTAACTTTCTAGTCAACTCTCCAAAAGGTTCAGTGTTTGTCAAATCCATTGATGCATCTGAAATTACAAAGGATGCTAATTTGTTGTTTAATTTGCTGGATAGTATGGTGGAGGAAGTGGGAGAGCAGAATGTTGTCCAAGTGGTCACGGACAATGCTTCCGCTTATGTTAAGGCTGGCAAGTTGTTGGAAACCAAGAGACCGCACTTGTACTGGACACCATGTGCTGCTCACTGCATTGATCTAATGTTGGAAGACATAGGAAAAATCCCTAAGGTGAAAATTGCATTGAAGAAGGCCATGTTCATAAACTCCTTTATATATGGTGGTCGTATTGGAGTTGTGAATGTGATGCGGCACTTTACAAATCAAAGAAACCTACATAGGCCAGCAGTCACTAGGTTTGCTACATCGTTTATCACTCTTGCTCAGTTCCACAAGCATAAGAACAACTTGAGAGAGATGGTAACATCCCAAGAGTGGAGTTCTAGCAAATGGGCAAAGGAGCCTGCCGCAAAGAAAGTGGCTCAATATCTTTTGCAAGCAAGTTTCTGGAAAAATGTGCTTTATGCTCTTAAGTTGACAGCCCCCTGGTGAAGGTTCTTAGATTGGTTGATGGGGAGAGGAAACCTCCAATGGGATATATTTATGAGGCCATGGATCGGGCTAAGGAGGCAATCACCAATAGCTTTGGTCATAACGAGGATCAATACAATGAGGCCTTTGAGATGATTGATAATAGATGGGATTGTCAGTTACATCGTCCTTTGCATGCGGCAGGCTACTTTTTGAATCCGGAGCTTTTTTATTCAAATACAAGTATATCAGATTGTGAGGAGGTGATGAAGGGGCTGTATAGTTGCATTCAGAGGCTCGTTCCTGACATTGATATTCAAGATAAGATTGGGAATGAGTTAGGGCTTTATCAAAACAGTGCTGGTCTATTTGGTTTACCCATGGCGGTAAGGCAAAGGAGCATAAAGGCCCCTGGTAAGATGAATTTCTTCTTTCTCTTTACAATCTGATACTTTTAAATACCTTATTTATAATTCTAACCACTTGATACCATGTCTCTTTAGCTGAGTGGTGGCTTGCGTATGGATCATCAACCCCACACTTGAAGAAATTTGCCGTTCGAGTTCTTAGCCTCACATGTAGTGCAACTGGCTGTGAAAGGAATTGGGGTGTATTCCAACATGTAAGTACTAGTTTAGTGAGTTTAGTACTTTAACTTCTTAATTCCAACTTTCAAAAACCAAATTTCAATACTTATACATGTTTTTTCGATTTGAACAGCTACATACTAAGAAGAGAAACAGATTGTGTCAAGATCGGTTGAATAAGATGGTTTATGTGAAGTATAATCGTACTTTGACACGCCGATACAAGATAAGGGACACTATTGATCCTATTCTCTTGAAAGAAATCGATGAAAGTAACGAGTGGTTGACTGGAAGAATGGAAGAGGAATGTGAGGAGGATGATTTGGTTATTGAGGATGATAATTTGACTTGGAGTGCAGTAGCTAAAGCTTCGGGGGCTGAAGATTCTAGTTATTTCACTAGAGCTGCAAGATTAAGGCAAAATGTTGCCCCTTCTGGATCGTCAAGGCTTGACAAAGGGAAGGGAGTTGCTGGTAGTTCAAGGCGAAGTGGAGTGGTTGGTGAATTTGAGGAAGAGGAGGAAGAGGAAGATGTTGGAATTACCTCAGAAGAAGGAGGAGATGACTTTGAGTTAGACATTATAGACGATGAGGATGACGAGTGAGCGTATCTAAAGCAGCCCCTATGCCTCTAATCCTCTATGTGTTTATGTGCCTTATTTTCTAGTATTATTAGCTACCTTTAAGGTCTTTTTGAGGTCTTTTTGAGGTCTTTCGGTCTTTCTTATGTACTATCTAAACTATTTATGATGTTCGGTGTTGATTTATGACTTATTTATAGTATGATGAATAATATTTTCCTTCTTTTTGGCACTTGAGCTGTGAAATAATGTTTAACTAGTATTAGATAAGGTTTAGAATTAGATTATAGAGGTTTTTTTCAGAAAAGTGCGCCTCGCGTGCATGAGGCGTGCGCCTTCGCCTCACGCCTTGCGCCTCGTCGCATCGGGCCCTCATCGCCTCGGTGCGCCTCGCGCCTCCTTAAACTAAAATACCTATTCATTTTGGGGAGTTTCTAAGGGTTGAAGTTTGCTATATATACCCTCAACTTGGAGAGGATTATTCATTCAAGCCACACACAAACACAAGTGTGAGAGAGTGAGAGAAAAAGTTCCTCTAAGAGAAAAGAGAGAAAACCACTTTTGAGTGAGAGTGTACCACCACAAGTTTGGTGAGTAATACATATTGTAATTCATCCTAGAGAGGTGAGAGTAATCCTCTAGTGTGCTAGAGATGACAAATCCTTGTAATCCTACTTGTTCGTATAGTGGAAGTTATCGGGCTTTGGCCGGTGGATGTTTCCCCACATTGGGGTTTTACCACCTAAAATTTCTGGTGAGTGTATTTTATTGCTTTTCGCATACAAAATTTGTCTTAGCCCATTTTAATCATACAAAGAGGGAAAAGTAAATACGCTTCCGCTACCCGTCTTTTCCCAACATTACGTCCTCTCTCAAATTACCTCTCCTACTTTTATTAATCCTCGCATCATCTCTCCTCTCTTTTCCTAATATTACCCCACTCAACTTACTATATCAATTTTTTTTATTCCACTACAAAAACCCCATGGAGCGTTTGAGATGGGACGGAGGGAGTACCAGAAAAAGAATGTTGGCTAAAAGAATGATTATGATCTGGTTCGAAGCACAACATCCATGGTTATTTCAGAATATTTTTTGTCGCATATAATATGATCGATCGTCTTCAAAAGGTAGTCCTTAGTTGAAGGGTTTTCTGGTCCAATTTCTCAAGGTGCCTCCAGGAATTAGGAAGTCTGGTTTTCAGTCCAATGTATACTCACTGTGCGCTATATATTGACCATCCAAAATTGTATCACAACTGTGTTGTCAAAATTCCCAAAGTGCGGATTCCCTTAATGGGTACCGAGCTCACACTGGCACCAGTCCAGATAATGCACTAAATATATACTAACACAAAAGGCTAGTAAAGTGCAACTGTTTGACCAGCATTTAGGACAATCACAGCTATATAGTTCTGTAGACTAGGTCTATCAGTATATCACAAGCCACAAGCTTACTGTCCACTTGATGCCATTTTCCCCCAAACAAGAGGTTAAATACCAAGGTGATTACCTGGGTGGCATTAATCTGTGTATGCAAAGAAAGCAAAGAGATTAACCTCAGACGACAGAAGGTAAATGTGTAGCTAAAACTTTGCTTAGATAATTAGATTAATTGAAGAGAAAGGGAGGGGAGGGAATTAAAGGCAAAGCCAAGGGGGAGAAAGGAGGCAATGTGACATAAAATACTCTTATAATAGAGGAATTGGTAGAGAAGTGAGAAAAAGATCCAACAATTGGTTGTTAGGAAACATACTGGGAAGGGAAAGGGAGGTTAGAGAACTGGAAGGTGTAGATTTTCCTATCGTGTCAATAAACATAATTCTCTCAAACTTGGAAAGCTTTGGAAAGAAAAGTCCTCCTCTCTAGAAGTCTTGATATATGGGGAAATTAACAGATTCAAGAGGAACACTATCATCATCATGCCAGTAAGCGTAATTTATATCTCATGTCATCATTGTTATAAGCCAACACATTGAAGACAAATCCTTGACTATGGCTTCCAAACGCCAAGTAGTGTAATACTGTAACCCTTGAATAAAGCATACGCGGGAAACTCTTCGGCAATTTTGCATTAGGAACCTCAGCAAGAGCAAACTTCAACATCACTCATCGAGTGCTTCACATGAACATTTCTCTCCTTTTCTTTACTTTATTGTTTGTATCCAAACAAGATAATTTTAAACACCTCTCTATTTCCCCTACTCCCCTTCCCTCTGTTTCTCTCTATCAGACAAACTATAAAGGATCAGGTTTTTCACTAACTAACGTTGATTGTTAAATGAATAAGCATGCACATGAATACTCAAAATACAAATAATCATGCCGCTTCTTGTATTGTGAAAATGGCAGCTGATTGGTGCGACTCTCAACACAAATTTCAATATGGATCATCCGTAAGCAACCTCTGTATCGACTTCAACATAGGGACAAGGCTTGCGTACATCCCATCCCCCCTTTACCTCACCATAGGGGGAAGCCTTTAAGGCAATGGGATTATGTTGTTCTTGTTGGAGCATAAAGCAAGATAGAGTCCATTGTGTAACACAGTTATCGCATTGTTTGATGTCTTTTACAAATAGGAGACATCTCAATGCCTTGTTAAACAAGTTGTTAGAAGGCTATCGTGACTTGTGCGGGTCTTGTTTGGATGATCATGGGAAGTAAAACTCCCCATCAACATGCACTTCCTGGGAAGTTTGGAAGCATGGGAATTGAGTAATGTTGTTCAAATGAACAAAGGATTTAGAACTTCCCACGTGAAGTCCCACTAACATAGCCCCCTTGGTAAAGAACTTCGTAACTTTGTAGGGAATGAAGTTTCTAGGAAGATATAAGTCCTACACTACACCTTTGGCAACCAAGCTTACTTCTTATGAACTTTCATATCCATGAATTCAAGTCATATCCGAATGACCACGGAGTATTGGAAAACACGGGAAGTCCCAGACATCTCAAATGCTATTTTAACCACTATAAGATTATGTTTGATAATTGATTGAAAATAATAAGAGTTAAAACGTATTGGATCCAAGAAGGGATTTGTGGGAGATGAAGACGAGAGAAAAGTTGCGTGGAAAGGAATATGATTGAATACACCAAGTTATGTAATGGTGTTTGCATAAGATGAGCTTGGCCAAATGTTATTAAATCAAAAGATGTATAATTACAAACCCTTGTTTGTCATTTCACTCCCATCCTTGGTTAGATACTTATCTTTACTAATTACTACACACGTTAAATCAAATAGTAGCTGTGATTCCCTCCTAAAAAGTGCAGCAACCTAAAAATCAGCACTTCCATGATAAAAGAGCTATATTCGAAAGACCCGATTTCATAACAAGAGACCCTACACAAGGGGTTAAATCAAATATTGGTACAGTAGGTTAGCAAATTAAGTGAGGATTAGATTATAGGATTTATTTGCGTCATATCTTGTATCCGCTTTCTGCTAAGATAATTATACCCTAAAACCTCAGGCAGGATCATCATCACCGATAACATCCCGTCCATGCCATTATCAAGTGCTTATGGCGCTGTTAAGCATTGCCTAATGGTTGAGATAGTGCCATAGTCAAGTTACCTCCTTTTCGTCTTTTCTCTCACTCTCACTCTCACGCCCCCGGCCACTCCTTGCCTTTCTACCATCAATCCTCCTTCCATTGTCCAGTTATTCTACATAGCTAATAGGCTACTGGGTACATTAGGGAAGCATGAAAAAAAATTAACATAACCCCAGATAGTGCAAACTAGTAAAATCATGAACTACACGTTTCCTCGCCAAATATATCCAAATTTCCTTAAAGCCATCAATAAGTTACTGGATTTGGTGCTGAGAACTTATCTAAGCTCACCATTTGCTGATCTTCATCAAAGGAAGGTCTACATTTACACGAGACCAGAGACAACTAGACTACGGCTATCCAATTGCCAATCTACACCATTAACTTCCCACCTACGCCACTATGAAGCGAATAGCAAAACGAAACAGAACTTATTCAACAGCTCATATCAAACATCATAGAAACTTGAACAAGAATTCCAACAACAACAAAAAGAAACAAAGAAAGAATAAAAAAAAAGGGAGGGAGTGGACCCACCTGTATCTGGGGTGTTGATCATGAGAATGGGATTCAGCTTGGTACTTGGTTTTACAAGTATCTAATGGGTATAATATTGTTGTACTAACCAATGCTCCGATTGCTCCCGATGTTGCTTCTGCTAGTGATTCGAAATCTAATGCCGCCATCTTCAAACTTCTCACTTACTCTTTCTACCAAAATTCTGCCTACTCAATGATGATGATTTGGATCTTTGGATATTAATTATCGAGAAAAAATGATAGAGGAATTCAGAATTCAGAATTCAGGTGGGTTGGTGAAAGTTGTAAAAATGATGATGAAATCAATTGGAAATTTTAATTGAAATGAAAGACGTTGGTGTGTTTGTTTGATTGAGCAGCCACAAGTACAATGGAGAGAAGGAAAGAGAGATGGGGACATGTGTGCCGTGTGCGCACACACCATGTGACCCAGATGGATGGGTTGAATATTGAAAGTTTTTTTATAACGTTTCTACACTCTGGCTGACGGCTCAGCTCCACATAATTTAAGGGTGTTGACCCCAAATTAGTAATCGAACGTCCCAAATAATAAACTCCCTCCGTCCTAACTCAAACGTCCCTTACGATACGATATTTATAATAGAGTAAGAAAAATTGGTATCGTAAGTTGGATGAGGTAACATTAGGAAAAATGAGGAAAGAAAATGTGAGGAATTGAGGATTAATGAAAGTGGGACTTGGGAGAGATAAAGGAAAATGCACGCGGTACCCCTGTACTTTGGGGGTTTGCACACGGTATCCATGTACTTCAACTTAGTGCACACGGTACCCCCGTACTTTTAGGAACTGCACATTATGCCCTCTTTTTAGCTCCGATCCCGTTAGTTTATGCTTAATAATGTTGACATGACTACAATTAACTTAAGTTAATTACTAAATAATGTAAAATAAAATGATGATAATAATTAGAAAAAATTAAACCTCACCCCTTCATTTTTCTCTCTCCTCTCCCCTTTCCCCTTCCCCTTCCCCTTCCCCTTCCTTGTCCACCACCATCACGTACTAACTTACAAATGTGTATTAAGAGGGATAAATTGATGTTCAATGTGTAGTTAGTATGTTAATGATATAGAATAGTTGCTTAAATAAAGCACTAAAAAGATTCTCTAATGATGTTATGAGAGAAAAAGCAAAAAAGGGTATGGTGTGCATTTTTCAAAAGTACGGGGGTACCGTGTGCATTAAGTTGAAGTACAAAGGTACCGTGTGCAAACCCCCAAAGTACAGGGGTACTATGTGCATTTTCCGGAGAGATAATGTGAGTGGTGATGTGATAATTTAATAAAAGTAGGAGAGAGAAACATGTCCCACTATAGATGAGGTGTTTGAGGTGAGACAACCCGAAATGGAATATATGGCGTTTGAGTTGGGACAGAGGGAGTATTCTACCAAAATGTTGTCTCAAGTTTTCTAAATGTCCGAATATAGTGTATGGGAACTTTTATTGTTGAAAATGGTGTCTCTATCTCCTTCTATCCATCCACTGCCATTAAGTGATGAGCTAAGAACTTTGAGTGCCAATTTTGGTCTTTGATCAAGAGGATTTATCATTATACACTAGCATGAGAATGTGAAAAATAGAAACATAAGGATATTATGTGAATGTTTACAACTAAATAATAATTTTTTTAAAGGTTAAGTAATACAGTAAAGGGTTTTCTAACGCGTGTCCATAGGGCACATGATAAAACTCAATTTTCTACCTTAACTAAGTGACATTTTCACTTGTAAAAAAACAAATAGTGGAATCTTTTTTATTAATGCAGAAGAATATCACTCAATTAGGCAAGAAAATTAAGTCTTATCATGTGCTCTATGGACACACGTTAGAAAATCGATACAGTAATACTTAAGGTAGTGCTTTTTTTTTTGGTAACAAAGGTAGTGCTTTGTCAAAAAAATATATATAGTTGTAGTGACATTAAAGAGTGCTGATTTCAGAATATAACTTCTCAATTTTGCAAATGAAGTTCATATAATGGAAATAGATGGGCCCAAATGACTAGATTGGTATAAAAAAACACATGCTTTTATTAGATTGGTATAAAAAACACTAGAGGACATATTGCCATATTGGTATAAAAAAAATGGAACGAGAGTCAAATAAGCCTATTCACTGAGTTGGAAAATCGACCGAAAAATTATTTGTTTTTTTTTTTCAAAAACTTGCAAAATAGTGCTTTCCTATTTTTTTGAAATGTTTTTATACTCCCAAAACTTATTTTAAAAATTAGGTACACGATTATTTTGCATACTTTTGAAGAAACCAATAAATTTGTTGCCGATTTTTTCAACTCCGACATAAAATTAGGCCTATTTGACTCTCGTTGCATTTTTTTATACCAATTTGTCCTCATGTGTTTTTTTATACCAATGTGGTAAAGACATGTCTTTTATTATACCAATTTTGCTATTGGCAAAATCATCGCCCTAAATAAAATACAAGTAATCATTTCTATATCAAAGTCCAATATTTATCGGTTCAACTTTATCATCAGAATTGGATATCATCATTAAGAGACCTGTGCAAGACACGAGTTTACATCTAGTTACTTGTATTAGGAAAAAAACCCTTAAAATTTAAATGTTGATATAATGAATCCGAGGTAGTCTTAACAGTTAGGCTTAGCTTTAACTTTTAACCCTCACTTGTTCTTAAAACTGTCACCTCTATAGATTCTCCAACCGATTCCCATGTAATGTCAAACAGCCGATGGAAACAATAAAAAACATGCATTGTTACAATGTAAAAGGATTGTGAGATCGAATAAAGCAACAATGGTCTTTGGCTTGTCACCCAGTTATTACGTGGTTTACAAAAACTTCAATCGATGGACAACATATACAAGCTTGACAAAATGAAGCATCGGGGACACAAGTAATGCCAAAACTAGCTCAACAAAACACAACCGTGACTTTTGGAAAATAAGGTGACTTGGTCACGAGTTTCATCGACATGAGAGATACGAATATGGATGAGCTACGGGCGAGAATAGGGATCGAAGAACTGGGAGCCTTCGGTGTCGCAGGTCGCGGCTGTTTTCGTACAGTTTTTGAAGAGGAGTCACAGAGAGTTGTCCGCGGTCCGCGGAGCTTCTAGGTGCGGGGCCAAGTGCCGGCCAAGTGCAATTTTTAGTGAACCAAGCAGAGTCTAAAGTAAGCTGAAAATGGTAACTCTCAGCTGAAATGGATGAATTTGTGTAAAGGGTAGGACTAATGATGTATGCTTGAATTAATGACGTAATTCTCTACTAGAACATATTTGGTTTAGTTATATGATATGCAAGAAGCCAACAGATCATAGTATGTAAGTAGTAAATCCCGCGAATGTATAAGCATCAACAAACCAATATGAACAATTACCTTTACTACAGAGACTGCAAAAGATACATGAATGAAAGTGTTATAATAGGAAGAGTTCAACTGTAATCTTAACACGGATTTGAGCTGCTGGTATTATGGGGGAAGAAGAGAATATACACGAAGGTTGAAGAAGAAGAAGAAGAAGAAGAAGAAGAAGAAAAGAAGAAGAAGAAGAAGAAGAAGAAGAAGAAGAAGAAGAAGAAGAAGAAGAAGAAGAAGAAGAAGAAAGAGAAATAAAGGATTTTTAATTATGATTGATTGATTAAAATGAATACACCAAAAGGGGTATTTATACCCAATGAGCTAAGAAATTAAGTAAACTAACTTCCTAACTAACATGACTCTTAGGTCCCTGATCTCAAATTTATGGTGCTCATAGGTCCCTGTATCACAAAGAGCGTGTTGTAGTCATAATAATTGCAGTAGAAAAAGCATCTAGATCCTACAAAGCCACAATGAATCATGAAACATAAATCTATTATAATGCAAATAAACCACTTGAGCAGATAAACAAACAAACGTCCCTTCGCAGACTTGGAGGTCGGCATATTTCAACTTAAGCGGTCGATTGGATTGGAAAGAATCATTGGGGGGGGTAATGGAGACTAACACAAGGGAAAATGGTAGATATGGTGGTGGTATAGGGAGGAAAATAAAGGACGGTGGAGGAACTATTACCCCCATATGGGGGCAATGTGGTACTATTGCTTGAATTTGAAGGAATTATTAGGGAGGTAATATGAGCTAAAATAAGGGGGAAATGGGAGCTAATGTGGGATGGAGGGAAAAAAATAGGGAGAGGAGGAGGAATCATTATCCTCATATGGGAGTAAAGCATTACCCCCATATGAGAGGTAATAATTCCTTCTCCACCCCTTATTTCTTCTTTCTACCACCGCCATTTCTATCATTTTCTATTGTTTTAGCCCTATTACCCCCCTAATAATTCCTATTACCCCTTTAATAATTCCTCAAATCCAAGCAAAAGTTTGGAACTTGGAAGTCATAGATAAATCCCTTTCAAGTAGAAAACAAATAGCAATAACTAACAAATAACGTAGATAGACATACATGCTGTTGAAGGTGTCGACTTTTTGTTAATGGTAGAGGATGATTACGTGTTTACAACATCTTCAACATCTTTGCCCAGTGGCTTAATGACTCCCTCTATAAGGCGGGGTAAGTGGGGTCGGATGCACGCAAGTCTTACCCCTATTGAAACAGAGAGAGGTTGTGCACGGATGACCCAATATGAAAGTTGTTTCGAGATTCGCATCGACTGACTGCTACTTCACAAAATAAGAAGCACAGACAATTTTATGAGTCATTTGACTTTAATCTATTATATTCTAAAAACCAAAAAACAATTAATCTTTGGCTCCATTTGAAATGGAAATAGGGATGATTACGTGTTTGAATAAACATATTTCCAAAAGAGGCAACGAATCTGAGTATGGCTGAATTTATCGAGTGAATAAAAGTTGAAGCAACATGCTGACATGCACTGTTGTGTAGAATTGTATAACCCAGACTCCCCTCATCACTCTCGATATCCATTATGATAGCACCATAACTTCACGTAATAACCAAACAGATACATAAAGGCTACCTAATCTAACTATTTTATTAGACCCAATAATCATAATCGCCGATAAAAAAAACATAAAAGGTTCTTCTCTTTACCATTCCCAAGGAAAGTCCCTCAAGAGAAGAGAGAGCATTTCGTGTTTTAAACACTCCCTCTGTCCCAAAAAGATCAAACACTTTCAATTAAAATTACATTTTTCATTGTGAACCAAGTCATGGAGAGGAAGAGCTTCTTCTAAGCTGGTCCGTACGACAGCTCATCCGTGGCGGGAGGACGAGGCCGAGTGCGGCCACCAAAACAAAAGTTACCACAACGTTCGTCACACAACAACGATCACTCTGATACCAAAATTGAGGCAAGAGAGAAGGAATTGGAAGAGAAAACGGAAACCCAGCTAGAGGATGTTTCGCGAACTCCGGTAAGTTTTGCCGATCTTGCCAATCACTTAAATCATCATCTAAGTCTAATGGTAGTCTTAGCTCTGCAAATAATAGTAATGTGACGCAAATTTTTCCCCCTTTAGTCGATATGAGTAAATCCCCTGTTAATTCTTCTGGAAATGTGCCCCCAAAATCTGGAAATAATGATGCTAGTAAGCCAGACAATCCAAAACCTTCTTGGAAGAACATTGCTAAGCCCAAACCTGGAATGAGTTTGTTTTTCTGTGAGGAAAGCACTCGTTTTGAAGAGGTTACCATAGAAGAGGAGGATATTAGGGAGGAATTGTAACAGTGGAAATATAGTTTTGTTGGACATGTTATTGGAGCTAAACCGACTATTAAGCTAATGAAAGATTTTGTAAACAAGAGCTGGAAAGTTTCACCTACAGTTCAGTATTACAAAAAAGGTTGGTTTGTTTTTCGATTTGGGTCTCAAGAGGGAGTGGATGAAGTTTTGAAGGGAGGACCATGGATGGTTAGTGGTAATTCTCTGATCTTAAAGCAATGGGAGCCCAAAATCTCTCAAGAGCCGGAGAAGATCACTACAGTCTCTATCTGGGTGCTCTTTCCTGATCTTGATCCATTTTTCTGGTCAGGTTCAGCTCTTAGCAAGATTGCTAGCAAAGTGGGAAAACCATTGTATGATGACTAGACTACCACTCATAAGACTAGACTGTCTTTAGCTCGGGTGCTTATAAAGGTTGACATTTCTGAGGAGTTACCACTGCATGTTACCATAAATACTCCCTACAAAGGAAAAATTGATCAAAAGATTGATTATGAGTGGGTACCTTATTTCTGTAAAGGTTGCCAGATGATGGTGCATGACATCTCTAAATGCAGGCATCAGAAATCAAAGCAATCAGCTCCTCCAAAGCAAGTGTACATGGCAAAAATTGTACCTGAGAAACTGCTGAGCAAGAAGTAAAAACTACTAAGGTAGAGACTCAACAGGGTTTTTTGCCAAGCACCACCTTTTAAGTTTCCGAATTTGACAGACACCACCTTTTAAGTTCAAAAATTCCAAACACCACCTTTTAAGACTATTTTCTTTGACAGACACTACCAAAATAAAGTCCGGCCACATTTTTTGTTGACTCCGGCATTGACTCACTCTCCGATTATTTTCCGTTGCTTTTTTCTTCTTCTCTTAACCTCGATAATCCTCCCCCTTATTAATTATTTCACTCTACTCTTTTTTCCCTATCATATCAAGAATCTCTTTTCTCTCCCCTCACCTCTAATGGAGTTTTGGATTCGACAATTGTAAGCAAAATGCACCCTAATCATTGTCAAAGCTATGAACAACACCATTTTATCCTTTTTCTAATTTTCAAACTTTAATTTCACTCAATTTCACCTTTAATTCATCGACTTCATCTAACAATGGTCAATAGAACATTTATGTACTCTTCAATTCTCTTCCTCTTATCAATAAGAGAATGGATCATATCTCTTTGTTATTCAATCCAATCATGTCTCTAACACACGCAAAAAGGCAAATCAAAGCTAAAATTCTATCTAGTCAAATGCAAGAGAAAGCATATGAGACTACGGATGACAATAGAGAGAGTAAGGATGAAGAAGAGTGAAAGAATATCGGGCTCAAAAGAAGAAAGAAGAAAAGATAGGGTGACTCAATGGCGGAGTCAAGAGAAAATATGGCCGGAATTGTTTTTGGTGCTGTTTGTCAAACAAAATAGTCTTAAAAGGTGGTGTTTGGGATTTTTGAACTTAAAAGGTGGTGTCTGTCAAAATCGAAAACTTAAAAGGTGGTGTCTGGCAAAAAAATCCGACTCAACAGGTACAGCAGGTGATTGAAGCAGATTTTGAGGAAAAAGGAAATGATACTCCCTCACCTGCAGCTGAAATGGTGGATGAATTGGGGTTCAGGACTGTTGTGAGGAAGTCTAGGAAACACCAAGGAAATATAAGTCCACAAGCTGTCATAAGTAATAGATTTGCCCATCTTAGTGTAGGATTGACTTCAATTGCACTGTGACATGGGCTTGCAGAGATTAGCAAAGGAGTTGATGAGGTGGAAACTACAGAGGAAGCTTTGATTGTGGAGAATGTCCCCCCAGACATTCAAAACAAATGAGGATCTCCACTTGGAATATTAGAGGGCTGAATATGGCCCTCAAATAGCAGGAAGTTAGGCACTTCCTCTGGCATAATAAAATTGATATATTAGGAGTTTTGGAGACAAAATAAAAGGTAGGTAATTCAGAGAAGCTTACCAAGGGGCTTTTCAAGCAATATGCATATGATAATAATTATTCTGCTGATAATAGTGGTAGGATCTGGCTTTTTTTGAACCCTCAGATTATCAAATTTGAGAAAATCCAAGAATCAGATCAGTTCATTCATGGTAGGATCAATCATTTGCTATCTCATGAAACATCAAACATCACCTTTGTTTATGCTAGTAATGATGCAAAGCAGAGAAGATGTTTATGGAATGATCTTTGTGGATTTAAATCCAGTGAACCCTGGATTGTGATTGGAGAATTTAATATAGTTAGAGCAGATTTAGAGAGGATTGGCAAATCTCCTCCAAATCTGATGGATATGGCTGAGTTTAATCAGTGTTTAATGGACAGTGAGCTAGATGATCTTAATGGGTATGGGTGTGAATTCACCTGGACAAACAAGCAGGTTGGTGATGATAGGTTATGGGAAAAGCTGGATACAACTCTAGTTAATCCTAAATGGTTAGCATCTTATCTAGCTGCATATGCTGATTATTTAGTTTCTGACATCTCATATCACTCCCCAATTATTGTTACAATTGGAGTGATTGGACCTGTGGCAAAATCTTTTTTAAATTTCTGAATTGCTGGAGGGATCGCCCTAACTATGAAGAACTGGTTGCTGAAGCTTGGAGAACATTTTTCCAAGGCTCACCAATGCACAGGGTGTTTCCAAAATTAAAAGAAGTCAGAAAAGGTTTATCAAAGCTAAACAAGGATTTCTACTCAAATCTGCCAGAGAGAGTGAGGAGAAGTAGAGAGGAACTTGAGAAATGTCAAATGCAAATGCAGAATTCTCCTCGATCAGGATGCAGAATTAATGGAGAATGAGAAGAAGCTGGTTGATAATTTCTAGCAGTATTAAAAAAGCTGAACTGAGCATGCTCCATCAGAGGGCAAAGATTCACGATCTCAAGCAAACTGATTGCAACTCCAGTTATTTTTACTCCAAGATTGCTGCTAGGAAAAGCCAAAATCTGATTGGGAAAGTAATAGGAATGGATGAGAAGCTTTATGAGGATCAAAAGGGGGTTGTGGAGGCTTTTGTTGAGTACTACAAAAGCCTGTTGGGTACAGATAATGTTGTAACTCAGTTGGATACTGATTTTATGAATAAAGGCTCTTGTGTCTCAGATAGATGGGGTACAGAACTGATCAATCCCATAACAAACCAGGAAATAAAGGAAGCTCTCAATAGTATTCATCCAAATAAGAGTCCCGGGCATGTTGGCTTTTCAGCTGGGTTTTTCATCATTCTTGGGATCTGATTAGTAAAGACATAATTAAAGATGTCCATCATTTTTTCAGCACTAGGAAAATGGAGAAGCAAGCTAATACCATAGTCATTTCTCTTATTCCAAAGAAATTGAATGCCAATACTGTCATGGATTTCAGGCCCATTGCATGTTGTACTACTTTCTATAAGCTTGTAAGCAAAATCTCAAGCTCTTATTAAGGGGTACAGCAGGAAAAATATATCCCCTAGATGTCTCATGAAAGTGGATATTAAAAAAGCCTTTGATTGTATAAATTGGAGATTCCTAGAAGATAAATGTTGAAAGCTCTGAGGTTTCCCCGGCTGTTCATTAAGTGGATTATGGGGTGCATATCTACAACTTGGTTACTTTGAAGATTAATGGGTGGACTCATGGATTCTTTAGAGGTAAATGTGGCATTAGGCAAGGAGATCCACCGTCTTCATACTTATTTGTCTTAAGTATGGAGGTTTTTTCAAGATACATGAGAGAAATTCACAATCAGAGGCTCTTCTCCTACCACCCAAAATGTTCGAGAATAAGATTAACACACATGATTTTTGCAGATGATTTAATGCTTTTTACAAGAGGGGATTCTCCTTCTGTTGAGGCAGCAACAAGGTGTCTTGACATTTTTGCAACTATTTCTAGGCTAGTTGTTAATCCAATGAAGACAGAAGTCTATTTTGCGGGAGTCAGGCAGGATGTATAGGAGCTGATTCTTCAGAAAACAGGTTTTGCTGAAGGGAAATTTCCATTAAGGTACCTTGGGGTGCCTCTGAATCTAGGTAGGCTTATTTCAGACATGTATGTAAGCCTAGTCAGCAAGATCAGAAATAATATTCAGCATTGGACAGCTCAGCTGCTCTCATATGCTGGAAAAGCTGAGTTGATCAACTCAATTATCTTTGGAATAGAAAATTTCTGGGGAGCTAGCTTTCTTCTTTAAACATATAATTCTGCAAATCAACAAAAGCTGTAAGGATTATCTTTGGAGTGTTGGTGAAAACAAGAGAAAGCTTATTTTCAAAAGCTGGGCTAGCTCCTGCACTCCAAAGGTAGAGGGAGGGTTTGGCATTAAAGAACTGCTTGCATGGAATAAAGCTCTGACGACTAAGTGGATTTGGAAAATAATCACAGGCCAACCTGAACTGTGGCTAAGATGGATTATGGCTTATAAGTTGAACAAGGACAACATTTGGCTGGTTAGTAGAAGTGGTGAGGACCCTGAAAGCTGGAAGGCATCACTTATGTTAGAGAGGAGATTTTGAATGCCAAAGGTAGTGAAGCAGTTGCAAATGAAAGCTGGTTTTGCCATGGGACAGGAACGGAAAGTTTGATTTGAGAGTTGCTTATGACTTCTTCAGAGTGCAGAAAAAAGAAATGAAAGGTTACAAGATTGTTTGGAATGCCACAAACTTTCCTCGACACAGCTTTATCTGCAATTTGGCAGCTCAAAAATGTCTTGCAACAGTGGATAATTTGATGAGGAGAGGGCTGCCAATAGTTAATAGATGCATTCTTTGCAAAGAAGATGTTGAATCTCACCACCATCTTTTCCTCAGCTGCAAAACTTCTAAAGCTATATGGCAGAAAGTGTTGAAATGGATTGGATTACGAAGAGGTGGATGGAGTCTGAAACGAGAGCTTCTATGGGGAGTGGAGAAAAAGAATCACAGGAGCTGGAGGCATAAGTGATTTTGTGCTAGCTTGGAAACTACAATGTATATGATTTGGTCGGAAAGGAATTCGCGAACTTTTGGAAATATTGAGCATGAAATCAAGTGGGTAGTGGAGAAAATAAAATTTATTGTGAGTGTTAGATTAATAGCTTCAACAAAAAAATTTCTACATGATGAAATTGTTGATCACTTGAATGCTAGTTAGGAGAAATATCTCTAGTGGTTATATTTTGTAAAACTTGTCTTTTCTTTTCCTCTTGGTGGATGAATCAAAAACTAACCTTTTACAAAAAAAAATTATATTTTTCAGAATTTATGGGGCTGGGAAAAACCCTCAAATGACCCTTTATTTGATTTTCCATAAATCAAATTAAAATTGAGGGAAATTTGAGAAAGGTACTCAATTTCTAACAAAGTGTCCGAATAACTTGTGACAATCCCAAAAAGGAAGCACAAAAAGTGTTATCCTTTTCGAGACATAAGAAGTAGTATTCTACTAGGTATTTCCCAATGACAAGGGAAAAAGTTATGGTAATTATTCATAAATGAGAAAAATCATGCATAAAGTTAAAGAACCAAAAGAAGATGATATCGTTTCACAGGAGGAGAGGTCAAACCTAGACCAATAGGATTGGTTTAAACTAAACATCAAAATTCACTCATTGAGAGTAGTCATGGTCCTAAACCTTGACCATCAGCCTCTATTACATCTGGTAACGCCTTTCCTAAGTCTGGAAATTTGTAAGGACTGGGTCTGAATTCTTAAACCCATCCATCATCTACCTGAGATGCAATCTGGGAAAAAAATGATTACATTAGAACAAAGTAACAAAAACCCTTCATTGGGTCATCCAAAAACATTCTCTTTGTTTCAACTTTCAACATAGGGGTAAGGTTGCCTACATTGACCATCCCTTACCTCGCCATAGGCGGTAGTGTTGCTTCAAAATTCTAAAAGCTTCCGCGAAAAAATTGAGAGCTCCAGCGAGGCTAACCAATAATAAAGCTATGTTAGGAGTTATTTTTGTTAAATTTGTTTAACATCAGAGATATGCAAAAAAGTTGAACAAAAGACAGAGGCGACTATTACCCAGGGCGAGCTGGGCCGCCGCCCAGGGCCCCCAAATTCTGGGGCCCAATAGCTGAAGTATTTGTATATATATAATTTTGTGTATCTATAGTCATATAGTTGTTGTTAGCCTGATGGTTGTTGTAATACAATGTTATCCTCACCACTCGTGTTCGAATCCTGATGAACTACTAAGTTTAAGATATTTTTTTAACCCTCTTAGCTACTTTCTTTCTTTTTATTTTGGATTTATGTGAGTGAAATGCCTCCATTTCCCCTCTCTTTTTTTTCATTTAATTTCTTTTTGCTTATCTTCAACAGTTCAAGAGAGAATGCGACAATGTAACACAAAAATTATAGTACTTTAATCGAATGTTAAAGATAACTTGTGTAAAATTTAGGGGGCGACTAAATTTTCGCCCTGGGCCCCGGAATTTTCCCAGCCGGCCCTGACAAAAGAAATAGTTCAAGTTCAGAAAAGTTCAACAGTACTAGAGTACGTATCCTTAGATGGTCTTATTCCATTTGTGCTTTAAAAACTACGTGTATTTTTATCATACTTAGCATCTTTATCATCCTAGAAACTCTGCATATGCTCATAGTGAAAGGGGCAAGCATGAACTAGATGTACGCCCTTAAGTTGCAATAACAAAGAGACCAGGGGCGAAGGTAGGGGTGGGCAGGTGGGTGCCCGGCACCTACAGCCCATCGTCCCGGCCAACAGTTTTTCTAAGTCTGGCCCCTATAGATTTATACAATTCTTCCCATTTACTATCAACTAAATAGAATTAGCCCAGTGGATGAGAAGGAAGAATTGTTAGCTTAAGTCAAGGATTCGATTCCTAGCTATGGGTTTTAAGTTTTTTCTTTTCTTTTTTTCCCTTTTACCTACTCTCGCCTCACGTCACGCCCTCACTTACACTTCTGAAAAAAATTTCCCTTTCTTTCTTTCGTTTCCCCCCCCCCCCTTTCCATTGTTTCTCAACCCCAATAATTTGACATAATTTAACATCATCATTCATCAACAATCAAGAAATCATCAAGTCTTTGATTTTTCAATCAAGGTAACGAGTTGAGGGTCAAGATGGAGGATGATTTTCTCAGGGACATTTTGGTGGTGTACATTGAAAAGGAAGTTGCAAGAAAGTTTAGTTTAGACTCTATTTATTGATGATTTTGCTCAAAAGAAAGATCGTAGAGTACGTTTTAAGTAGTTTTCCTTTATGTATTTGACACCGTCGTTGTTAACTAATTAATTTTTTTTTTCCGGCCCCCATAACTCCAAAATCCTGGCTTCGCCCCTGAAAGAGACCCTTAACAAAAAACGGGACCATAATCTTGTACTTCGAGGTTTGGAAAAAATTCTTCCATATGCAAGAACCAAGTACTGGAACACTATATTAAGTAACCAACAATGTAAGCAGAAAATTAAATTATGATCAGAATTACCTATTTAGAAATAGGATAGGAGATATCAAACGAGATTGGAGCATACCACTGTCTTGTATTAGAGGATTAGAAGAGTCCCTTCCCCGGGTAGTTCTCTCATCGAATTTCTGTAAACCTCTTTTCTATCGGAACCTGGAAGTTCAAATAAAGTTGTGAACGTTATTGACTGATGGTCGGGATGTGGAGACAGCTGAAATTACAAGCTAGAACACAATTGTATCTTGATCCCTTCTAGAAGATACTGCTCTCTTTTTCAGTAAAGCCTTGGAGTGTTGCCAAAAGTCCGAACTTGTAATAATAGAAGCACATCATAATCGTATACCCAGGGATTTAATAATAAAAAAAGATAGGAGCAAAGGATACTCCACAAGTTCTTGTGACTTCAATACATGCAACCATAAAAAAAACCCCTTCAAACTTCCCCAAAGCTTCACAAAAGGGGCGTTTTTTAGGTGCATGGTACTTTTTTTTTTTGTAAGAATGTGAAAATGTTTATTCATCCGAATTCGGGAATAAAAAAGAGACTTACCAAAATAAGTCACTACTTATGAACCTAAGCTATCAGTTACTTCCTTACTAACAACATTGTTCATCCAACTATAGAGCCTAACACAAACTAGAAACTTTATAGTATTGATGAGGCTTTGAGGATTTGTCTCCAAATTCAACAAAAAATCTTCTATCCTCTCAAACCACAGCATATATACCACTGTTGATATGCTGCATCTACACCATTTTGCTTTCCAATGCTTTTGATTTTTATGTTTTGCCGGCCAGATTACTTCCTGATGCAAGCTCCACTTCCTGTCCCTAATTCCAATCCACCTGAGAATTTCTGACCACGCTTGTGCAGAATACTCGCATCTAAAGAAGAGATGGCGATGGGATTCTACAGCCTTCTTGCACAAGATGCATCTGTTGATGATGTGAAAGGTGCATGGTATTCGGATGTGAGAGAGATCAAGATATTAGGAAGAGTTGTTTTCTGGTCCATGGACTCTGATGTGTTAGGTTTTTGTATGTAATTTTATCGTAATTTCCGCGAGTTTTACTTTGGTTTTGACCTAACAAAGTCGGTATTTTGCCTATAGTCATTCAATGGTAAGAGTTGCTAAAAGTGTGCGTGAATAACGAATTGGATCAAGTTTCAAGTGCTGCGGAAGGAGGATCGGAGTTCACCGTGATCGCGAGAAGTGCTTCGCGATCGCGAGAGGAGGACAAAACTGAATGTCGCGATCGCGGGAGACGCTAGGCGACTTTCGTTTTTTGTTTCTTTCCGTATTTTAAATCCCAATTTGTATAAATAGCAAACTTGAACCTTTGTTTTAATATTCAATCTTTCAGTATTCTTTGTAATGGTCGGTACATTGTATGGAGAACTAATTCCTCCATTCTTGGTTGGGTAATTCAAAGCTAGCGTTCGATCCAATCGTGAGTTCTAATTACTTCCCTAACTCTTAATTATTGTTATTCTTCCGTTTTAATTGTTTATGATTTGCTTATTCTAGATTGATCACCTAGGGTTTGCATAATCTATCCTTAGCCTTATTAATTATCGCTCGTTTAATTAATCTGTTAAAGTAAAGAACTTTGATTTAGTATTAGGTGATTATCAGTACTAGATTAAAGGGAAGAATAACATAATCGGCATAGTATATTACTGCTCAGTGTATGCGCCCAATTCTCTATTGATATTGTTCTAAGTCTTATTGTTGTTATTGAATCAAGTCTAATCACTTGTTTTAGAACGTTTAATAATTAGGGTTGTTAGAGTCGGGCTCACGCCTAATAACTAATCACTAAGGAACAATAGGTATTTAATTCCAAAATAGAGTAATAAAGAGGGGGATAATTGAATTGGAACTAGACCGATTGTTAGAATTGCTAGCGGCGATAACCCCGACCAAGACCTCGTTAATCTTAATAAATCAATCACTTAATTCATTGTTTTACTTATTAGTTTAATTCACAACTCATTCAATCAAAACCCCCAATTGTTACTTGTTACTTTAATTGCACACTTAAACTACGAATAACCCAATAGTTCCCTGAGGATCGAACCTTTCTTCCATATTACATAGTTTTAGGAGAGTATTGTATTATATTTGGAAGAGTGACACGACTTAGCTCCACCAGACTCCATGCCATCATATTCGGATCTAGCTAGTCTCAAGACTACTTCTTCCAACGTAGTGATAGATATGCCATAACTTTTGATGCCAGCACATTCGTTCTCATATACATTTGCATTAGAGCAGGACGTTGAACTCTTCCAGGCTTTCACCGACGAGGAGGAAAGCTTGTTGGCTGTTTCAGCTGATGATCTGTATGCAATGTCCCAATATGTAAGCAAACTGCCTCTTGCACTACAATTATACAAGTCCGACTTTAATACCTCTTACACAATTTCCCATCCAACGCAGGCCCAAATCTAGTTCTTCATGAAGGCAAGGGTCTCTTTCACAACTGCAAAAATCAGGCTCATAATCGGACCAACACCTTGCCTTGTCACCAGCAAGGTATTGAGGTGGTTCATTAAAAATGTTGCCCATCTGGATTAGATGAGCAACCGTAGACTGACATTTTGTGATCATTATAAGGACCCTATCAAAACAGCAGCAGCCCATCCAACCAATCATGATGGTATGTATGGAGCTATTACAGCTTAGAAACTACGTTTTAGTTGTTGTAATTTGCAATCGCTCCAGCGTTATCACAATAATGTAATCTACCACAATTCGTGATTATGTATTTTGTTTTTATTTCACTAGTCTGCATGCCCGGCCCGCTCATGAGATGTATATCTATATTGTTATACTCATTTTATGAAATTGTCAGTTTATCTTTGTTACAATATTATTAGCAACACTATTATTTTCCATAAATTAGCTTACCACCATAATCACCATATGTTATATTATTTTTCATAAATTAGTTGATAATTTTCATATTATGTAATTAATTAGTGCTATCCAATTAATGTATGTCATGTGTCCTTCTAGGAAAGACTTGGTTTCACGTTTTAATAGATAGTAGTAGTACCAATTCTACAAAAGCTACCAAGGTTTGGTAGCCATTGTAAGAATATGAAATAATGACCATTGATTTTCTTGACCAAATCTGAACCATTGAATCGATTTGACCACAAAGAAGAAAGAGTAAAAAACAACACTACAACCATCCCCTCCCTTTTCTCTCCCCCCCTCCTCCCCAACTACGGCTTCACCCACCCTTCCTGCCCCACCGCCACCAGCCCCGACGATCACCATGACTGAGGCCTCCCGGTCCAAACTGACCGTCATATGCCGTCTCTCGTCGACTCTGCTCACACCCCGCGATCACGCCATGTCGAATCGATCGGGGCGGCGAACGTAGAGGATGAGGGCGGCGAACTCAAATGATGAGGCGGCAATCACGTGACTATGCCGCTGCAGAGCTTCCTTCGGCCGGAATTGGGATGAAGATGGAGGGAGAGGGGCTCGTGTAGAGTTGGGGGCGGGGGAACGGGCATGAGGCAACGGGTGAGTCTGGTGGTGACGAAGGTGGCGCACTGGCGGTGGCGGTGGAGGGTTGTCTGGTGGTGTAAAAGGTAAGGGAAGGGGAGAACGGTAAAAAGACGAAGGGTGGGAGTTTGGGTTTATTTACTTTTCTTTTATTCTTAAATTAATTTTTTTTTCAATGGTCAAAATATTGAACGGTTGAGATTGGTCAAATAAAATTAAGGGTCAGATTTACTTTTCTTATAATGGCTACCAAGTCTTGGTAGCCAATATAGAATCGCTCTAGTATTAGATTAGATTAGCATCAAACAATGTTAATTAAGGTTATGTAAGTGAGCACTATGTGTTGGGCCTTCCTGATAACTACGACAATATGCTTATAACTTTTAAAAGAAAAAGTCCAAATGGGCCAAAAACGACCCAAAAACCCACTTTGGCTCACCGGCCCACTTTTTCGAACTAAACCCGACCCGAGCCCGGCCCAGCCCATGATGACATCTAGGCCGACTAGCGTAAGAAAGAAGACGTTGGAGAAAATTTGAAAATGGAACCCTCGTCCCTTCCCCACCTTTTTCCCTCTTCAAATCAAATCTCCCTTCCACCTTTCTCTCTCCTCCCAAACTCACCAACACTTACAATGAATTGAAACTCCAAACTCCACTACCCAACCCTAATAACCACCGCAACAACCTCCCTACTTCTCCCAAATGCAAGACCTCTTCGGATCCGTCCGGCGATCCCTAGTTTTCCGAACTTCTACTGCACCACCGGGTCCCGACGACGGCGGCGGTTTTGGTGGCTTCGTCGACAAGATCGGCTCTTCCATCCGTAAATCTCGTATCGGCCTCATCGCCACCGCCGCGGCCAAGTCTCCTATCAAAGCGCTCCCACCGCCTTACTCTAATTACAAGGAGAATATGTCGCCCAACACTGAGGAGAAGCGTGAACGCGAAGAATCCTCGTCTATTCGGTGGCGTAAAGGTGAATTGATCGGCTGTGGCGCTTTTGGTAGGGTTTATATGGGGATGAATCTTGATTCCGGCGAGCTCCTTGCTGTTAAACAGGTCCAATTGCTCTTCAATTTCATTTTTCGAGTGATTGAATTTGAATGTGCTCTTGATTGAATTTGACTTCGGTTCTATTTTTCGAGTTTTTAATTTGAGAAATTTATGCAGGTTCTGATTGCGGCAAATGGTGCATCCAAGGACAAAACTCAGGTTAGGGAATCGGAATTTGCTGAAGTTAGAGAATTGTATTCGAATGTAGAAGTGTCTTGATCAAGCTATGTAATTTGATTGGATTATTTTTGGTTGGTTAATTTCATTTATTTGATTATGATTATGATTATGATCAGACAGTGTTTATTTCCCCCAAAATGTTGTTAGTTTGATGTTTAAAAGAAGTGTCATTTCATGATTTTCTATTTAGTTTAAACAATTAGCGTAATCTAATTAAATTTGCTTCGTACTTCTTCTCAAAATGTCGTTGCAATTATCGTGTTTGTCTATGAGTATGCACTTCTAATGTATTTCCTCTCTGCAACAACCTTGGAGTTTCGAGTGATGACTGATGTGCTATTTCTGCATTTTAGGAGTATAATCTTTCATATTTTTATTTCTATAATTAGAATAATTAACTCACTTGCCAAGTTTGGCGAATTTCTTTTCTTGGACGAAATGGTGGTATTAGTGGATGTTTGAGTTGTTGTAACTGTGCATAATTATCGAACTTGGTTTCACTGCAAACAGGCTCACATAAAGGAGCTTGAGGAGGAAGTGAAGCTTCTTAAGAATCTATCACATCCGAATATAGTTGTAAGTGTATTCATTGGCTTCATCTATTATCAAGTGTTGCTTCGTTTGCTTCATATTTTAGATTCTGAACAACTTATTTTCGGTATCAGAGATACCTTGGGACTGCAAGGGAGGATGAAGCTTTAAATATTTTATTGGAGTTCGTTCCTGGTGGATCTATATCCTCACTTATAGGGAAGTTCGGATCATTTCCAGAATCCGTAAGTGGCACAACATCATATCTTATCTTTGTGTGATTGCTTGTAATCATAACAATCGGTTACTCTTCTGTCCTAATTACCAGGTTATAAGAATGTACACTAAGCAGTTGCTATTAGGCTTGGAATACCTGCATAAGAACGGAATCATGCATAGAGATATTAAGGTATTGCTTAGGCAGACAATACTCGACTCTACAAGCCTCATTTCAACATCTTAAATACATATGTATGTTGATTTTCCTCTCTGTTGCTGAGCCAATCAATATTTCTATGCTGCAGGGAGCGAACATCCTTGTTGATAATAAAGGTTGTATTAAACTTGCAGACTTTGGTGCATCGAAGAAAGTTGTTGAACTGGTAAATGTTCACTCTACATCTGTTGCCTTTCATATGTATGTGTCTATCCAGATGTGCAGGGAATCTGACCAAATTCTTCCTTTCTGCATGTTCTCTCTTTACTATGATAGGCTACCATGACAGGGGCGAAATCAATGAAGGGCACTCCTTATTGGATGGCTCCAGAAGTTATTCTTCAAACGGGACATAACTTGTGAGTAATAACAATTCAACTTGAAAATCCTTGGATGTAAAATTCTTTAAATTGTCCTTGAATCTTTTCTTTATATTATTTTTCTAGTCAGAGAGGGGAATATTTATAATCTGGGGTTTAAGGGCCCAAGAAAAAGCTATAGTTGAAGGATTTGTGTGAGGTTGGGATGGAAGTCAACGGTTGAGAGTCTGAGACTGCTTTCTATCTTGGTTTTCTACAGCGGTCAGGACTGGTCTTAAGATAGGTTTATTGTAACTGAACCATGAGGTACAATATAGTAGTCTACATTGAAAGTTGGCTGTCCAGTCTGTTCGTGTTTGTGAGCAGACTTAGGTGTCTGATTGAGCAGGATTGCTATTTTGTAGAGGCTAATATGCACTAATTCAATATTTATGTATACATAGATACACCCACTTCGTATATAAGAGACAAGCTGGTACTTGTTTGAGAATTGAGATCCCTGAACCTCATGATTGTGACTATTGAATGCCTCAGCTCTGCGGATATATGGAGTGTTGGATGTACGGTCATTGAAATGGCGACAGGAAAGCCTCCTTGGTGCCAATATCAGGAGGTGCGTTCACCTCAACCTATGCTATACGAATCTATTTAATCATATTTCTCAAATTTCTCTGTGCATAAGGCTGTCCTGGTTTCTTTTCTTTGTTAACTGGTTTCTCTCTCATTCAGGTGGCTGCTCTATTTCACATTGGAACCACGAAATCCCCACCTGCTATCCCTGAGCACCTAACAGCTGAAGCAAAGGATTTCTTGGACAAGTGCTTACAGACGTAAGATCATTCTCACTGCTTGTTCTGTATTAATTGTTCTGTGCTTTAGGCCACTTATTTTTTAAGTGGAAGCCTAGTATTTAAATTAAAACAATTTATACCACTGTCTTGTGTCAATTATCTTCAACCTTATGTTTCATGTTTTGGCTACAGGGAAGCTAACTCAAGGGCCTCTGCTTCAGAACTACTACAGGTATGTCTCATTTCTTTCAAAGTCATTCCATTCTTATTTTCGTAAAGGCAGTAAAGTCCTGATGCACTTATTGGATACTTCAGCTGTTCAGCACCCCTCTTGAAATCTATGTGGAATTCTATTGCTGTAGTTATTTCTGATTGTCGGACTGCCACTGGCATAGAGATAGTGCAATATGTGTATTATAATACAATGCTGATAGTATGCTTTCTCATTTTATGCAGCATCCATTTGTCAATTCAGAATACCGAGAATCTAACCCTGGTTTACGCCGTTCAGTCAATGTAAGTTTGATTATGATAGCTTTGTGCTTTATAAACTGTCATAGTGTACTGTTATCACAGTTTATTGTGGCCTTTATCAGGAAAGTGCCAAAAACCAGACAGCAACAACACCACTGGATTATAAAAGCATGTATGTGGACTAATATCATTCTTCTTGTCCTTTTCATTCTCTTCAATTTCCTAGATTCTTGTTGGTTGAGTTTATCCTGAACATACATTCTGAATATGTCATTTACTCAATGTTTTCAGCAGAAACAATGCTACCAGGTCATTCAGTGGCGGTCTAAAAGACATTTGCAATTTGGATAGTGTGAGATGCTCAACTGTTTACCCTGAGAGGTTTTCTGGAACAAGTCATCACTGGGGTGTGAATGGTAGCGATGATGACATGTGCGTTTTAGATGATAAAGATGACTTTTCTATTGGTGCATCAGTTCACCTGGATTCAGCAATGCCCACAAATGATTGTGCAAAGGTAAAGGTAGCCATATTGAATAGATCTATCCATTTCTTACAAGTACCATGACTTCACTAACATATTGTTTTCAACAAACCAGAGCTTCAATCCTATGTGTGAGCCAAACGATGATTGGCCTTGTAAGTTTGATCTTAGCCCTGAAGTTGCACGAAGCGACACAGAGATGTTTTCCAGGGAAGATTGCTGCACTGCTGAAGCATCTTGTAATGGAGAATCTGAGTTCACATTTCCAAGTGAACCGTTAGCCGAAGATGACGAAGAAGTTACTGAGTCAAAAATTCGGGCATTCTTGGATGAAAAGGTATAATAAAAATAGTGGAATGCTATCACCGAAGTAGTATTTCTGAGTACCTAATATCAGACGCGTTTTATTCACTTGATCTTGGTACTGTACAGGCATTAGATCTGAAGAAGTTGCAAGAGGAATTTTATAACACATTAAATACAGCCTCGCCAACAGCTTTTGGGGCAATTAACGGGGATGCCCTGAGTAATTTGCCCACAAAGAGCAAATCACCTAGCCGAGTACCTAGTCGAGTACCTAGCAGAAGATTATCTAATGTCGCTGATATTTCCAAAAATGCCAGTCCTGTCAGCTATAGCAAACCTGTTCTGGATAGTCCAAGTGACCAACCCTCAAAGGAGGCTCCAGAGATCAGAGACATACAGAAGGAAGGTTGTGTTTCAAGGTTAGTCAGTGGAATGATAATTCTTTTTTCTTTTAACGTAACTTTATTACACTATTATAATAGCACAAAATCTACTGCTGCAGTCCAAGTTTCTCTGAGAGGCAAAGGTTATGGAAGGAAGAACTTGATAAAGAGCTTGAGATGGAACGAGGTAAGGTTCTTCTACGAATTTTTATATTGCTGGTGTAGAAAAGGCATGTTTTTTTGTTTTTTTTTTTAAGTTGGTTGCTAGCATCATCCCTAGGCTCTTGAAAGAACTTACAAAAAAACTCAACCAACATCATTCACGTCTTCACATTTTCACATATGTTTAATTTATAATTCCCAAGGAATGGTTTATTGAGTGGTAAGCTGCTACTCCCTCTGTGTCTTACAATTCTTTAGGTTTGGTTTGAATCCTCTCACATATGCAAACCAAAAGTAAAGAACTGGGAGGATGTATAATTTATGAAGAGAAACATTTGTGAGCTGTGTCAATTATAGGTCTCCGCTTTAGCCTGAACCAGAATTTCAAATTGGTTATGTTTTAGCCCAAGGGGTGGCACTGTTGGAGGAGAGAGTGTTAAGAATTCAACCTTTAATTTTGTTGTTCCAAAGATTATTTGTCAAAAACTCACAATGTGATGGTTGCTGTAAGTCTGTAACTAGGTAGGGTAGTGAGTTTATGTTCAGACAAGATCACCTTCAACCTACACCTGTTTGAAGTGAAATGGTGGACATGGTGATAGACTTCTGAAAGTTCTAGTGTGGTTGTACTTAATAGAGATAATCATAGTAACAGTTTGGGTACCATCGTGGGCAGAAGCATTCTATCTGCGTATGCCACCTCTACTTTGTAAACTGATGAGCCCTTAGTTTTCTTGACCCACGCCCTTTAACTTACTCCTACAAAATGTTTTTTCTCATTTAAGTCCTTCTGAGACACTGCCATAGTGCCATTGACATTTCAACTTGGAAGCTTCCTTGTCTCCTTGTATGAAGCAGAGTTTCGTGATGTTTTGATGAGCCATTGTAATTGTTTCTGCCAAGTCATTATACATAAGACGCTACTTATGTTATCCTAGATGTTCCCTGTTCCTAGTATCTGATTTGGATGCAACATAATGAAGCTGTTGCACATTATTACGTCCTCCTCACTGTCCGGGTTTGACTGTGAAACTGCATTGCAGAAAGACTAGCAGAAAGATTGCGGCAGGCAGGAGGGAAGACCTCATCTCCAAATAAGCGCGTTCCTTGTCAACAGAGGGAACGGCCACCTTTTGCATCCCCGCCTAAATGAGCTCAATGACTCGAGCCATGATGTCTGGTGGAGAATGTGCTTGCCCTGGAAGCACGAATGTATCTAGCAGTAATTTTTGTCAAAAAGGTTGTGTGAAATAATACTATATATAGCGGTCACCTAGCTATCTTTCCGTGAATAGCAGGTGTGGCAGGCGATCAGTCGGGAAAAATCTTCTGGGGGACGAGAATGTGGGTTCAGCAAATCGTCTTCAAGAGAGTGCATTGTAATTTTTATCTTTTTTTTTTTTTTTTTTTTTTGTACTTTTATCCATTGCTGCTGCTCAAAGCAATTTGTATGTTTGCTGTGGAGTACCAAAGAATGTGACACTGAGTTTGTTTCGGAGGGATGGTCAAAATTTAAAGTAATGTATAAAAGCGTATTAACCAGTAATGATCTATGATTGAATCCAGGTTTTTTTTTTTTTTTGTGATACTTTTTTGTGTTTGTTTGAAATAAGCAAACAAGCACGGTTCTCTATCTTGAGTAACTAGATCATGCTTGAAACGTAATGATAGTATTTACTTACCCTAGTAAATTCTTTATTTGTATAGGTGAGCCTAGCTAATCATAAGTTCCCCATCTATTGACGTTTACAGGTTGCTATGGCCAAAGTGCACTTAAGACATCTTACAAATATAAGACACGTTACCTTGAACCCTCATTGACAGCGGGTTTGTGGGTAAGACTTGCAACACCTCTACCCACCACACCATCTCTAGCCATCCCTCATACTAGATGTATGAGACTGTTCTTTCTTTTTATCTTTGTTCACGTGTAAGACGCCGTTTCAAGGCGTAACACACTAATGGAGTCTGAAATAAACCATAATCCATTGACATATACTACGTGCCTACGTATGCATGTACTCCTATGTACTAAATATTAAGCTAAACTAATGTTAAGCATATGAATGGGTGGACGTCAAAGAACAACTCTTTATTTCTTAGGGTGCTTATCAATGATGCTATGAATTAAGATTCCACCACAAGATTGAGGACTCGTGTTACTCTCACTTTTTACATTCTCACAAGAAAAATGCATGTTTTAGTATTATTGATTTATATTTAAGGTTTCTAATAAATCATTATCAATTATAAAGTCTATTTTCTCCCTAATAAAGAGCATGCACTTGTGTATGTTCAGCCCTTTTTGAGGAAAAGAAGAAACGAGAGATGCTGTAAGATTGGTCGTCGGACAATTTGGGCTATGAAAAATATGTGGCAAATTGGAAGACTTATCCAAATGTTGACAAGGACCAAATGCTAAAAGGTTTGGATTTGCATATTACTCCATGAAATTCATGGATTTCACTTTTAATGGAAGTGCTCTTCAGACCCAAAACATCTTTCTTTCCTTTTGTGATCTTTTTCTTTTGGGTTTGTTTTTCGACCAAGGCACCATTTGCACCAAATAAAGGCTTTAATTTGTTTGGTTGTTAATCCTTCTCTGCCCTTTGCATTGGAGGCAAGGCCGAATATAGAAATGTCCGGAGTATAAGTTGGGTGGAACATGTATTTCCTTTCTATTAATTATCTAAACACTATTATAAAATCCACACCGTAATAGAGTACATTCTTATTATTATTTTTCCTTAGAAACAACATTTTATGTGTTGAGAAGTATGTCATAATTTCTCGTAAAGGGCTAGATAAATGATAAAATTGGAATTTAATATATGTGGTATATCTAGGGAAAAATAAGCACCTGATCTATTCAACTTTTCCATGTTTACAAATAGGCATATCTTAATTTTAGTGTCTGGTTGATAGTTTTGTGGATTTATCGACACATACTCCGTATTAAAGTTCACATGATATATAGTTCACGGTTCGTTTGATGCTAATGCAAATGAGTGAGTATGAGCGGATATCCACTATATGTAATTACCGAGAACAATACTATTATCCACATGTTATTAAGATTCAGAAATCAATTTGAGGGAACTCTAATAACACGTCTTGTTTCGCTAACCCAGTTAGCACTGAGTCTAAACAAATATACACTCTAATACGTAGAACAAGACTCTTACATATTACTGTGGTTCAAAACGGAATTTAAGGGTTCCTTAAAAAATCTAAAATTGGAACCGCATATTCATTCCAACACCCGTCCAAATTGTCAATTGTTGTCCCACAAACTTAACACATCTTAAATTAGGCTAGAAATGTGTTTCTCCTTATACATTGACTCAAATTAGGCTAGGAATGTGCTTAGTAATCCGTCTCGATCATTAAATTAAGACTTTCTCTTTAAACTAACAGTGATTTTTCCACCGAAATGTTGGGTTAGATCGTCTAGCCGAATTTATTTTTAGCAAGTGGTACATGTCATAGTTATTTTTCAACTCTAAAATCACAATTCAAGAAAATACAATCAAATTTTGAAAATAAAAATAAAATGTCCGAAACATTCCGTACTAATTATCCTGGTATTCGACCCACTCACACACCAACCACATTCCTGGGGAAATCTAGCATTGATTCTCAATTGGTGGTCACGTACACATGACGCAGAAGGTACAGAGCCATGCACACTCTGTTGTTGATTTGTGTGTGTACTCTCCAATCTCCGTATTCAGTATTCTGATTCGCTACAGTACTACTAGGAAAGAGATAATGATTTTGTGCTCACAATGTAACCCCCACTCCCGGCAGCCAATCACGATCAATCTGTACGTGAATCCGCATCATCTTGCTTGGTTGGAAGTTACTCTTCCACGATTGCCTACTCTTCTCCTTTTATGTATGCTTATGCTCCCTCCATGACCAGGGCCGTTTCTGACATTTTGGAGGCCCTAGTACGAAACTACTATTATTAACCCCTAAATGCTCAAAATTTCGACAATTCTCGTAGTAATTTTCTTAAGATTGGGAGCGAAAAATATTTTTTTTGAGTGTGGGTATAGTCGCTTTTAAATAAGTTAAATCGCGGAATCAACTACGTTAGAGTCATTCAAATGTATAGCATTTGTATTTCGATGGAAAAAAAAACAACAGAAAGTTCAAGCCCAAACACAAGAATGTAGCATCCACTACCAGTATGCTATGAATATCATTACATAATATATTGTTGCTTAATTTATATAACTATAACTATTGTATACCTATCAGATGGGGCCCCTTTTGGTCGTGGGCCCTAGGCAGTCGCACCCCCGGCCTACCCTCAGGGTCAGCCCTGTCCATGACCATAATTTAGGCCCCTTAAGCCAGAACGGGAGGGTAATCGGTAGAGCTGACAATTAGGTAGGTCGGGTTGGTCCAAAACAGGACGAGTCTTATCATGTCAACATTGACCTTTAGGTAGGGTATAGGCTTTGGTCCCAAGTCGTATTGAACAGTTACCTTGTTGAATCGATTTTTGAGTTGAGGCATAATCAGGTGTAATTCCGACGATCATTTAATCGCATAATTTCAAATTTCGTGGTAGGTGGCTGGAATTATTTTGTCATATAGCTTGCTCAAGTTGTGGGATAAAACTTGCCAATCTTGTGAAGGCTTTATTCAATAGCTCTACTTGTTTGAGGTATGTAGCTGTTAAGGTAGCAAATAACTATTTTAATACCAAGGTAGATATAGTTGTTAGCTCCAATAATAGTACTCCTTATGTCCCAACTCAAACCCACCACACATAAAATACCTGAAAATGTTACTTTGTCTAGCATTTCCGAAATGCTAACTAGTAACTACTACTCAAATTGCTTCTTAAATGACGTCAGCCAAACACGTATATTAGCAGTTTGGCCCGGTCAAAATGCTACTTTCTACTCCTTAATGTTCTACCGAATATGGTCCCTATCTCTCGTATTAGTAAACGGTCTAATAGGAGTGTTACTGTACTCGCAAATATGTATATACTAGTTTTTTTTGCCCTTTCAAATGCATGGGATTTAATAATGTTTTCTTAATAGTATTATCAATGTCTAGATAATAGGAAATCTAAGACAAAACTTATTAGATAACGTTTGCACTGCAAAAATTTGAAATTTATTCTTTGAGATTGTGGTATACAATTACAAATCATTTATTTGGAAAAGTAAAAGTTGCAAACGAGGTGGTTTCGGGGTGGTATTTAATTTGGTTTACACATGAAAGAATTTGTTTCAAATTCTATAAATTTGACACAATATCAAATACTCAAATGTTTCGGATTGACAAACATTTGATTTGAGTAGAATTGAGAAGGAAAATCTCATTCCTAAATATACTCTTAACGAATATGAACTTGTAATTTATTATCATGATAACATGTACGATACATGTGTGAATTGGATGTGAATTACTTGTGATTAAAAATAAAAAATAAAAAGTTTCGTGTCCTCCATCTCACGAGTCTTGACTCCATACCAACCTAATGAGTCCCTAACTCCTTGACTCCATACCAACCTAATGAGTCCCTAACTCCACCCCTAAAACACCCGCCGACTCTTATATAGATATGTATTCGACAACCCTTGATAACTTCTTTAGACGGCCCCCTCTCGTGTCAATTTTCTTAGGTGACCTTTACTACCCATACATTAAATTGTCTACACATAAACCTCCAATCGACAATATAATCATCACGCCCTTTAGCTCTCCTACCTGATATCCCCACCCTCCTCCCCTCCTCCCCTCCTTTCCTAACCAACGCTCACCGACAAATAACATTCTCACCCTGGTCAAATTATTTACCCGAACGTCCATTCTTAGTCGACTTCTTATATGACATCAGTAATCCAATGCTTACTCCCATCAAATTTTCTAAGCGGTGCGCTCCCTTTTTTACTCAACTTATGCCGCCCCACCTCAAGTAAACTGCTCTACCTGACCTCACTTACCCCACGCCAATTCCTACTCCAACCCCTCCACCCCCATTGAATCGAAGACTCAAGCCCTTTTACATCCCTATCAAAACCTCTTGTAACCCCACATCGACTCCCCTATGTTACCCTCCCACCATTGACTTTTTAAACTCGACCCCCTAAATGTATATTTTCCTTTAGATATATATGTTAACCAAGCTATCTATATTTTTTATCTCTTATTTTGTACCCTTCAAATTAACTTATTTGTAATAGTAACCTAATTTTTACTTGTGCACACGTATGGGGACCAATTACAATTTTTATACATAGTAATATCCATGTCATATTGTACTAAACCGATCCATCACATGTCACAGCACAACCCAATAAGATCTTATAGATGGAAAGTCACCCCTTAGACCTGAAAATCCTCATTTGGGGTCTAAAAGGTGAAGGTGTTGTTGGTAGTATAATGGTGGAAATCTATTATAAACTGATTATATGAGCCTTAGTCTTCCAATGTGGGATAAAACAATTAACATAAACCATTTTACATGATCCATAGTGTTACACATATAATATTAATCATCTAGTTAAATTACAAAAAAAAAAAAAAAAAAAAAAAAAAATTCTAATCTAAAGTACCTTAAACTCTAACATTAAGAAAAGCATCTAAATTTAGTATGGTAATAAATTGATCCCCCGTCAACTTCTCAACTCGAATCATATATAACCGACAATCCTTACCTCATTGTGAACTTTTCTAGCCAACCTCAATACCCGTTGTCTTTTTAGCTGTCGCCCCTCTTAACATGTCAAAATTTCTAGCCAAATCTTAACCCTACCGACTTCTCGACCACCTGATCTCCAAAATCAATATTCACACCCTCTCCAAACTATCTAGCTTACCTTTAACCCCCGTCATACTCGTTTTCAAACATCCATACGTACATACTCGATACTCCCACCCCCGTCAAATTATCTAGGTGATACCCCATCCTTGTGCAAGTTTAGCCGACATGTAGTTTTACTGAAATGTCCTACTTTTAGGTAATCTTGATACATGTCATAGATAGATTAAGAAAAGTCATAAAAAATTAGGTGATTTTAATACCTATATATTACTTTTACCCCGTAATTTGTCAATTGTTGGTCCTCAATTTTGGATTACAAATGATAACATTTAAAAAAAAAAGTGTATCTTATAGTCATAAGCCCTATTAGATTGTACTTTGTGCGTGAAACCAAACATGCTAACACCAGCTATATATGATGAATTAAATATCAAAGTGTCTGTTTTAATAAAGAGTCAAGTTACGGGTATCCAAACCTTTTATTTAATTTGTTGAACACAATTGAATTCTAGGTGATGAAGTTGTCATACAAAATAAGGGCTAAACATAGATATTGAACAATAATATTATAAGGACGTCACATACTTAAAGAAATATTGGTATCATATAATTTTATTTTTGGTTAAAAATGATATTATATTATATATTTTTTATTTGGATCAAATAATTAATTTTTGGTTAGAAAATATATCAGATGGTATATAGTTGATTTGAACCAATCAAATACTAACTAGCTTTTGGCCCCGTAAATTCACGGGATAATTTTAGTTTATTTTTAAAGTTGTACCAACATGTTAACTAATATTAAAAATAGAAATAGAGTTGTCAATCACAATATCGAAAATAAACATGACCAATTATCTAAGAAAAAAAAGATGTACAATATTAACTATTTGCAATTACAATATCGATTCACAACTTACCATCATACTTTGGTAGTAAAGTATAAACATTAGAAAGTCTTACTACGAAAAATACATAAAATTACGCTCTAAATATATATCATCCGCCGTCTAAAACACTCTCTTTGATGAACTCGTTGTACTTGAAAATTTCTACTCGACAACAATAACAACGCGACACATAATTCTTGTTTCATCAACGTCTTAAGTGGAGTTTGATATGACCATATTCGATTCAAAGAGATGTGTCAAATCAAATTTGAGTATTAAGATTCTTGTTGGATGAATTTGTAATAATTGATGTGTTTGGTGCCCTTACAATATTGAAAGCTGAAAACTAAAAATATTCAAAGTAAATTATACTCGCCGATTACAAAATCAAAAATATACACAACCAAGATGATCTTATTATTATTATTACTGACCAGCGACGGTTTAGGTGATTTTTTTTTTCCGGGAGGGGTCAAAGACACCGGTTTTTCAAGTAACCGGTGTCTTATGTGTGTCAAATAACTCCCCAATTGAATCACATAAGACACCGGTTTTTTTCTGTAACCGGTGTAATATCTTCCTCCTTTCACACCGGGTCTGCTAAACTAAACCGGTGTCTTAGCCTATGACACCGGCAGTCCAGATACTATATAGCTGATTTAGGACCCAGTGTTAAATCTTATTTTTGGCGTAGTGTAGTTCAGATACTATATAGCTTTATCAATTATAACAAATTGGAATCAATTTATAATCACACAGTAAAACATAAATATTCGAAGATTTTACTACGATAGACACATATAACAAATACTCATTCTAAGACCTCTATAAATCTTTGTATGAGTAAATCACTAAATAACATTTTTATATCTCTCTCGCAAACAAAATTTCTCTCTTATGACCAACTTCTTTTATATGTATGAAATGAAATGAAATTTTATTCACACCAATATCTATCAAATTACGAACATATATATAGTACCTTGAATTCAAATGTAACCTACGAATTGGCAAACCAATAGCCAAATTAAAAGACACTATGTTTAATATTAATATTGAATGAAAGACTTTCCAAGTACCCACAAATTTTAATGCAAATAACTCATTTCATGAGTAAGACGAAATGTCATAAGACAGGTTTTAATTGTTGAGCCCACACATTAAAGAGATTGATTACGTGGAGGAAAGAGAATATAATTGCATAACGGGACGACACGTACGATATGACATGAAATTTTTTGGATGTGGATGCTTTCAAAGGCTGCCACGTAGGCGTGAAAAGTTGCATATTAAAGGTATAGTATTGATTGATTTATAGAAAGTTGAAGAGTCGGGAAAGAATGACTAAAGAAAGGGAGATGGTGGGATGGGGTTTGACGTGGGTAATGTGAAGAAGCGAGGCAGTAACGTCTTCTGCAATTTATTAAGAGGGAAGCTGAATAGGGAGGGGTAAGGCTTCTTTAAGAAGGTAGTGAGGTTGATATATAAAAAAAAAGGTAGTGACGTGGATAAAAGCATATTAGAGTGCAGTGTAGATGCAACAAATCATCTACGATGTGGCTTTTTTTCCTTGAAATGCAACAGAAATTTGTCACGTGGGCGTGGATGTTAGGCTTATAGTATAGATTTTTATACACATGTCAACTCCATTTCAAATCTCTTCCATGTCAACTATATATTCATGCAATTATTGATAGTAAATAGTATAATAATAGATAGATTCAAAAGAAGACATTTACACTTAAGACATTTATTACTGTACACTGAGGACATTTTCTACTTAATCACTCTTATGGTATTGAATTCACTTGCTAACGCATTATGTCAATTTAATTTGAATCACTCGAACAAAAGAAAAGTTTACAATTGATTTGATATAACTTTGAGGATGTAACAAAATATCTCAGATTTTCAGCATTAATCCCCTCCCATGAAAAAGTGGGTATTGAACACCATAGTAGTCTACCGTCCTAAACCCAAAAATATAGAAGTCTAAAGTCAACTTTAAGGTGGTGGTTAGTGCAAGATGTTTGTGCGCCATGAGTTGTGGGCATCCCATCCATTTAAGGGATGTCCCTATGATCCAAAATGCTCCCAAATGGACCATTTTATTTTGTCTAAATCAACAAAGGGGTACGGCTCTGGTACCAAATCCCTTTTCCTTAGATTGTCCATCTTGCAATCACATGTCCTTTCGCTTTCCATGCAAATTATGTAACTTACTACGTTCCCGTTAAAAAAAAATTACTCGCTATGCCGCTTTAAAATCCACTATGACTTGCCATTATAACTAAGCTAGTTTACTATTCGAGTTACACCCGAAATAAATTTTGTCATTTTATTTCTTATAAATAAATATATAATGACTACTCCCTCCGTCCCACTTCATACGACCTACGTAAATATCGACATCTTATTGAGAAGGGTGTACACACTACTCGGTTAATTAAAATTGCAAAAAAAAATTGCATAGCAAGTTAGAGAAAACTCTAATCTAACTCGCTATATAATTTTTTTGAAACTTTGATAAACCGATTAGTGTGTACAACCTTCTCAACACAGGGGGGTATTTTGGTGATGGGGCGTTTGAACTAGGACAGAGGGTGTATGTAATAGATTTACAATATTAACCTACTTGAACTAGTAAGTAAAAAACTATAATGAGGTAAGTATACAATAATAAGTAAAGTAAATCAATTGAGAACAAGTTTTTTTTTTGAATTTTGGCAATTAAATAAAGTCACTTATATATCACCCTGGATTGAATGTTCATCTACACTATTTACCATAAAAGACATCTTAAATAATATTTTAAGTGAAATCTAATGAGACATGTCACGTGGTAAGTAAGGTAGATGGTCTAATCAAAGTCGGTGAACATTGTTGTTGCCTCTAAGTGTCTAACACAACTTTTAATATACGGAGTATAGTATAATATAAGATGTAAATTATTACTCCCGCAACCTATTTTTATTTGAAAACCCTTTCTCTAGGGATGACTATTCTGCAGCGGTGATTGCAAACAGAAAGGGAGCACCTCCTTCTCAAAAATATATATATGTCTTTCTCACATTTCGAGACACTTTTTTGAACTTTGATATCTCTCAAAATATAAGGGTAAAAATTATGAAATTATAATCTTGCGAAAATATATTTCACAAAGAATCCAATGCTATACTTTTTATAATTTTTGACAAAATATTTTTTTATAAAATTGAAAGTAAAAAACATGCCTTAGACAATAAATAAATGTCAATATATTGAAATGGAGGGAATACATGTCCACTTAAAATGTGTTTTGTTGTGCAATTTACGATAATCGACGACAAATCATCTTGGGGAAAGGGGAAGGAAGGAGGGGACAAGGAGGCAATAATACGAAAACCATGATACATTTCCACAGTACAGAAACATGTGTGAATTATCATCCATACAAGGGAGTTTAGATAACTAGGGCCAATATATCATGTTTGAATAAGAAAATTTGTTGTGGTAAAATAACTGTTCACAAAAGATGGAATATTTAGCTATGATGTAATTGACATTTTTATATTAAAATCCAAATAATAGTAAATAAAGTACTGAAACAAGGTAATGACTCGAAATATCATACAAGTATCAATATTTTTAAAATTTCAAGTTACAATCACATACAAGCAAAAATGATATCAAACACTCATCATTGGGCGCTCTTGCATGCACTTCCTCTCTCTCTCGATTGTATTTAAGCACAACACATTGTTTACTAGAGAGTTACAGGATGTTTGCTAGCCGTAACATTGTGATTGTTCTCACGTAATCTTGCTAGAAATTGAGACAACTGGGGCATGTAACTACTAATTTACGGACTATATAATTAAGGAAGAATTTTTAATGGAATTATATTGTGGATAAATAAATCCCAAGAAACAAAAGAAAAATGTGTGCAACTGTAGATGGGCAAATCAAAGTCTAAGGAGACACTTGTGGCTTTTTGTAACATTAAAAATATACTAGTATAACATTGTATTAATTCATTTAGGTGGCCACCCAAAAAGGCTCCCAATTAACTAATCTCTTATTCCCCTGACCTCTTTCCTTACACCTGCTTGGTCTTTGAATCTTTACATACTCCCCAACTTTAACTTCTAGCATAAGTTTTACATCCTTCATATTTTCACCCAAACCTACTTCCTCTTCTTTTTCCTTTACCTCTACCTTAGCTATAGAAACAGCCTGTGTACTTCGCTGATGCGGGTCCTCGTCGTCGTTGTTATTTTTGTCGTTGCTGTCATTTTGTGTACAACATTCACGCTCATTATTGACAGGAATTTCACAGTCATACATGTCATCATTATCTTCATCATCTGAGGAGCAACTGTCTAGTTCCGCATCAGAGGAACATTCCTGCACCAATGACAGCCTGAGGCGGCCATTGCTTCTTTCTGCTTGCAAACAAGAATGAGTAGCAGGGGTAGAGACAGCCTTGATCACCAGACGGCCGTGCTCGCGAATTGGCTTGACATGAATAGAGTTAGGACCGCTGATAGAAGTCAGTGGAGGTGGAAGTTTCGCTTGTATTATTTCCTTCCTTGCCTCCACCTTTGGCCGCGGTTTCCTTACTTCATTACTCGCCAATGCTGATTGGTTAAAGACACTGCTATCCAATATACAAGTGCCAGTTTCGCAACCTAAGCTTTCCGTACACATTTCCAAGCTCTTCTGGCTGAGCATGCACGATGAACGCTTTACTAGAGGGTGAACATATACAGGCTGTTCTTTTTCAACTGTTTCTCTTTGAGCATTTGATACACCTTCAATGCCACTCCAACCAAACATGTTAGAATAAGAGCATTTGATGTAAGCTTCATTGTCGGGTTTCGAGCTTACATCTTCAAAAGAATTAGCAAGAGGTTTGGGGAGTCCTGCTCCCACAGATTTAGAGAAGTTATCTTTGGGTGCACTGATGAGTTTGAGGCTGAGTCGTCTCGACTCGGTAAAGTTATTAGACTCATAACAAGTCTTTAACTCTTGATAAACAACAGTTGACATTGTTGTATAAGATGATCAGTTTTTATAAAGTTGCTGATGTTTTAGACTTCAGGGCAAAGTAAGGGTTTTTGGTGTTTCAGGCAGTAAGAAAGAAAAGACTGATGAATATATGAGAAATGAGCAAGGGAGAAGCTGCGTATTTATAGCAACAAAAAGACACCCAAAAAGTTTGACGACGTAAGAGAGAGAAAATATGGGAATGTGGGGAGAAGGGCTTTTCAGACCACTTGGAAAAAACCCAAAAAAAAAAAAAAAAAAACTTAGTCTAATAAACACTCATAGGAAACAGCTAAAAAAAAGGATATGAAAATCAACATGGGGGGAACAAAGAATATACTCTCATGTTATGTATTATAGACCTAAAAGAAAAGAATCAGCAAATAGTTTCCCTTAAGGAGCTCTTGTGGTGTATATGTGAAGTTTTGATTCATGATTATCTTTGATGACTAACTAGACAGAGCAGATAGCGTTCAAAGCTAAGGTCTCCCCTACAAAACCTTTCATTGCCCATTTCAAAAAAGACCAGGAAGCAATGGATTCTATCAAATATTTCCTGATAGTGATTGCACCTCTCTTTTTCCTATGAAAATCAAAGCTAAACCCACGTTCCTAAGAAAACACTGTTTTAGTGAACCACACACTGTGAGGGGAAGGAGCCATTCAAAAGATGGAAATTTATATTTGTCGTATTCAGGAGCCGATATTTGAAATTTGAGGTTGCCTAATACATCTGGTTATATGGACACTATCATTTTCCTAAAGTATATATATGAGTATATGACCATACATAGGACGCTTTATATAAGTCTAAATACACGAAACATTCTCGAAAACTAGCTTAGTTCGACACTTGAAGATGTAACATGCTCAAGCAAAACTTGTGTGCTGAGGAAGCTTAATTAGTCCTGATATATTGGATAATGGAGAACCTAACTATGCAAACGACTCAGCAAATGACATCAGATGACAAATTTTTTCCTTTGTTCCAATCAGATACTTAAATACGGACTATAGTATTTGCATGAACCAAAACAACAATAAATTGACATACCAAGTAAGCACCCATGAAAATGACAATATTCAGGGTACATCTAATGTTATCCATACAATCGTTATTGGACAACATAGTATAACATGACTATCCCATCTCCTGTGGACTTTACATGACCTACTTTAGATTCTATTTAAACCAACACCAAGCAAGTTTGATGCTAATTTCAAACTATATAATAAATAATAAATAATAAATAAAAAACACAATAATCAATATTATTAATAAGCTGACGACCTCCACTGATCTAGTTTTATAATCAAGCAGTAATTTTATGTGCCTAATTAAATTAGTTTTGTAAAGCTTGTTGACGCGCTCTAACTCAGAACCCACTTTCAACTTTCAGGGTTGGTTCTTGTTCACTTCAGTCTACAAAGGCTACGTATTGTTTATTGGTGACGTTTGTATTTTGCTGAATTCCCATGTACGTTGAAGGTCCTAAACAAGAAAAAATTTCATATGTCGGTGATGCAATTACGACTTTAGTTCTTATTAAAAGAAAATGGAGAGTGTGGTACCAGGGAAATGGTTCAGGAGATTAAGTTCTTTGGTGGCCACACATATAGAAACGGGTTCGTCTACGAGATTCGCTAGAGACACTCTCGGTTCAGTGTGTTGATTGAACTTAAAGAAACGTTGATCGAGTTCAGCTCTCGCTCTTGTGCGTGTAAGTTAAAACTATGATGCGTATTTATTCCTAGGTAGCGGGGATGAGATTCGGATTCTATGATCAAAAAAGGGTTATTTGGCTTTCAAGCTGACCTACAATTTGGAGCACAGACCCAAGAGAACATGGATACTCAGCTCTAAAGGTACACCCACTAATCTAATGTCTCCGGGACCATGTGGTCTGGTGGAAGCCAACTGAGCTAGCTAACCTAATTGTTAAAAATGACTCAAAACCATAGGGATAGTACTCCTACAATCCTACTTGTGTGTATACTATGTCCTTGTCTTTCCAAGAGTAGAAAACTACTACCACTTTAGCTGTTTGCGGAAAACAAAAGCAGTTAGCAATACAAATAAAAACCGGAAACACGTATTTTTGTACTATTTGCTACCTTTCCCCCACTTTATACCATGTGCATTCTTTTTAACATTTACTCAACCTTCTTTCTTACGCTTAAAAGGGTGTTAAAAGGGAGGCTTTTTACATCAAATTATTCTTTTTAACATTTACTCCCAACCTTCTTTCTTTTTCCGATTCCAAAGAACAACCTATGGTTATAGACTTATAGTCAAGAGGTTATAGGTTGTGTTCTTTTGCTAAAACTAGTACTATTTGTAATAGGCAACTTTAATCTTTCTTACTCAGGAAAGTTGATGACTCAGATTTTCCTCAAGTGAAATGATAATTAACAGGCTTTCACCGTAAGATGCCATAAGACTACTGTCACGCCTAAACCACTACAGGGTGGATGAACGTTAGTGATTGCAATACTAGAATGGCAATCAATTAGACTTTGAAATCCCCATTCGTAGCATATTCGGCTGAAAGCATCTTTGGCTGAAAGTGATTCCATGAACATTGCGGATCTAAATCCTGCCCCGGCTCTGGTCGAGTCTAGACTCTAAAGAGCTCAGGCCTAACGAAGTTTGAACTTAGAAGGCTATTCGGGGATCCTAGCACACACGAGACCCCAACTCAATAACTCAATAGTACAAGGGAGCCAATTAGACATCTCAATCAATTACCCAGTGATGAGGATCAGATCCCCTCTAAGTTTAATGCTTAAGGACCTGGTGGGTATTGTGCTCCTTCTCACAATAATAACCAACTTAAAGAACAAGGGGACCGATGAGACATCAGAATTACCAAATGGTGAGGATCGAACCCCCTCTAAGTCCAATACTTAAGGACCATGATGAACACCGTGCCGCTTCTCACAATAGTAGAGTGGGACCATGATTAAGTAAGGATATACACTTATTTATTTATGGTCCCATCTGAATATTGTGAGAGTGGAGCACCATGCCTGTTTTGATGATCCAGGGTGTATGGTATAATTTACCATGTACGTTGGGTGAGCTACCACAAGTTCCTCTTTACTAATCCATGTTCGATATGAGGTATAACATGGGAAAGAAAGAAGCCATACATAAACAATACCAACAACAACATTACCTCGGTGCATCGAAGATGTCATTCTCATACATATTGAGTTTAATTGATTACTAACCTGAGTTATGAAGAGATGTTTGTGTAACTTGAACAGTTCCTATTTGCATCACAAGGCGTTGTGAGTTATGAATCATGAACCTGTGGAGATCCAAGATAACTTAATCTTCCACATTTAATTTCATACATATAAGATTCAATTGCTATCGATTATACTACTATCTAATATCCATAATAAACTCTACTATTCAGCGAAAGATAACTCTACAGAATCCTGATCCATGAGTTGCCCCTCTATTTGTCCTTTATCTCTCTACCACATTTCATTACATTATTATGGTTATTACGCTCAACCAACAAACATAGCTTATCTGTTTTCTCATAAACCAAAAATCATTGGTGAAATCAAAATATCTGGAAGACTTGCAACAACTAATCTGATGTTTTCGTGCAGTCGATTTGGCATAAAAAATTCAACAAATAGTAGAAAAACCACACCATCTTGACAATTTTTTTGGTTGTTTTTCTTCGTTATTATTGGTTGACTTCAATGGTTAGGTAGAGTAACAATCAGCACTAATAAAATGGAAGCCTTATGTGAAACAACATTCGATACAAACTTTTTCGATGGTGTGTGACGTAATGTTATGTCAAACTATTTTTTTAATTCCATTTGATTAAGGTAACAAACATGGACGACTCTCACATAAATGGGCCCTAACATGAAATCGGCATTGCACTTGGAAGATTATATTAAATTAAAGAACCAATTCCTACAGCTATGCTACATGAATTCGGTCATTACATCATTCCTAATCCAACCACAATTTTATAACGAAACTCGAACCAAATTGTGTTATTCTTTTCACGTATCCGTGCCAAACACACGGGTATTTAGAACACAATACTAGGACACTTTATTTTCGAACTAAAAGAGTAGGGATTAATTCACAAGGTGACATTTAAGTCGAACACTTACAAAGATGAGTCTAAATTACACATAGTACTCCTAGAAGCCAATGATGGGAGTGCAGATCTCAGTTTCCTTTGTAACTTAAATATCATTAATCCGGCCAACAAAAATCGACATCAAAAGTAAAGATCCGAACTAACCATCAGCAGTATAATTAAACAAATACAGGTGACCTCTGCTGATCAGGAGAAACGGAACCCAACAGGTCACAGTAAGCCCTATTAATTTACTGTTTGTAGAATGTAGACCTTAATCACTTCGAGTAGACAAGAATTAGCATGGTCCCCTACAAATGATGCAGGTTTTAAGTATCTAACCCCAAAGTTAATAAACAAAGGCAGCTTAAGTAACAGCTCGGAGCTCAAAAAGGGCAACCCTAGTAGCCTTAGAGGGTCTGAGGGAGGCTAATCATGGTGTGTGCGCTCAGCAAGTCAAAGAGACAAAAGGAGAGATGCCGATAACGTCACCGTAGAATCAATCGACTGATCTGCTCACTAATGACAACTACTTCCTGCAGGTGTTTAACTTAAACAAATTGTAGTTAACTTCTAACAGCCAACTCTTTGTACTAAACAGAGTCCTGGCATACAGGCTGTGCAAGCGCTGATATGTACTTAAGTTCTTCTAACAGCCAACTCTTTAGACTAAACAGATGTTTCTTCGTGTTATTAAAGACAACAAAAAGTGGTAATGCACAGGAAAATCTGATCAGATATTGAAATTGAACCTCAACCCTAAACCTCTACTACAGATCTTTTATCGGGTACGATACAATCTCTTAAAGAAAAAGCAGGGTCTTTCCACTTAAAGTTTTTGTTCTGAGTGCAGAATTTGTGCAGAGTGATTTAATCTGATTGAAAGAAATAACATAGATTTGGGGGGAAAAAACATAGGTGAAGAAAAAAACAAAAGATTATTTTGTTGTGGTACATCCGAATTTGACCTGCACTTACACGCGACACCAAACAGGCAAGAGGCTACAAGACACTATGTTAATGTTATTATTGTCTTTAGGTTGGGTCAGGTCACATTATGAGCAAATCTGGTTCATCCGGATTCAGGTCAAAATAAATCTGTACAGGTTGAATAATCAGGGCCAGATGTGGATCGGCTTATTATAAGATCGGCGTAAAATTTCGGATCGGGTCTAAGTTTCTGATACTCACACACCCTTTCCGTAGAATAACCCCTCTTGGTTTAGCACAACCTGGAAATTACTAACCCAGAGGTCTTCAACAACAATAATACACCCACAAAAGGTTGCACTTATTGGTTAAAAGGTGTCATTCTTCCAAAGTAGACCGAAAAAGTGTGCGTATGTCATATGACGGAATCTCTTCCAATCCAAATGTGTATCCTCAATCTAATGATCTACGGCCATTTTGTAAGGGCAGCAAAATGTGTCAAGATTTGCCAAGTACTATGATTGGTACTTTATGAATATGTTACTCCTCAATATAATGATATTTTCATTTTTTTTGTGTACTATATATATCATACGTACACCATGTGCTTTTGCAGCTCATGTCCTGGTCCCGACTCTTACATCATTGGTCTCTTACCTAATTTAACATAAGAAATCGACGATTTGCTATTTTGGCGAAATCCAATCGAATGAAAAGGTAGCAGACTAGCAGTGAGGAAAAAAACAATGAGCTTACATCATCTTCATCTGGCCTTAAATGAACCTAAAGAGTCAGCTCCTGATATGGTTCTTTCCCTCACAATATTTAACTCCACAAAGCAGAACTTTAAGGAAGAGGAGGACATTGAGCTTACACTGGCACCAACGAAAGCCACCCACTAGTCGATCTTTTTGACCAGTACATTACTCCAACTTGTTATTTCATTGTCTAATTCTCGACCTTGAAACTCAAGATGTATACACACATTGGTCGATCGAGAATAACTGCTATAGTTGCTTTGAGTCTCTCAAGGGAGATTGCAACACCAGAGTTAACAGATAACATACTCAAAATCGAATAACAGTGGTAGGGGATTTTCGCACTCTCTGTGCCTAGGGGACGTCTCTTTAATTATATGTGTACAGCTTGAGAGTTCATCTCCCCCAAATATAGGGGAATATTTTCATTATATCTTTTAGGGGGAAACACCCGTGAGACTAATTATTCTTTGGCTTTGAGTGGCGAAAGTAGCAATTTGCCCCCAAGACTTTACTCAATTGTGCAATTTACCACTTTAGCTTTCATTGGTAGCAATTTGCCCCCTTTCCTTCTCACTTATGTGCAATTCAACTACTTTCTCTAATTTTCAATTAATTCTTCAATAAAATCAAATTTGTGATAATTAAAAAACACAAAAGATTAATTTTTTTTTGATAAATTCAAATTAATATCTAAAATATTAGATAAAAACCTCAAAAAAATCCAAAAAATTAATTTTGTTTCAAAAATGTTAATCGCCAAAGAAATTGTTAAATATAAATAAAAAAAAATCGAAAAGTGAACTTTGTTCACGCCATTTTGTATCTCAATTCTTTTTTTGATCATGGCTATTTTCTCTAAGAAAATCGTTAAATATAAATATTTTTTTCCTCTAAGAAAACCGTTAAATATAAATATTTTTTTTTTAAAGCATAACTAATTCTTTTTAGATGAAAATTATTTTTAAATTATTTTGTTGGTGTTGCGTATGAATTTTTGGGATGGAAATTATTTTTCTTAATTATAAGTGATTTTCTATATATTTTTAATTGTGATGGAATATTTTTAATAGACAATTGGACTAATAATTAGTAAAATTGATTGAATTGCACATGATTGAAAAGTTAAGGGGGCAAATTGCTACAAGTGAAAGTTAAGGTGGTAAATTACACAATTGAATAAAGTCTTGGGGTCAAATTGCTACATTCGCCGGCTTTGAGGTGTAATGGAATGAAGCAAAATGGCTCAAAATACTGCCCGTACTTCTTATATTGTGAAGTAGCAGTCAGTCGGTGCGATCCTCAAAGGAATTTTCATTTTGGATCATCCATGCGCAGTCTCTCTATGTTTCAACAGGGATAAGGCTTGCACACATCCGACCCCCTCCCCCCTTACCCTGCCTGCTGGGGTAATGATGTTGTGGGGGAAACGCCCGTGAGTTAAGGGTTTCAGACTTTCCTAGGTACGCCAGTCGTCTTAACTAATTTTAGATCTACTTCCGGGAGAAGTTAGATAAGAGAGGGTCCCAGGCCATGCGAATAAGAGTGGAGCTACAAAAATAATACTTCTAAAAGGCAGCAAGTAATCACAGACTAACCAACCGTAGAAGAGATCAAACCAGAATATATGAGGTGGTGTAGTAGTGTAGTACTGAAAACAAGATTGTCACTGATGATGCCTAATACCAGTAATGTTGTTAATATCCCTAATTTGGTTGCTACAAGATGACTGGAAAAGTTAGCAGAAGCGGAAGAGATTAGAAATTTAGACCGATACAAATTCCAAAAAAAAAATGAAAGGAAAAAGAAAAGCAAAAAGGAAGCCATTATTTCATTAAGCATCTCAAAAATTAATAAAATGGCATGTAATATTGGAAAGACATACCAAAGAAACCACTTTGGGGTTTTTTTATTCTGATCTTCCAGGCATTCCAGCAGCTGCATTTTCACCAATTACCAGCAGTAAGATAGGTAAATATGTGTGTAGACAATTGTAGAGATCCTGCAGCTCCATCTGATTTTCATACTAAAAAAAATACTTCAATAAAACCATGTTACCATATAGAGAAGCATTGACAAATGACAATATAACATAAGGGATCGCAGCATTTAGATCCAACTGAGACCAACTATGTTTAGCAAATACAGACATACAACAATACGAGCAAAGTTTTACTTGCTAGCATACAATGTCACTGTAATACAGCACAAGAAAAAGAAATTTGGTTGCTAGTAGAAACAAAGAGAAACTTGTATCTACTTCAAAAACTTGATACTCTAGTACACACAATCATCTCATCAGAATACATTAGCACTGTAGTTATGACCAGAAAGCCTCAAGACGTGACAAATGGCCTTCCTAATCAGCCTGATTAAACCAGTAATTCGAAATGCCATATGTAATTTCTCTTGCAAGTCTCTTCCTTTCAATAACTTTATCATAAAATTACATATCAATTGTTTAATTTTCTTTTTATTATAGAAAAAGACACCTAACTTATCAGATTGAAAACTACACACACATCGCTATAAAACTATGATCTAGACCACTGCATGTACTAATCAGACATGGAAATTAAAACTCTCTCTTGAAGCATATTAATCATACCTATGTTTAATATGTAGGGTTTTAGCACATACAAAGAATTCCATCAGCATAGCCTCTTAGGTCTTCAGCAACTACTAGTAAAACTGGGAACTTTAAATGCCAAAAAGAACAAAGCATCCAGAAGCTCCCTTAGTCTGGGAATGATGTACGGGTCAATCTTTTGAGCATACTTGGGTGGAGGGAAAAACGGGGCCAGAAAATGATGTAGAAAGATTGCATGCCCCTGCATACAAATTCCACCATAATATGGTCATAGTTTGTTGATATGTCAGCAGATTACAGATGCTTAACAAGCAAGAAAAACTAAGTGATGTAACCATCCATGTTCACAAATTTGATGAATTATATACTATCTTTAACTAATTGGCTGTTTCATAGAGCATTACAAGAAAGCAAACTAACACTGCCAAAAAGACTTTATGCAAAGCTTTGCTTTCAGGAATTGCATTACTTCCTTGGACATGCAATAATTGAAACACTATCCTAAATTGTGTTTAAAAACAAGAGTTAATGAGTTATGGTAGTTCATTAACAAACACTGGAATATGGATAAGACTTGGCGTTGCTGAGGTAACAAAGGAGCCAGCCCGGATTTGGATAATCTTCAAACTGAGGCTTTTGAAGACGAAGTATGTAAAAAGGAGAAAGAAAAAAGAATTGTTATTCATGTTGTGAAAGGCCAGATTTGAGTGGCTTCGAAAATTATCTTACTAAAGCAACAAAAAAATGAATATGAATGGCCAAGTCGAGAAAGTTTTAATTTATATATGTAGAAGGTGTAAGTAAGCAACTAATTCACTAGTTGCAAAATTGATAAAAGAAATAAAGTTCCTTTAAAGTCTCTAGACTTATCCAGGTCTCTAGGTCACTCAGCTATTTCTCTTGGTAATTCTCTCCAATGTATCAGGATTTCTCAAAAGCAAGTTGGAATTTGATATGCAAACAGCAAATCTTCCAAAAGAAGAAATCAACAGAAAATCATCCGATAAGTTAGCACTCTTAGAAATCAAATGTAATTGCCATTTACTAAATCAACCTCCACACAAGCCCTAACCTAACCACTAACACCACCAGTCCACCAGAAGACACAGCGCAATAACAAGAACAGAAGCAGCAGAAGCACTTACAGAGAAAGACTAAAACCAAATGAGAGTGAAAAAAAGGGGACCATCATTGACAGATCAATTTTCCCCTCATTGTCAAGTAAAAGAATACTTTCATGGATGAAGGTGTCAGTCTGTCAGACATCTGGTTCTTATTGCCCCATCAACAATTAGATCAGGAGAATGACAACGAAATAAGTACCCCTTCCCCCTTACCATGTATACTGTTGTCAATTCTGTGACGTATTAAACTGTAATAGGTGGCTATTGCATTAGCAGACCTCAAAACTTGAAGCAGGACTCTTAAACAGATGAAAAATGACTCTGACTAGACAACTTCGTGTTTTACTTGGTACTGAGCAAAGCCCTTAGTTGACAAGATAAAGAGAAGTAAGGGAGGTGGTAAAGCTAAGCCCTATGAATCTATGGTGTCCTCTCTAACAAAAACTAAACCATGATATGGCACTGCCGCACTAGGGCCATTGGAGAAAAGCCAGTTTGAGAACCATGGCCCAAATTGGATAGAAAATTGGCTTGATACACTTCCTGGTGCTACTGTGAAAAAATCTGACACCGAAGAAGATTCATACTGGTGTCTAGAACAATCATCCCGGTGTCCCGACCAGAGAATCATTCTAAAATATTTTTTCTTGGACTTAAAATTGCGGATTATCAACATCTTTTGAAGCAGCAGTTGATTAAGCAACAAGAATAGAAAAATTACCTTCAGACAACATAAAAAATTTTAATATGTCACAAATTGTCTTTTAACAGAGCCAATAGCAGATACAACATCAACTTTTGCAGAAACCATCAAAGTGTGACTTGAAAATCTTGTCAAAGGTTTCTTTCAGCCCACCATGATGGGCACATAACTCCTCTATGGAAAAGGATCTGCTTCCGCTTCATATAAAGACCAGATCCCCACAATTGAATAGCATAAATCCAGAATAACTCACAGTTTGCGTAATGCTTCTCAACCACAGTAATGATGAGAAAAGACATGATCAGAAACATTCAGAACAGTTCATGCAAAATAAATGATTGGAATGGTTATGTTAGGCATCTCCCATCTCTTTCCTATCTCATGCAACTGGCACATATACGACAAGAATCTAGCACCATTAAGTGGGAGAAACAACAAAATCTCAGCTTGATAACCTTCACAAGAAACCCCATTGTGAGTTAGGCCTACCAGCGTAACAGTTGCAAAACCAGTTTATTACTATCTGAATTATTTTATCAACTTATTTATTTGGCTCATTGTAAAGAGATCTTACCCAGGAAGAAATCCGAAAAAATAAAATCAATCTATCATTCAGCTCCTATAATTCACACATTAGTTCATTGTACTGGACTTCTGGTATGTTGTCAAATAGAAGCTCAGATCAAGTTGTACTCCACTACTCCAGTTATGTTCAAACTTAAATCTTATTTGATAGGCTAAGAAAGAGAGAAAAAGAGAGAAGATGCACATGGGATGATAAAAGAATGCCATATTCCTTCTTTCTCCGAAAACATATAGAAGTGTCGGTAGGAAATTGTAGTTTCTGGTACGTGGAACAAATACACTAACAGATCAGAAATCTTCAGAAAAGTGAATACTGAGTCCAATAAGCTGTTGTTATACACAATGAAATTATCAAGGGAAAACAAGATTTTTGATCAATCTACCCTGATGTGTAAAATACAGAACGAAGGTTTCTATAGCCTCTTACAAAGCTGGATTAAGATGTCTAAAGCATTTTTTGGCATTGATTCACATAGGTCTATGAGAAGTATGCATTTCCAAGAGTTGACCAAAATGTATGAAGCAAGTCAGAGGTTTACCTTCTAGAGACAGTATGCACAACGCTAAATGTGTCTCACCAAGATAGAGAAAACGAGCATCAGTACTTTCATGTGCTTAAGAGCTCACTCCTAGAGGTTCGCAAATTAAACCATCCATCTGCCCAAGATTCTCCCCTCATTCCCAAAACAAGCGCAGCAAATCAGAAACCATGACACCTCCAGGCCTCGCGGAATATGCACAGGTGAGAAACATGCTGCTACAGTTCCTGCAATATGAAGCTCAGATTAATCCTGCCATAGAAGTACTGAGCAATAATATCTTCTAGTGTTAGCTCCACCTGAAAAAACTAACCAGAGCATAAAGATGTCATCCAGCCCCTATAATTGGTTACCCATTATGTAAAACCTTGGAGAATGTCCTGGTGCTTTTCATCAGACTTCTGAAGATGCTCTTATTTTCTGTCTGGCATATCTGGGCCAAAATCATCACTGCAGGAATTAAACCCATGAAAGATGAAACTTCAAGACATGAAGCTTGCTACAGAACACAGTGCAAAAATTGCGGCCTTGTAAGTTAAACCCACAACACGAGCAAACTCATTGGTTCTTTCATCATTCTCTCCACCAATTGTTTCCACCGCAGTATGTAAATTTGTTATATGATCCCCAAAACTGTTAGAGCTCCATGGCTTTTCATCGTGATTGACCTATTAACCCGATGGTCTATATCAAAATTTGCTAGATTCTCTACTGACATAAATTTTATGCATCCAATTTGGACTCCACTTCTTGTTGAGATTCATATACACCTGATTTAGGCTATTGCAATGCTGAAACGGTAATAAAGTGCAAACTACAACAACAACAACAACAACAACAACAACAACAATATTATCATCATTAGCCCAGCACCGGGAGGTCAGATGTACGCAAGCCTTACCCCTATTGAAACATAAAGAGACTGCGCACGAATGACCCAAAATGAAAATTGTTTCGAAAATTCCCACCAATTGACTGCTACTTCACAATATAAGAAGTAGAGACAGTTTTATGAGCCATTTTGCTATATTCCATATCCCAAAGCCAGCGAATAATTATTCTGTGGCTCCATCGGAAATGGGAACAAACTGTAATTAAATCCCTTCACTGAATTCTCCTTACCCCAAATCCGTATTCAGATCCCCTCAAAAAAGAAAAAAAATACCTGTATCCAGGTTTCCATTCATTTGGACCACAATAGAATTTGAATATCTTGCAATTGATTCCTCAAGGGTGTGTTATCAAATCAGCAATGCAACAACAAAATACGCAACTAACCCACACCATGCACCGAATTGCAACAATTGCGCTCAAGCAACAGCCTTATGTATCATATTTTCACACACCGTCCCAATATGCAACTATTTCTCCTAGAACTGGCTACACCTGACAGCATTTTATTCATTTGGCGATAGCAAGAGTCAAGTCCAAGCTTGAGGAGTCTTTTTGCCTACTAATGACATTAACTAGTATCACATGAAGACAATCATAGGAGGAGGAGATAACAGTTTCAGCTTGGAAACAGTTTCAGATAGATTAGTTTTTCACCAAAATCGAAACCCTAAATTTCCTAAATTTAACAATAATGGTCGATCAATGACAGCTATGGAGTGCATCTGAGCAAAACCAAGCAACGGAAATAGCAACACTGTCATTTGGGGGCAACCACAGAGAACAAATTACTTTAACTGTTGACATTCTTAGCACAAGCTTTTAACCAGACCATCATACACAGCTTCTGAAAAGACACTCGGAGAGGTAAAACCGTAAAAGACATCAAAAATGATAGTATAGTATGCAGACGGTCTTAGGGGTGGAAGTACTTTCAGATAGATTAAATTTCTCTGAAAACCCTAATTTGCTAAATTTGATGATAATTGTCAATGGCAGCATCACGGGGAGGGCGAAACAGGAAGACGAGATAGAAACATTGTCATCTAAAGGAGGCAACCAGTGAAAAGATTTACTCTGATCGTCGACATTCTTACCACAAGAATTTGATCAGACATCTTACACAGCTTTTGGAGAAACACTCAAAGAAGTAAAAGTCAACAAAATTGCAACCAAGGTAACTGTGATATGGTAATTTTAGGGAACCAATCGAGATTGTCGAAACGCCGAAACTCCATTCAATTCAAAAGAAAAGAACCGATTCTTCAAGAAATTCAACAGAGAAAGCAATAACAGTAGTACAGTACAACCCTAAATCATAATTAGGAGGCGAAATTAAAACTATAATTTTCCAGCAATAACACATAATTTAAACAAGAAACGCGAGTTTTCGGGGGCTCAATTAAGAATCGGAACCTGTAGAATTATGCTTAACGAAGTGTTATGGAAATTAATTAAGGAGGCGACATGGAGATATTGGTAGTGATAAAAAGTGCGATAAATGGAGGGTGGAGATAGAGAGAATGCATTTAACCTTGATAATGAAGTGGTGGAATTGGGAGTATAATTCACGCCATCTCAAATTCTCAATGCTGCCCTGTGCAAGGTACACTTTGGCACTGGCCGCTTTAACTGTCGTAGCAGACTCGGAAGCCTGGAATTTGAGCGGCAAAATGTCAATATTAATTTAACAATTAACCACCCCGTTAGCCATTAGTTAGGCTATCACCTCATTATTGTATGGGTTCATAAAAAATAAGATTGTGAAGGTTTGAACCTATAACCTTAGAGTTACAATTTTAACACTTAAACCACTAGGACAACTGATTATTTTGAAACTATTATTGACAAAGTTATATATAAAGGATTTAAGATTTTAGAAGATAATTCCGCAAACAATTTTGGACGAGATAATCTGAATCATATCAAATCATTTTATTTTGGAAATAATTTAGGAAGTAATATATATATAGGCGCAATATATTAGGAAGTAACACATCTTGGGTTTGTTTCGTGTTAACGGGTGGAGTCAGAGTTAAAAAAAAGTGTGTTAAATAGTAGTCGGGGTCAACATGAATTGCAGTTCACAAAAACGGGACCCGAAAATAACGGGTCACAGGTCATAAATTGTAATTCGTACATAAACATAAAGTACTAAAATAAATTCGCTAACTTATTAAATTGTTTTCATTGAATGTACCAAATCAAACACGTTTCTTTTCATCTTAATTATAGAAAATTTGACAGCAGGACATCCCAAGTTTAGCCTAAAAGAATATCGGTCAAAACGGGTTGAGTTATTAGTGGCCAGAACTTGATTAGGACAAAAATGGGCTATTAACCTTGAGCAACGGGTCACATCTGATTGTTTAAGATTTTTACAGTCCTACTATTTTGCGTTAATTATGGATAATAAAATAGAGTTATAACCAAGTTCATATAACAACCCGTGCAATTTTGCACGGGCCAATAAACTAGTTTGTACATTTCCAATTCCTCTGGTGGAAAGCAAAAACTGTTTTGGAAAATTGGTCAAAAACCACCTTGTTCTTACCCGATCCAACTTTGGCGGAGGGGCAATATAACGTTGGGCCAGTCAAACCGGTTCAACTGGGAATCAGCCAGTTATCTAGTCTGATCAGCACGAAAAAAATGGGAACCGGTTCGTTGTTGGCACGGTTTTAGTGAGAGTCCATTCTAAAACCAATTTGAAATATGAGGAATAACTCACTACCTTATGAACATGTTTCACCCACCTCAAAATCTCAAATCTCCGATGTGGGACAAACGCTTACACACTCACACATAAATTCCCCACAAAATAAACACAACACATATTTTTAGGTAATTGTGATTTTAATGTGAGTTCATTCAACTGAAGTTGAATAAGTATGATGTACAAAAGAAGGGAAACTGATTAATAAATTATAATTGGATTTTTCTAACATGTGCTCACAACTCCACTCGTTACATGTTAAAACTCTATTTATTTTCTTATTTAAATGATTAATCAACGAGATCTCATATTTAATCAAGGAAGAAAATGAAGTTTTAACATATGCCTTGTGCGCACAATTTTGAAAAAACAATTATAACTTAGGTATTATAGAATGGAATAATTTATCTTTTATAATAAAATGTTGTGGTGATGTGTGTGTAAGCTGTTTGTACCGCCAAGATTGCAATGTCAATCAATTCCGGGATACTACCTTGACTAAAAGATTGGATTATTCTTAGAAAATGTTGTGATCGTAGATTTATTCTCATTCAATTTGTCAAAAAAAGTCATTTGAGTTTTTTTTGCTACTTTATTTGTTTGAGTGACAATTGACTTATGCCCTTGATGATTCCGATGCATCATTTTGCTCTTATATATATGCTTAAATTTAAATTTACAAAAATATTAGTTAAATCTAAGTCAACCTAAAACAACTAGACTAAACTTACTGAATGTTATGAGTTATATGTTATACTCCCTCCATTTTTTTGGTTCTTTACGTTCGGTTTGAATTTGCCACTGGATTTTAGACCAAACTTAAGGAACCAAAAGAAATGGAGGGATTATCTAGTTTAATGTTTGATTATACTAGAGATGATCATGGGCCGGGCCTAGGGTAAAAAAAGTAGGCCCAATGTGCGGGTCGGGACGGGCTTTTCTTTTCGGGCTTAATCAGTCGGGCCAAGCCCGGTCCATTCGGGCCGAAGCTCGTGCTTTTTAAAATAATACTAGTATTACGTATCACCTAATTAATACGTTTTTTTTTATCACTTTACACATTAATATTATCTACTACTTGCATAATTAGTTTAATAATAAATTATTATACATTTTTAAAGAGGTTTTGATGTTATTTTCATAATTTACAATATGTTATCTTGTTAAAAGTAATATTTTTATTATTTTAATATGCTTTATCAGTTTATTCGCTACATTTAGCCTAATTTTGCTACATTGAGTAATTTAATTACCAAATTCGTCATAATACGACATCATTTATACTAGTTTACATAACTTAGGTTTATAAAATAAAAAAAAATTGTGTGTATTTTTAAAAGCGGGCCGGGCCAATTTTCGGGCCACGAGCTCGGCCCAATCCCGGCCCATATTATTGTGGGCTTTTTCGGGCCGGGCTTTGGGCCATTTTCGGGTCTAGTTGGTTGGCCCAAAACCGGGAAAAAGGTCGGGTCGGGTCGTGCCTGGGCCATTTGATCAGTTCTAGAATGTACCTACTCTAATCTGAATAAATTGACCATTGATTTTGAGTGTCGTAATATATATTCTCAGGTTTTATGTTTGTTATGGGGGAAAATTGCGTATCATGTTCATAAGATAAAACTAGATAGAGGGGAATCACTCCTGCTAAACGAATACCTTTTAATCATATTTGTTCCACATAATTTGAGCGTAAAACATTGTTTAAGATGAGGAGCTCGATATTTAGAGTCAATGGTGATGAAATGAGGCTCAAAGTGTGGAGTAAAAGTGTCGGGAAAAGAAGGGTCGTGTAAGAGAGTTGATTATGGATTAAGTAGAGAAATCGATGCAGGGTAAAGGAATGTTGGGGTCGGTTAGGAAAGCTGGTGTGAGTCACCTAGGAAAAGTGACTGCATGCGTCGTGTAGGAAACTCGACAGTGGGGAGGAGGAGCCTACTATGAAAGATGACATCGATTGGGTAGATATTTGACGAGTGATTAGTGCGGGTAGCGTAAAGGGGTCCATGTGGGCTTATAGTAAGGTCGATGGTTAGTCTGGTAGGCTATAGAAATATACGAGGTTCAAGGACGGGGTTGAGCTATTTAGATTAGGAGAGAGCAAAACTCAGTTCAGGACCGAATACCGGTCCGGATCGAGCAATTCTAGACTGATATTCAACTCTAAATTTGATTGCAAAAACGTGACTCGTAAATTTGTCACTCGAAAGACTATTTCAAAGAGGGAGAAGAGTACGCTATACGCGTAGTCGCATAAGAAGGCCAAACCCCCCTTAGCGATTTCTATTTCTCTTGGTTGATCACCCAACGCAACCCAAAATTTTACCTAAACGTGACCTTCTAGAGTTGCTTCCTCAAAATCTCAGAAAATAATCACATATTAATATTTCTCTCTCCGCTTGTTCCTTCCTTGTCACATTTCTTTCTCTGGGTGACTGCCTGTCCTGCCTTCGACGATGATGGCGAGCATTATTGGTATTATTATAATAATCGTCATTATTATGCTTCTCCTAATCATCCTCTTCTTCTTCCTCGCCTTCTTCAAACCATGGCGTCTCCTCTCTCTCTCCTCTTTCCGCTCTCCTCTCTCCTCCTCCTCCTCCCCCTTCAAGGTCCCTTTCTCTCTCCTCTCTCTCTCTCTCTTTTCTAGGTTTTTCTGATTTCTAATCATTTCTGCCTCAAATGTGATTTTGATTATTATTTGATCATGATGCATTTTCCTATGATTTATTTTTATTGTATGTTTTTTTTTCGGATCACGAGATTGCGATTTTTTATTTATCGATTTATCAATCTGATTTTTGTTTAGTGTTGATTTAATGTTGCAATTTGTCGTGTTAGTTTTATGAATTTAATGATCAGTGATTTGCTGGGCCGGCATTTGCGTTAGTTAATTAGAGGCGTCTGTGTTACGATATCGTGATGGTTTTTGGGGTTGGAATGCTGATTGGGGGGTATGGGTAGCTTGAATCGTAAGGTTAGTATAATATCATGTGCAAGTAAGAAGTGTCAACGAAATTAGTGTGGTTGACTTCGCCTACGCGTTTTTGTTGCCATTTTCAGCTTTGTATAAATCGCGGGACTAAGGATTTGATTTTGCTTTAAGCTGCTGAAGTTGATGCGAAAATGCACATTCTAATTTTTGGTAGAGTAGATTTAGGAGGCCTTTAGTGATCAAAGTTCGCGTCTTTCTGTTTGTGGAAGGGCTTCTATGTTGTTTGGTATGATAGTGAAGTCTAATTGGCTGTTACTGTGCTCGATATATAGTGTTGCGCTGCCCTTCCGGTATATGAAATCTCTGTTAGAGAAGTTAATGTTTGCTTTTATAGGGCGTCTGGATATTGCATATGACTTATAAATCATTGTGCGTTTAAAATGGACATGGTATTTACGTTTACTTTATTGTATGCAGGCTAATGATATAGAGAGGCCGCTTTTGAAAGAAGATTCTGTTGTTCTCCCAAGTCACAAAAATGAGCATGGTTTAAGTTTGATCCCTGAGGCTTCTCAAACGGAAGGCGATTTTAGCTCACCTGGAGCACATGGCCTTACTCATAAGCAGAGGCCTCCCCCTCTTGCCCCTCACTCAACGCTAGGTAGACTGCATTCCCTTGTTATGTTGGTCAATGTATTCTGGCATTCGGATGGTTGAAATTTTGCTACTGAAGCAGATTAGTTCAGCTTTTGTGGGTGTTTCCATTGCCTAGAAAGGTTTTTGTGATAGAATCTTGCTTCTATGGATCTTATAACTTCTGAAAGCTTGTTCTCAAATTCTGGAGGTGGCTGAAATATTCGTCCATGAGCACATTTCATTGCTTGGGTTCAAATAAATTATTTGGAACTTTCAGACTGCTTTTATTTTATATAGCCTTCTTGCTTATATGAGATGGGGGGATGGTTCACATTCGATGGCGTGTGCTTCCATTTTACATCCACAAATGGTTTTCGTATCGACCAATTGAAATTTTTAAATCTTTGGAAGGTTGTCTAGCCAAACAACTTTATGTATATGTAACTTTTGGGGCCTACTTTTTTGTTAGTTCTGTTTTCTCTGTTCATCCTCTGGGCGTATGCGGTTAGGTTGACTGTCTCAGTGTCTCCCTGATGCATATGTGTGATTTTCAATTGACATATATGTTGGCACAAAGATAATTGGGAATATTGACAAAGTTCGTTTGGTAGACCAGTGGTGTGAATCCTATAGTATGTTTTCTCCTATTGGGATGTAGATCCGTTAATTTGCTTTTGTAGCAATGTTTCATGATATGATTATGCATAACGCTCAAGCAGTTTTAATTCTTTGACCTTCTCAATGGTTCAGGAGGTAGTCTGGTTCTAGATATTGGTGATCATTCTGAAGACATGTTAGTTGGTCAAACACTGAGACGGCCCTTGTTGCCAAGCAGTTTTGCTGGAGAACAGAAGCACAGTACAAAAGAAGGCCTCAATAATGATTCAAGAAATAAGCGTGTTAAACTTATAGAAAGCTTATCCAATCAATTTCAAGCTCAAGGTACTTTGCTTACTTTTCAACAAAAAAGCCTTCAATTGTTTTGGGATTGTCTAGCGTGTCACTGCATATTCTTGTTAGATGTGCAGAAAGCTGCCTCTCTTTGGAAGTCATCACTGGTCCTGCGAGCGGTCTTCATTATAAGGTGCGGTCTACAGATGCTTCTATACTTCCACTTACTCTTGGAAGGGTCCCACCTAGTGACTTGCTGCTGAAAGATTCAGAGATCTCGGGAAAGCATGCTATGATAAACTGGAATCCAAATGTACTTTCTTGAAGGATTTATAGTTGAACATCTTTTCACAATACCTTAATGCAATTTTAGTTTCTGACCTATACATTTTGTGTTGTTTCCCTTTCAGAAGTGGAAATGGGAGCTAGTAGACATGGGTAGTCTTAATGGGACTCTTTTGAATTCTAAGGCTATTAATCATCCTGATTCAGGGAGCAGAACATGGGGTGAGCCAAAGGAGCTCATTGATGGTGATGTAGTTACTCTTGGGACCACTTCCCAAATAAATGTAAGTTCTTATGTCTTTTGCAATCATCTTCTAAAACTTTTAGAGCCTTTAATGAGGTTCTTTCACTCAGCAGGGTGAGGGGGTGAGATTCAGATGAAGTTGACGATTTAACTCGATAAAAGTCCACCATTTTGATTAGTACATTATGTCCCAAAGTTATAAAAACAATGAATAGCTGGCTTCGTTGGAAATAATCTATTTTTCTACTTTCTTTTGGATCGAAAATCCCAAGATTATCAATTTTGAGTCTAGATTTTGGCCCTTTGCAGCTTTGCTGCCCCTGAAGATTACTTTTGTGTCGGCAATATGAATGTGTTGTTCTTTGCAATGTGGTGCTGTAAATATGATACTACAGTAAACTTTTCTCTAGTCCTTGAGTATCTTTCGACTTTCCGTGTTCTTGGCACATTCTCTTGTGGTGTGATCGTGTACGTTTACACCTGTTGAAGCAGTGGGTATCAGTGTTTTTCTAAGAGTCCCGTATTGCCCCTTTTTTTTATGTGTTTTGCTTCTCAAGTCACATCTCATTCTGATTGCAGTTGTGATATATTGGAATCCAAGCCTTTTACTATCTTAGGACCAACTCCTGGAATTTAATAGCTTCATTTACCTTTTTTTTTTCCAACTTATTAGCTTTCTTTCACTGCCAGTAATTAGTATTAAGGCTCTTCTTTATTAAGCTACCTGTACCCTTTAGAGATGGTCTTAGAATCGCTATTTCACTGTATGTGTACGTTTGTGACATCTGTCTTCTTCTTTTCTTGATATGCATTTTTGTGAGCCTGTTCTGTTCTGTTCTGTAGCATACATTTTATATGTGCAGGTCCAGATTATGTCCCTGACTGACTCAGAGATTCCGTTTGGAGTAGGGATTGCTTCGGATCCCATGTCTGTACGACGGGGAGGAAAAAAGCTTCCCATGGAAGATGTCTGCTATTACCAATGGCCGCTTCCTGGGGTAGATCAGGTATCTCAGAACTCAGCAGTTTAAGCGTCAAAGTCAGGAGTGTTGGTTCTTGTAATTCATGAAGGATATAATTCAGCTTCTGTTTCCAACAGTTTGGAATTTTCGGGATTTGCGATGGACACGGTGGAGCTCTTGCGGCTAAATCTGTGAGCAAGTTAGTAATCTTGGCCGTCTTGATTAAACTGCAATATTTATTGTCAGAAGTCTTGGATGCACAATTCTTAGTCAGCCTTTTACTGAACTTGAACATTACACACTAATAATTGGAATCTTAAAAAATATTTGATCTTCCTTTCCTGCGGTCCTTGATATCTTGATTTTAGCTTTTCAAATGTATTACTTAAGTAGACTTCATCTACTGTTAATGTACTTCTATGGCATGCTTTTTTGTACCGAAAGTCTGCCTTAAAGAGTGGTTTGTGCTGTCTAATTAACCTGCTGCAATGATGTGGTTTCAGGATTATTCCAGAGAGAATTGCATCTATTTTGTCGGAATCATCTAGAAGGGAAAAGGTTTTGTCTCATCAGGATGCTTCAGATGTCCTTAGAGATGCCTTCTCCCAAACAGAAGCATGCCTAAATAACTATTATGAGGTTCCATTTCTTATACTCTTTTCCTCGTGACGTGAATATGAAGTGCTCTTTAACACAACTTTTTTTCTGGTTAAACTTGCTCAAGTTGTACGACACTATTCTGGCAGCATGTAATCTGTATTCTGTCTCTTGCTAGTTGACTTTGTATATAGCCTTCTTGGAAACGTATTTTATACTACTTGATATTCTCTCAGCGAGAAAAATCTGATTCAATCTTTATCTAAGATAATCCAATGTGCTTGAGCCTAGTTGAAGCTGTCTGGAAAATACGGAGTAATTGCAATCTTGTGCTTCAGGAAATGAAATGAAATGAACTGTGAAATAAAATAGGCATAAACTCTTGCACTACAAACAAATTTGATATATTGAACTACTTGATGCTCCTGTCTAGCTGCATCATCGAAAATGCGATTGTTCATTTCCGACCATAGCACATAGATGGTTGTCAACTAGCAAATAGATGGTTGTCAACTAGCAACATCTCTTCAATTTTTTCGTCCAACATCTGGTATGTTTTACGTGCCATCGGAACTCATACTTGAGACTAAGGAGTCGTTTGGATAACCTCAAAATCCATAGGAGTTTCATTTTCCTAGAAATTGGATTTTTGTTGGGTTGCTTCTTGCTTGGATAACCCATTTTTGTAAAAGTGGAGGAATTGGGACATACGCCTTAAAATAATTGAAAACCATAGCACATGCTTCATACCTCATTCTATTCCCCTACATTTTCCGTGAGAGACTTTTTTTTTTATTTAAATAATTGAAAACCGGAGTAAATGCTTCATATCTCATTCTTTTCCCCTACATTTTACGTGAGAGACTCCTTTTTTTATATCTTCTATGAGAGTGTCAGATAGGCTAGGGTCGGGTAGGATTTGATACCAATGAGTATATGACCATATACTTGAGTATTGTATCGGACACAGCTTAATCTTATTCTGTTTTAATTCATTATTGGTTTGGACAAACATTGTCCACCTCTTCACTTCTTCAGGTGTGGTGCTTTTGTCTAGTCAATTCTATAATCTCTTAAGTGTATCTGCTAGATGATTATGGTGTACTTGGTATTAAAGTTTTGAGTGGTGCAAAGTAAAGCCATTGGTTCTTCCAGTTACAGACTATACGGTTAATACATTATTTATGACTATCAGTGTTAGAGGTTCTGCATATTCACTGTGCATTTGTTCTATTTTCCTTTTTTTTGGATTGATTTACAAAATGCTTTGTATTCAAAAGTCCCTCCTTCGTGTAAGACTTTCATTTATCAAATGAATACCCAGTTTCGAATTTCGGAGATTGCTCACAGCTATTTGTTCTTTCAGGGTTGTACTGCAACAGTGCTGCTTGTTTGGGCCGATGGTGATGAAGGTTTCTTTGCTCAATGTGCCAATGTTGGAGACTCGGCCTGTGTACTGAAGTAGGTCCTTATATAGTATCTTTATTATGCATATCATAGTTATCTATTGGAACTGTCTCATTCTCTTGGCTGCCTTGGACCCTGAACTCTATCAGTTATTTTGCCTGGGTTTTATAGTTTGCGAGACTGCTTCCATGTTGGGATGTGAATGATTATCAATTATAGCTAAAAATTACCAATTTAGTAAATTTATTTTTATAATTTTTTTTTTGTTATTGATCAGAAAAGTACCTTGTCGTTGCAATGGTATGCGCAACATATTTGGTGTCCCAAATTATATATATTGTACTTAGCTAGCTTTAGATTAGCTAGACTTTTGTATGACGAGGCCTCCCCCTTGCTAGGTTTTAGAATTCATTTGTGATTCTGTAAAACACAAGGGTGAACTTTTATGGTTTTGAAATACGAAGCTACTATCAAAAAATCAGGAGAACATCTTAAAAGCTCATCCAACCACCCTAGAAGCTAATATCGCCTTATCAGCAATAGTAAGATCATATCTAATCTGCATTTATATTAATACTTTTTTTTATTGTGCTTTGAAACTCTATATTACTTGGGGTTGCTTGGATTGAGCGTAATATACCGTAAACAAAGTAAAAGATGAGTTTAATGGTGGTGCCATGGTGTATATAGGACTATAGGAGTGTAGGAGTGTAGGGAGAGAAGTAATAGTTACCCAACTACCCCCTAGGGGTAATCCATTGCTCCTCCACTCCTCTCCTCTCCTCCTTCCTCTACCACCATCTTTTCTATCATTCCCCCCTTGTTTTACCTTCTATTACCCCAGTAATAAATACCCCCACATGCAGGGAAGCCCATACAGTGATTATACAAGGGCCGATGAAGGAAATGCAGTGCAATAAGAAGGATAAAGATGAGATGCAAATTGAGTTGCCATACATGTTCTGCCTGCGCTTGCTTTTCTTTCTTGGCGAGAAGTTATAGAGCATATGTAATACTATACATGCGTCTTTTCTTACTTTGACAGCCTGCCTGTATGAGAATTATTATGTGGCTGTGTGACAGCTGCTCTTTCATGTTCTATTATTAGATTGCTGATGGCAAAATACACTGTCGCTCTATAATGTCATTTACTGTATTTAAATTATTTTGAACTTTTTGGCAGCATTGATGGAATACAGCTAAAGATGAGTGAAGATCATAGGATAACTAGCTATTCTGAGAGACAACGTATTAATGAAACAGGAGAGCCATTAAAGGATGGAGATACGCGTCTTTGTGGTACTACGAACTTTTATTTTGCACTACTTTCTGTGTCCCTGATTATCTGTGTTGTTAACAACACTTGGATCAGCTGAATGTTTAGCATTTTTTGGAACCAACTACCACAGTAGAACTAAGACCTGATATCTGAATGTGCTTTCAGGCCTAAATCTTGGTAGAATGATGGGGGACAAATTTCTAAAGGAGCAAGATGGTCGATTCAGTTCAAAGCCGTACATAAGTCAAGTTGTGCGAATTGGTCAATCAAGTGAAGCCTTTGCACTGTTAGCTAGGTGAGCTTACTTTTACACTTGAGCTGGAGGGCTAGAGCCTATCATCCTACAGCATTTCCTATATATGCCTTTGTTATTATTCGTAATTGTTTATCTGGAAATTTCATTAAACCATTATGTCGATTTACGACTTATATGACCAATCATCTTGTGTGGAATACACCTGTTTCAGTATTTTCTTTGAATTTGTTTGTTCTATTTATGGAGTCACCTACTGATTCAAACTATTGGTGTTTTTGGAATACAGTGATGGTTTATGGGATGTCATCAGTGTAAAGAAGGCGATTCAGCTTATACATCAGGTAATATAGTGACCGTGCATGCTGACCAGATTGCCCACCCTGGTTCCATATCTTAATCGCTTTGAATATTTGTTGTGGATACAGGCAAAGGAGAAATATTCTACAGACAAGAAGGCTTCCTCGGAGAAGATAGCTAATTATCTGTTAAATGAGGCTAGAGCACTGCGTACAAAGGATAACACATCCCTGGTATATGTAGATTTTGATGCAGCTTTCAGAACCTTGCGTAAATAGGATGCTTGAGGTGTAATATTGTAGGCTTGGGTAGATAATGATCTCGTCTTCCTAAGAGTTTGTGTGCTGCCCGGATGATCAACATCTCGGGTAAATGCTATGTCATATGGTGTATTCTTCAATTTCTCCGCCCTACACTGATGGAAGATGTGTACGGGTGAGCTGTAAAAGGGCAGTCTATCAGGGCGCCAGATAGCTCAAATTGCTGAAAGATGGAAGGTTATGGTCATCTGGAGCTAGGAACTGTGAACCATGTCAAGTGATGCAGCCCATAGTTGTGAGTCAACTTGAAATGAAGCATGATGTCAAATACATGCTGTCCCCTGCTATCCCCCCCCCCTGGTGTGAAGCTCGACTTCTGGAAGCTGATATCACTTTCCGTCAGGAGTAGATTTGAAACTGAACATTCGTTGTGGACCAAGGTGACGCAGGAAGATCTGCGTAAGGTATGTAGACAATCGAATGTTGAACATGTCTCAGTCATGAGTTGCTTGTTAATTTACTAGCTGCGACCTGCGAGACAAGATTCGGAATTCCTTTACCTATCCTATGTAAATATTATAGTGATGGGATTAGGAATGCTGACCATTGTTGGTGATGGTTCTGTTAAATAAGTTCTACCTTGGGTTTAAATCCAGTGGTGGACTCGGATGGGTGTAAATGACTTGTGGGTAGAGTGAATTGTATCTTTTGTAGATAACTCAAGTGTTCAGCACTGTCGATGCATCTGTTTTACTCTAATGTCAAAATTAATTTTGTACGTCTTATTTTGTTGTTGACTTCGTTTAATTTAAAGCGGTTATTTGGTTGTCGAGCAAATCATGGGAATTTAGAATTCCTATGAATTCAAAAGGATAGACTTATATGCTCGGCCAAATGTATGGCCTCAATTTCTACGTAACGTAATAGAGGTATTGCTTACCTCTTACATTTAACCAAACAAGATCATCTCGATTCTCTACTTTTTCATTTCCAAATTCCTCATACCAGACTAACCACTACGTCCAGGTTTGTAACTAAATGTGAAGGGACTAAATTTGTAGACGGTTAGTCGATCATTTTGAATCTTGCATTGGTATGCGAACTTCTACCTCTAATCACTAATCATTTAATTGATATGTACGCAATCCACCGTATCATACACTACCAAGTCTACATCCACGTTCGGCCTACATATATTACGACTATGACATTGTTTCACGGCTCAACACTCGCATCTATTAATTGGACAACCATTCTTCGTCCCCGTTAACCTAACTGCTAAAACCCTTGTTGTCAGTTGTCACTAGTTACAACTTTCACAATTTACACACCAAAACCTCCGAAACCCCTCTAAACCAAAAACTTCCTTCAACAAGAAGCTACCAATAAATGGGGAAGAAGAAGAAGAGAGCGGAATCCGAACAACAGCAACAACAACAAGAGGAAATCACGGCGAACAAGGCTGCTGCTGCTGATGAGCTCATCAATGGCGACGGAAGTTCGGAGAAGAAGAAGAGCAGCAAAAAGAAGCGTAAGCGAAGCAAAACAGCAGCAGAAGAACAAGAACAAGAAAAAAGTGGGATTGATATTAAAGTCAAGGAGGAGGAGCAAAAACCTAAGGTTATCCCCACCGTCAGCATAGCCATTCCTGCTACCATCATTGGCAACGCTCAGTCTCTTGAACTCGCTACTCGGGTAGTTATTTTAACTTCTCTTTTACGCCTCCTTCTCGATTTTTCGCATTTTTGTTGTGTCTATTTAGATATGTTTAAGTGGTGTTTCATTGCGTATTTGAAAATTGGGGTTGTTGGGATTGTTACCATGAGTAATTTGTTTAGGGTATTAGAGTTCGAAACCCGTCTGTATTGATATTGCCCTTTTGGTTATCTTGCAACCTAAATGAAGAGGAAGTGTTGCTAATAGGCCAATGCAGAAGTGGGGGATAAAAAAATCAATTGAACTTGGAAAATGTCTTTTTTTTTTTACATTGTACATTCACTTGTATTTCACGTATCCACATTATGGTTTGTTTGGGATCATGGCATCGGAATTCAATTTGAGAACTTGGCCAATTCTAGTGTTTGGGAACTCATTGGACTTGGAATTGGAATTGACCCAATTCGTCTCCAATTCTTAGTAAGTGTAATAAAGATAGTATTTTTAAATCAAGCCAAAGTAGATGTCTTTGAATTCCAAGTTCCCAAAGGCAGCGATGAGAAGTTAGGCATTATATGTATTGGGCATTTGTAATAAGGTCATGTAGAAATGTAATGATATCTACGCTTGTTATGGACTCGTTCAGTGGAAAGTTTTGTGACTTTTGGGGTGAATTTTCAGCTTGCAGGTCAAATTGCAAGAGCAGCAACAATTTATCGAGTTGACGAGGTTTGCATTTCTTATTGTTTTCTGTTTATCATTTTGTGGTTGAATATGCTGGAGTGTTTGTTTGATTAGGTTTCTTGAACTACAGATTGTGGTATTTGACAACAATAGGAATTCACTTGAGGAACCTCTGGATGTTTCAAGTACGGATCCGAATGAAAGTAATGCAGCCTTCTTTATGAGGATTTTGCGGTACCTTGAGACACCACAATATCTAAGAAAGGCTCTCTTTCCGAGACATAATAATTTAAGATTTGCAGTGAGGACTCTTACAACTTAGTGTAGATCTTTCTTCTTGCTCCCAATTTTGTTTCATGAAGACTGGAGAATGTTGTTTAAATTCATTATTTACTGTAGGGCTTGTTACCTCCACTTGATGCACCACATCATTTCCGCAAGCATGAATGGGGTTTGTATAGAGAAGGTATTGCCTTTTGTCCTACCTTATTTTAGGGCCTGATGACAATCATACTTATGCTGAATTTTGTTCCATCTTCTCTGTTTATGTTTTACTTAAATGTATGTACTCTTCATAGCTATTTGATATATTGGTTGAGATTTGGAGGTGGCTTCTTTGGTTAAATGAAGTGTATGCATTTATTATCTGTAACAGCTAACGATCTGGCTAGGAGGAATTGGGATTGTATGAATGGTAATGATAGCGCTATACTTACAGGGATGCTTGCCTAGAGAATCATGTAAATTCTATTGCCATAATTTCATCTGTTTAAAGTAACTTGGTCATCTTTGACCAAATTGAACAGATAATGAATTGAAAATATATTATTAATTGTCAAGATGAACTCTTTTAAATCTATAACCCTCAAAATAATCATTTTAACATCATGCTTATAGTCCAGTATGGTTCTGAGAGAGTGACATATTTATGGAGCTTTGAATTCCCATGTAGATTATAATTATCTTCTACACTGTTATAGGTGTAACTTTGGGAGAAAAGGCTCCAAACTCTGTTGGTACATTGGTTGATGTGGGCCTTAGCCAGGTATGCTGTTTTTTCAACAACTATTTCAAATGTTATCCTAATCAACTTACATTGTTGACCTTGGATAGTACTACACCAATCAATTAACTCCTACCCTATTACCCTGTGTTATCGAGGTCTTGGAATGTGGTATGATATTTGATGCTCGTCTTAGTTATCCATCAAAACTTTAGCCTAGTAGGCTATTTGCGAATAATGATGTCCAGAAAGAGTCTATGTCTGTGACTTTATTTTACTATTTGAGAGTAGTTTAATTTAAGAAGGCTATCAACTCCCTACTGTATGTTTTTCCCAAAGGTTAGACAAGCATACAAACTTCTGTCCTAAGACATGGGCTAACAGCTGAGCTATATTAAAGTGAGCTAATCAACTATGTCGATTCTTCTTCCCCCAGTTTGATATAGCGTCTAGAAGCAGTGCTTGAAAAAAGGATGTGGGGATTGAACGAAAAGTAGGTGAGGTATGTATAATTTTTCTAGCCAAGGACTTGAAGTTGGGTGCTCTCCACAAAACAAAAGTCTGTCTGTTCTTTTACATCTTTCTATCATTCTATGTGATATGGCTACTTTTATAGGGCTACAGATGAAAGTATTGAAAAATAAGGCTCTCTAGGGTTAGAATGAGTATGGCAAGTAGATAAGTTTTGCATACGCTTATGTCGTGTACTGGTCTTATACTATGTAAGCTCCAACACTAAAGCTAAAAATTGAAGCTTTAAATCTCAGAAGGTACATAGGAACAGGTGTATACTGTATATATGCCTTTCCCTAGAATGTGAATGCAGCCCTAGCAGGTTTGAGATTCGTAAAGGCAGGTCTACATGCTTAGTTTAAGGAGGTGTGAGGCACACCAAGGCGATGGGTTACCATGAGGTGCGAGGCGAAGGCGCATATCCCATGCACACGAGGCACACTCATTTAGTGAACGCCCATTTTTAAAAACAATGTTTTACAATAATACCCCTTTTTTGGTATTTAAAGAGGAAAGAAGTACTCCCTCCGATTCTTTAGATTTGCCCCATTTTCCTTTTTTGGATGGTGCAATTGCCCCATTTCTATTTCTGGGTAGCATTTGCCTAGAAAAGACCATTTTATCCTTCATTAAAGGTAGGACATACCCCATTTGCATATGGGCAAGTGCCCTTTAGTGTAAAAAAAACAAGGCTGCCCCACTACTATTAAACTTCTTGCCACATGAAATAGGGCAAATCTAAAGAATTGAAGGGAGTATAAACTAGGGATTAAGGGGCAAAAGGAAGGGTAGAAGTAAAGTTAAAATTGGAATTTGCAGTAGTCATGCGCCTTGGGTGCGTCTCAAGCTGTTGAGGCGATGCCAGCTGTGCCTCATGGTGCCTTGCGTCTAGGCACACCTGAGGCGCGCTTCTTTAAACTAAGGCTACATGCTAGGTTCTCCACAACCTTTTGGAGGGATTATTAAGTTGTGGTGGTGGCTTTGCAAGAGTATAATATGACATTAATTTTTTGAAGAACATTATTATTGGCCTCCCTAAGATTTAGCAATATGTTTTGAAAAGTTTAGTGTAACTTTGGAGTGGTTCTCCATTAATTCTTTTGCTATTGATGCAGAACGTTGTCATTGATCAAGTACATGGACCAGGGGTGAGGGTCACTGTTGCAATGGGGAATGAGGAAAATCTAAATTATGGTATGTCCTCTTATATATATTTCTGATCATATAACGAGTTTATAATGATCTGGATTCCATTTCATATATGTCATGGTCTACACCTTTATGGTCTGTGTTCATTATCTGATCTCGCTAATTATGAAGCCTGCTTTTAAGCTGTCTGCATTCCATCTGTATAACCTAATCTTCTTTGCTTCTGAGCTTATATTGCCATCTGGTCTTTGAAGAGGTGTTACATCAGGTTGTCTCTTCTACCACTCCAAAGGAGGAACTGGGCATGTACTGGGGTTACAAAGTGCGCTATGCTCCGAACTTGAGCTCTGTTTTTGAGAACAGCCCATATGAGGTATGCGTTAGTTTTGCTAGAAAAGCCGTGGATTGAGGAACTCCTTTCCTCAGATTCCTAATAAATTCTTTGTTTTTTTGACTTTGTAGAATGGTTATGATTATGTGATTGGCACTTCTGAGCATGGCGTAGTTGTCAAGTCATCTGAACTACACATACCTGCTTTCAGGTGTGTTTTTCATTGACAAATGATCTTTTAGTGGATCTCCTGGTGATAACTTTTTAGTCATCGTTTGATTATTGTTAAATGATTAAGCTTTGTTTAAATTTCGGGTCGATCTATTCACCTGGGGGGGGGGGGTATTTTAAGTCTTGTTTGTAAAAGTACCGTTGTTTTAGATAGGACTTGTAACACTAAAGCCTCGTTTGGTTCAGTCTCTGTGGTATGGATTTGTTGATTCCCAAAAGCCGGCTCCTCTTGTAGATTGCTTTCTTCTACATGTCTCCCACCTCTCTTAAAAATACTTTAAAGAGAAAAAAAATTGCTTCTCAGTGTTCACGCAATAAACTTGCCGCCTATCAGGTCTACCACCATATTTGAAGATTAAATTGTGTTCGACGTCATGACGGTGGTTGAGTCGGTGTTCAACGTTACAATACGTAAAGGTAGGCCATGGTCATCATGGCTGCTATGGTGTTGGCTGTTTGATAATTGAATCGCAGTGGCTGCTACTGGCCTGGTTTGGCCGTCTGAGTAAAATGTTGCGTTGTCGCAGGGCCTGTTAGGATGGTATGGATTTTGCCATGGTCAGGGTGGCTGCCATTGAGGATGTGCTAGATTTGTGGTGATTGTTATGGGTCATGTGGTAGTCAGCTGTCTAATATGGTTGGAGTCGGTGGTGGACTGGTGGCAGTGGCAGTGATTGGGATAAATGGGTTAAAGACTGATGATAGATGATGTTAGGGACGTTGGTTGAGTGGGCGTTGGCATTGGTTGTTATGGACATGATACTCGACCTGATGGAGATTTGTGATTGAGGTTTGATGGTTGAATTTTTTTGTGTAAGGAAGAATTGTATTAATAATCAAGAGAAAGATATAGGAGTGGAGGAAAGGGAATCCTTCAACAAACATAATAGCAAACTACAGGTTCCCCCAATTATATTGTAAAATTGTGATAGGATAATTCCCTAAAAGTACCGGAAGACTTAGCCCATAAGGACGCAAAGTAAACAATTGAATCCCAAACATAATCAAGGGGGTGAGAAACCCAGAAAATGTGGGAATTCCTCTCCAACCAAAGACACCATAGGATTGTTATAAAAGCTCACTTTCATAGAATTTCTGATCCTTATGACACCTCAGCATATTGGATTTGCAAGTGCTCCACAATCCCTGCGATGTATACGACCATTCTCCTCACATTAAAAAGATGAATCCAAATATGTTGAGTAAACTTACAACAAAGAAGCGAATGCTCAATCGTGTCATTGTTACGCCAACATAAAGAGCACATGTGCGGAGAGAGATACATAGTAGTTTGTCTCCGTTGAATCATATCATTTGTATATGTCTTGCCTAGCGCCATAATTCATACAAAAGCACGAACCTTCATAGGAGCCTTTTCCAAATAGTTTTAGCAATAGGGAACACTGGATAAACTGAGGGCAGGTTTATGTGAGCAAGGAAAGACTTACATGACTAAACTCGTGTCCCACTAACAGTCCGAATCCTTGAATCAACCTCATTAGAGACATGGACTGAATCCAGTACAAATAACAGCTTAGAAAGCTCCTATATCTCCCGATCATGAGGAACTCTACGTACGGCTGGTTGATGAGGGTCTTGATGTTGTGGATTGGAAGGCTGGTTGTACGGCTTTGCCGTTGTTGGCGTCTACAGTAGTGCAAGAGCGGCACCGAAGGCTGCCGACTTTAGGGTTTAGGAAACGTAGAATACTGATACCATGTAAGATAGTGAATACCGATAATTGATGTATCATTATTGAAGAGGCAAGACCTCAGTATACAATACACTAACATTAGAGATGATTCCACCACTAACCTGGTAACCTCAACTCTAGAATATTTCTAGAACATATTCCTATGCCATGCTCATGCCATGCTCTATCAATGATGAAGCGAGGATGGCGAGGAATATGTAGTATTGTAAGATTAGGTGTCAAGTATATATATATTTTTTAAATTTAATCATCTATAACAGGTTTCATTTGGTTTCATTTTGAGGTTGGGGGATTCTGCACCCCCTTCCCGATTGGACCAGCAAACAATTGGAATTGGGTTCCCTATTCCATGACATGAACCAAAAAGGGCCTACCAATTTGCTTTCGTCCCTATCCATTATATTATCATATTGTTTATTCAACTTTTTAAAGTTTGAATCCGCCTGGTGGTTAAGCTGGCAAGTGATGTTGAAAACTCTGGTACTCTTCGAGGGGCTGTATACTCGTTCTTTGTGTTCATGGTGCATGTTTACTCATTCTTCGTGTTCATCTACTTCCATTATCAAAATTGTGTTTTCTTTTTGTTTTTAGCTTGTGATAGGCCTTGTGGGTGAGGTAACTAAATTTGTATTCATCTAACTAATTGATGCTGTTCACTTATGAGGTTTAACTGCAACTTTGTTCATATCTAGGCACCTATTAATTGCTTTTGGTGGTCTTGCTGGCTTAGAAGAGTCCATCAGGGAGGACAAGAAGTTAAAGGTGGTCCATTTTAAGACTTGTCCATCTACTATTCGTGTCTGCTTACATTTCTGGTTGATTTGAAATATCCATCCTCTAAACCCAACTCCTTCACATAAATACTGCCTTATTATGTTGTTTCTGATTATATGTTTGTCATTTACCAGGGAAAACCCGCCCGCGATGTGTTCCAGACATACTTGAATTTATGCCCTAATCAAGGGAGCCGTACTATCAGGACAGAGGTAATAAACACTCCGTAATTTCCATCGTTTGCATTTCTGAAGAAAAATTGATTTCCAAATATTGCCCCAGTTCTTTATAATGCTTTTCATTACAGGAAGCAATCTTTATATCACTACAATATTTTCAAGAACCGGTAAGCCGAGCTGTGCAAAATGGGAAAGCTTCTGATTAGGGTAGAGTTGAACCTGGCTGGTCTTATATTGCTGGAGATTGGAAGAATATGGATATAGCCTGCAGAGCCATTGCAGGCTCTCAAGGCAGTCATACAACGGTTGTTTGGGAAAGGCCGTGTAAATTCATTGACAAGCTGTGTTCAGTTCATCTTCAAATTGAAGCAAACTTTCAAAGGAAAATAGCCAGAATTCATCGTTGGTAGACTTTCCGCCACAGTGGGGTATAGTTGGAGAAATTTCGTAAACGTTGATAGAAGCCATTTAGTTCTCATCGCATCATCTGTCATGTATTGTACCCCCAAAGTAATGGGGCTGATGGGTATCATCTTTGTAGTTTGTAGCTGACTGCTGACTCCCAGATGCTTTTTACTCATATCAATGGCAATTACTACATTTTGTCCTAAAGCACTCTCTATTTTCGGAGTATTGATTTTGCTGAAGGCAATAAACACAGTTGATGGAACAAATTCGCCTAATTTAGGTATTGGTACCAGATTTAGTACTTCATGTACACGGAACTCTATTCAATTGGTGTGATCTATGCACTGAGTTTGGGTGTTAATAATTCAATTAGACCACATGTATGAACTTGTAGGAAGATATTGAATACTGTAACTGAGCAGTGATCCAATTAGAGTAAAATCCGAAATGAGACATGAAGTAGGACAAAAGATGTGATCTCCTCGAATATGAAAACTTTTACCTGTCTTTGTGGGAATTTTCGCGGCATTCATATCATTGGTGATGCAATGATACTTGTACAAGAAACAAATACGGAGTATATACTCCAATTCACATTGATCTTAGTGGCCGTTTGATTCATAGTCATGTGAAAATTGCTAGACTTTATTTGGCCAAATCCGGTAATTTCATATTCATGTGAGTTTGCTACGCATATTTGGCCAAATCCAAAAAATAATATTCCACGTGAATTTCTAATCACCTAGGGCTAGGGGTCTAGGTAAGCAACTTTCCCATCTCGCAGGAATTGTAATCTCCGAGAATTTGCAACTCATGTAATTTATTTCAATCACACAGCCCACCCAATAGTACAATTTCTAGAAGTACTGTGATTCGATAAGGAATCCAACCACCACTTATTTTTCACAATTTTACTTTGTACAAAAAAAATCACAATTGTACACAATTAATCAAGTAGTCCCTCCATTTCACTCAATTGTTTACGTTGGACTTGATTTCCCCTCATAAAACCCGGTTCAACGTAAAAAAAATTAAATGAATTTGAGTTGAGTATAACTGTATAAGGGGTAGGTATCCTCTAGAGGATCCTCATCCGAGTACAAGTATCTTTTGTAGATATGGGAGGACCGTATGGTTGTATGAGCAAGAGCTGGATTTATTAGTACAGGCGTGCAACTACAATGCTACATAATTTCTCCCTTGCCTGATTGCCTCTTGCCCAAGAAATCAAACAGCTATAAGATCTGCTCCCCCAACTTCGATCTGCTCCCCCAACTTCGATCTCCTTCCACACTCTTCAACAATTCAAATCCCCAAATTAATCCCCAATTCAATTTCTAATCAAAATTAGGGTTCATCAATCACCATGGCTACACCTTCTTCCCCAGATGATGATCAAACAACAATCTGCAATCAATTGCAACAAATCCGCACCCAATTAAACAAAAAACACACCTTCGAATCCGCCGTCTCCTCCCTCAAATCCCTCCTCCTTCAATCTTACGCTACCTCTTCTCCGCCCACTCAAAAACTCTTCTACGACGTCGTTTCTCGTGTCGCCACCGTGATCCGCACCCGCTACACCGCCACCGGCTTCATCCTCGCCGGCGTCGACCTCCTCGAAACCGCCGCCCACCTTTCCGCCAACTCCGCCGAGGTCTCCCTCCTCAATTCCTCCGCCACCGTCCTCCGCCAATCCCTCCACCTCGACGACGACCAAGAATCGGAACAACTCCGCCGCCGCAACGGCGGCGGTTACTTATTCGAGGGCCACCTGACGGTCGACTCGGAACCACCGCAACCGAATTGGCTCCTACAGCAGAACTTATTAACCGCTCTCGCCGCCCAATCACACACCACTCCGCCACCAGACAGCGCCGCCGAAAACGACGGCGGCGAAAACAGCGGGATGGGGAATTTGTTACGCGGGCTGGTGGAGAGCTTAGAAGTGTCAATGATGGAGGGTTTGGAGGATTTATTACCGGAAGACCTGGCGGCGAGAAGGGCGGCTCCGCCAGCGAGTAAGAAGGTGGTGGAGAAGCTACCGGTGGTTAAGGTGGACGCCGAGGTATTGTCGAAAGTCGGCGACGAGGCGGAGTGTTGTATATGCAAAGAGAAACTCGGGTTGGGTGATGAAATGCAGGAAATGCCTTGTAAACATTTGTTTCATCCCTTGTGCTTGAAGCCTTGGTTAGATGAGCATAATTCTTGTCCTATTTGTCGTCATGAGTTGCCTACTGATGATCATAAGTACGAAAGCCGGAAAGAGCGGGAGAAGGAACTCGAGGAGGAGCGACGTGGTGCTGCTAATGCTGTCCGCGAGGGCGAGTTTATGTATATTTAGATTCATTGTTACGTTTTGTGTTTTATTTTATGTATTATTGTTGTATACGGTTCATTCCATCAATTTGATTTGGTTTCATTGTCGGAAAAACTTGGGTGAGACGGTCTTATGGTATGACTCGGGAACTTCAGTTTTCGGGTTTGAGGTGGCTTATAAAATATCGAAACTTGCCGTTGGACACTTGGACAGTCATACCCAAGATTCCCGGTGTTGTCGATTTTGATGCATTGTCTTGCTAGTATGAATGCCAACATTTGATCAGGCAATATAAAAACATGACTGGGTCAAATACTAATAGGAGTGTTTTATGAATCTTGACCTTTCTGTTATCTACTTTCACATTGTGATTGTGATGATCAACTGATCATGTCGATTTTATGTCGATTTGTTTTTTAAGTCAAGATTGCAATGTGTATTATACACGTTTGTTTGGTAGGGTAAAGATGAATTGTGTGCTTGTACTTTGTTTTACAAGAGTCAATTATGTATAGCAGTCAAATGTCTCTGCCTGATAAAAAGCTGATGAAGTTTCCACGTTTTTGCCGACTTTGTTTCTGTTTCCGATCCCCTATTTAGATAAATCATTTGGATGTGTTCATCTCCCATATTCTCTCTAAATTTGTTTGAAATGAAATCTATAAAGGAAGATGTTAAGATCGAGTTCCCGGGGATTATCAGGGTGTATAAAGATGGTTTTGTAAAGAGATTGTATCCTGATCTTAGTGTACCTCCCTCTGATGAAGACCTTGATACCGGAGTCTCATCAAAAGATGTCAAGATGTCTTCCGAGGATGGCAGTCTCTCGTTGTCTGGCAGACTGTACCTTCCGAAAATCACCAACCCCTTGGATAGGAATAAACTCCCTGTTTTGGTTTACTTTCACGGTGGGGCGTTCTGTCTCAGGTCTCCTGCATCTATGGTGTATCACCGTTACATGAACATTTTAGCATCGACAGCACAGGTGTTGATCGTTTCAGTCAAGTATAGGATTGCGCCTGAGCACCCTCTTCCTGCAGCCTATGAAGATAGTTGGTCTGCCCTCAGGTTTGTTGCCTCGATACCAGACTGCGACCCATGGTTGGCTAACTATGGAGATTTCGATGCAGTCTTCATTGGGGGTGACAATGCAGGAGGCAACATAGTTCACAATTTAGCCATGAGAGCAGGTTCCGAAAACCTGGATGATCATGGAGTTGTTAAGATCTTAGGAGCTTTTCTTTCTCACCCGTATATCTTGGATGAGCGGAGTACCAAGCTAGAGGTGGCACACAAAATGTGGGAATTTGTATATCCGAATGCACCTGGTGGTTCAAACAGTCCGATGATCAACCCGATGGGTCCTGGAGCTCCGAGCTTGAGTGGGCTCGGGTGCTCCAGGTTGCTTGTTCTGGTGGCTGGAAAAGATGATCTGAGCGATGGCGAGATTAGGTACTACAACGCAGTGAAAACGAGTGGATTCGAAGGAAGAGTGGAGTTGTACGAGCAGGAAGGAGAAGACCATGTATATCATATAGTTAATCCAAATACTGAAAATGCTAAGCTTTTGTTTCAACGACTTGCTGCCTTCCTCCATAAATGATTTGTAAACAAAACCATTCTTGCAAATATGTATTTGGGGTGCTACTTAATTCTTTTGTTGCTGTTAGAGCTTTAGAATTCTAAGTAAAGAACAAGTAGCTTTTGTGTCCGTGAAAATTAAGGGGCTGTCTTAACATCTGTTTTACTATGCTATGCTATGAGTTTGTTCAATAACAATACCGATAATTGTTTATGAAAAGACCTTAAATAAAGTTTTGAGTTACATCAGAACATATAAATTTTCAAAATATAGGAGCTCATGATTCCTCATAATCAGGGTTCACGGATAAACACGGATGTCGTTTCTATGAAGTTATAAACTTCTTGGCTCATTCCCCGGAACCAACCACGCCTCCATAACCCCCCTACTGAGATCATGAATCCTCATAATCAGGGTTCACGGATAAACACGGATGTCGTTTCTATGAAGTTATAGACTTTTTGGCTCATTCCCCGCAACCAACCACGCCCCCCCCCCTCTCTTTGAAAGGAGGAAAACTCGTTCATAACAATTCGTCACGCCATCTACAGCGAGTACCGAAATTATCATAATACAAGGCTAATATCAAATTGAAATCTTAACCTAACTATAACCATTACATAAAATGAAATCTTAATCCGTGTAATGTGTATACCCTCATTTGGTTTTGATATCTTGGGCTTTCAAAATGCACGAGGGTACAACTGTCCATTAGCAAATACTACATCTCTTCTCATCCATTCTTTCACACGCATCCACCTTCCTGCTACCGGCCGTGCACTCCCGGAGCTGTAATTGCAGCCATTCGACATTTCGACTCAAATAATTCGCGCCCAATATCTATATCCACCATTTGCCCAGGTAATTGTTAAACCTCCCTCTTCAGTATTATTATTATTATTATTATTATTATTATTATTATTATTATTATTATTATTATTATTATTATTATTATCATTCTTATTACTCTTAAGTCGCTGATTAATACTAATTTCAGAATTAATTCTTTGTATTATCGGAAAACAATTGAATAATAATGAGCCTACTAATTTTTTCGTATTAATTTGAAAATTCCAGAGCAGTTGCTAAGAGAGTGAAACCGAAAGCTAAGGGAGAATGATGATGTGAGGAGAGTTACAGGTTGTGTTTAATAATCCCTGGACAAAATGGCTCTCAATGCCTCTTCGTCCAAGGTATCTTCTTCTTCACTCTACTCTAATATTGTTTTGTTTATAGTTGTAAAATCAGGAGGAGTTAAGTGGATTGATAGTGAAATATTGTGGTGTAGTTTTTATCACAAAGGAATTGCTTCAACATTAGAGGGACACCTTGTTCGGGCCTTTTCAATTTTACGGTTGGTTCATGTGTCAAGAAGTCGAGTGGGTTGCCGTATTGTACGCATGGAGGAGTGCTGGACCCACCATCGTCCAAGCGAAGGTCTCGTGGACCTGTCATGGCTGCAAAGAAAGGGAATACTGGTATGCTATTATTCGGTGATCATCTAAATTTCTGGAGATAGGACTAAAGATTATTAGCTGAGTTATCTGTTTGTGTTGAAAATCATGTTGCAACCGTCATTTCGATGTGGTGCCTGCTACTAAAAGGCGTAGCAACGTTGATGTTACCGTCAACTTATTTAACTTGATATACTCCTGATTGAAGGTAGAAGGAGTGAAACTAAATGGTTTCCGTCTATGTTTTGGCTATTCATATGCTAAAGGGTGATAAGATGGTAGCTCAGTTTTCCTCGTCTTAAATGTGATTCACTTTAATGAATTAGTGTTCAGACTTGAAATTCAGAAAATGATGAGCATATTTTCTTCATCGAATGTGAAGATTACATCGGCAATGTGATTTCACACTATTTGTTTTGTCCTCTGTCGTCTATATTTTTTTCCGCATTGTGTCAAGTTTTGTTTAAGACATTTCTGAAATGTTTTGGCACAGAAAAAGAAGGCAAGTACAAAGATACTGTAAATTTGCCAAAGACATCATTTGGAATGAGGGCCAATGCGACAGTAAGAGAACCTGAAATTCAGAAATTATGGGAAGATAATCAAGTATTCAAGAGAGTAGTAGAGAGAAATGACGGGGTAAGTTTCACGGGATTGCTTTAAGTCTCTCTGCATCTTAATAACTTTGATCTATCGGCATATGACTAACATGCTTTCACTAGACAGGGAACATTCGTTCTTCATGATGGTCCTCCATATGCAAATGGTGATTTACACATTGGACATGCTCTTAATAAGATCTTGAAGGATATAATCAGCCGATATAAGGTATTATTTTGCCATATATTGACATGGGTGATATGGATACGCAATATACATGTTTATAGGTCTTGTGAAACTTGAGATGTTTCTTAGAGTTTGTTTAATAGTATTGGCAGCAGCAAAATCTTTCTCAAAAATTTACTGTGTGATGTGTCAAGTTACCTAAATATCATCATTGGTGACATTCTTTCAGCCGTCACTTTCATTTGTAATCCTTTAATCCCCCTAGAAATCGTTGCGCTTGGAGTGCAAAAGAAAGAAGAGAACTAACTTTGTCTATCAACATGTTTTTCTTTTGGTTTACCTTAATGATCACATCCATAGTGCAATTTCTCAATGTATGAATCAAGCTTTATTGATTACTTGGTCACCCCACAATAGAGTTGTTCTTTGTCTATTTGCCGCATAAGATGGTAAAAGTAACTTGCAATGTTCTTTTTTGCAGCTTCTTCAGAAATATAAGGTTCAATTTGTGCCAGGATGGGATTGTCATGGGCTCCCAATTGAGCTGAAAGTTCTACAATCTATGGATCAAGAATCTAGGAAGGAGCTAACACCAGTAAAACTGAGAGCTAAGGCAGCCAAATTTGCTAAAGCGACTGTTAAGACTCAGATGGCTTCATTCAAGCGCTATGGGATTTGGGCCTCCTGGGACACACCTTATCTGACACTTGATCCAGATTATGAAGCGGCGCAGATTGAAGTTTTTGGTCAGATGGCTTTGAAAGAGTATATCTATAGAGGGAGAAAACCAGTTCACTGGAGTCCCTCATCACGAACAGCTTTAGCAGAGGCCGAGCTTGAATACCCCGAGGGCCATGTTTCAAAGAGCATTTATGCCAGTTTTAGAGTAGCTGAACTGTCTTCAGCTTCTAGTGGCTTGTTAGAGGAGTTTCTTCCAGATTTGCACTTGGCTGTATGGACCACGACTCCATGGACAATTCCAGCCAACGCAGGTGAGTGTTTCTACTTTGATCGTCTTGTTGCATAAAATTGGGGGCTTATTGTATCTTGTGCTTATGACTTGCTAGATGACGCATTGCTGGATGTCATCAATGCCTTTCTATATTCTGCAGTGCTTTGTCATTCGAAGTGTATTATCTGATTTGTGGAGTAAGAACAAGGTCCATTGTTTAATCATGCTGGTGTATTTACCACCAATAACTCCAAAGTAGGTGGTCGTTTGGTTCATGTAGGAAGTTACATATTCCATGAATTTAGTACCCCAGTGATATTCATGTGAAATAGTTTCAAGTTGTTTGGTAGACATCAAGGAATTTAGCATCTTGTTTGGTTGCTCCCATCCAATTCCCTTATTTTTAATTTGTAATTACTATTATATCCCTTAATAATGGACCTTTCTAATTATTTGGGGGACAAATTTGTAACTTTTGAACAAAGTTGATGGGGGAATTCAGAATTACGGATGGGAGAGTTAGTCACCAAATTCCATGTGGGAATTTCATTTTCCCATGGAATTTCCAATTCCCACATTTTTTTTAATTATGTGCAACCAAACAACCCGGATAATATGTAATTCATGGGAACTTAAATTTCCTTTGTTTTAAAAAGGCAACCAAACGACCACTAGGAATTTGGCTTGTATGCGTAACCTTTGCAGTTTTTCAGCTGTTGATGAAATACATAAGCTTGCTGGTTCTTTTGATTGGAAAGAATTCTAAGCTCAAACTTCTTGTTCCTTTTCTTTTTTTCAGCTTGGATGTGTGTATGGGCGTGGTGGTGGTGGTGGTGGTGGGGGGGGGGGGGGCCTTTTGGGTCAGAGTAGGTAAACTTGGGTTGGTGAAGGCAAATGAGGGGAATAATTGCTTTTTGACAATGATAATGAGGAAAATCCTCATGCCCTAATCCCAGCAATGCTTATAATTATGAACTTTTGTTTATATCATGATTTGCAAATGCTACGTAACACTAATCCATGTCTCTTCAATTTTATATGAGTTCCCCACCATATGACAGATCGTAGAATACAAACAATTCCTTGGCACTGGGGTCAAGTGACCTTGTGCTAATCTTTTACTAATATGTTCACCTGACTAGACCTTTCTGGCTCTGTATGATCTCTTTGGTTAAAGATAACCAAGCAGAACTTTGGTTTAAGCGCTTTTGGGTTCTAAGACACCCTGAAATACAGTTCTGGAGATCGGAACCATCTCAAAATATGTTTTGCCCCTAGGTTTTAGCTAGTGAAGTAAACGAGCCACTGATGATTACTGAAAAAGGTCTTTAGTATCTGATATTAATTTTCTCTGATATTAATTTTCTGTTCCACTTTTGTTTTTATGAATGCACTCCGCTACTCTTCTGAATGTTTTCCTGGCTGCAGCCAGGACCAAGAATCCTCTTTCCGATTTTCGAGAATTACTTTGGATGTTAACGCATCTTGAATACCACAACATTGGAAAGTTTGGCGTTGCGCGGTTATCTGGAAACAGTCTTTATGTTTTAATTTCATTTCCAATGGAGCGAAAGATTAACTATTCTTTTGCTTTGGGAATAATGGAATAAAGCAAAATGGCTCACAAAATTGTCTGTGCTTCTTGTATCATGAAGTAGCAGTCACTCTATGCGATTCTCGAACCAATTTGATGCATGTGTCATCTGTAAGCAGCCTCTCTATGTTTTCAACGTAGGGGTAAGGCTTGCGTACATCCGACCTTACCCCGCCTTATCGCGGGAGCCTTTGTGGGACTGGGGTAATGTCATTGTTCTTGTTGTTTGGTCTAGAATATGTTCAGTGTTCATGTTATTAACTAAATATGCCCAGTCTTGAGTTTCTCTTAGGGTCGTTTGGACACCATCAAAATCCGTAGGAATTTCATTTTCCTAGGAATTGGATTACCATGAGTTGCTTGGTTACCACAAAGTGTAGAAATTGGAAATTCCTAGGCATTTACAATTCTTCCAATGTAGGAATGTCTTTACGTTGGAGGGGGGGGGGCTAGGTAAGTTCCCTTTGAAATTGCTAATTCCCTTGTTCATCCAGACAAATTTCCCCAATTTCCATGCTTTATTAATTCCTAGGATTTGCAAAGTCATGGGATTTTTAATTTCCTAAGGGTTTCCAAACGAGACCACTCTCAGCTCAAGTAAAGAGGGGTATGAAACCTGTAAATATACTACCAGCTCTCTGCTGTCCAATTAGTGATTGCAGCTCGAGATTGCATAATAACATGAGAAACTGTCCAGAAACCAGCCACAGAAGGAAAGATCTATGCTTTCAGCATGTTCTGTTGAGTAATAATAAACATACTACGCCCATAGATGTAGACCCAAGAAAACTTTCTCCTTCCCCATCAACGGTTTGCTTATACCATAGTGCAATGTATTCAGCAATTCCACATTGGTAGCATACATTGAGAGAAAGAACAAAAAGTGCCTTACTGAAATTATGGTGTCAGGAATTTACGAGATGAACTGAAGGAATAATTAGAGATTAGAGTTGGTTGAAGGGCAAACAATTGGGAGATCAAGGGTTTTGAGTGAAATGAAAAATGAGGGTTTGGGGAAAAACTGAATGAGTTTTCATAACATGCTTTATATTCAGCATATATTATATGTTTTTTTGTAGTGCTTATTTTGTACATTTTTATTATAGTAAGTAAGTAACACATTTGATCCCTGCTCAGCTGTCGCTGTGAATGCAAAACTCAAGTATTCTGTGGTCGAATTGGTTTCACCACTAGAAGATGTAGCAGCATCTCCTGCAAACACAAAGAGAAGGTTAGGCAGTGTTTTGGGGAAACTACAGAAACCTTATGTTATAGTAGCCTCAGATCTGGTGCCAACTTTGGAAGCAAAATGGGGAATTAAACTTCTTGTTAAAAGGACCTTTTTGGGTTCAGATATTGAATACTGCAAATATGCTCATCCTATTGACAAACGAGAATGTCCAGTGGTGGTAGGGGGTGACTATATCACAACTGAGTCAGGAACTGGACTTGTGCACACAGCTCCTGGTCATGGCCAGGAGGATTACTTAACTGGTATGAAATACAAATTGCCAATTGTATCACCTGTGGATGATGATGGTAAGTTCACCTCAGAGGCTGGACAGTTCTGTGGGCTAGATGTACTTGGGGACGGCAATCTAGCAGTTGTAAATTATTTGGATGAAAGCTTATCGCTTATTTTGGAAGAACCATACAAGCACAAATATCCTTATGATTGGCGAACCAAAAAGCCTACAATTTTCAGAGCAACTGAGCAGTGGTTTGCATCAGTGGAAGGGTTCCGGCATGCAGCCTTAGACTCAATCAGCAAGGTGACGTGGATTCCAGCTCAGGGAGAAAAAAGGATAGGTAATATGATTGAAAGCCGCTCTGACTGGTGTATATCACGACAAAGGACATGGGGTGTTCCAATTCCTGTTTTTTATCATAAAGTATCGAAGCAACCTTTAATGAATCAGGAGACAATTAGTCATATTAAGTCTATCGTATCTGAGAAGGGAAGTGATGCTTGGTGGTACATGACTATCGAGGAGCTACTTCCAGAGGAATATCGCACTAAGGCATCAGAATATGAAAAGGGCACTGATACCATGGATGTTTGGTTTGATTCGGGTTCATCTTGGGCTGTTGTTTTGCATAAACGAGGAGGTTCTAGCCTTCCTGCGGACTTGTATCTTGAAGGATCAGATCAACATCGTGGGTGGTTCCAGAGTTCCTTGTTGACCAGTGTTGCTACAAGAGGCATGGCTCCATATTCTGCTGTTGTAACTCATGGATTTGTACTAGACGAGAAGGGTTTGAAGATGAGTAAATCAATAGGTAACGTTGTAGATCCTCGTACTGTGATTGAAGGTGGTAAAAATCAAGGGGAATCACCAGCTTATGGAGCAGATGTTCTCAGACTTTGGGTGTCCAGTGTAGACTATACTACTGATGTAATGATTGGACCCCTAATGCTGCGTCAAATGTCTGATATATATCGGAAGCTGCGAGGAACATTACGGTACCTTTTGGGTAACCTTTGTGATTGGAAGGTATATTTATCTCTATAATTAGCCTAAGATCTGATATCCTGATTCACTGAGCCATAGGGTAACATTATGATATTCATGAAGCCTTTTTTTAGTGGTCCCTAGATCTAACTGTTTATACTGTTTTTCATATTACGTACATGCTGCAATTTTTCTTGATCAACAGTTGAATAAAAGTTTGATATTCCAGTTTATTCTGTCAATGTCCAAATATCGGCTGGCTTTTGCTATTTTCTCTCTTAATTACGCATGTGCTCTGGATTGATGGATGGGACTGTGGACAGAGATGGGTATAAGACTATAAGTTATAGAGAGACATTAGAGTGAGAGATATTCTAAGAGGCTGTGACAGGGGGTCATGGAAATCGTTGCTTGGTGTATTTGTAATGCTTCTTTTAAAGTTGTTTGTGCCTGTGAAAAATTGTTCATATGAGGTATATGAATGACTCAAATGATGGTTTCATATGGAAATACCAGTTAATGGCTGAATGTGCCTGTGTGCCAGACTGCCGGTGTGTTACGTGATTTGCATCCTGTATCCAGTTTTGGCATTTGCATGGAAAAATCCATGTATTTCTATGGATGTTGAACAGCTGGGTGTTAACTTTCCCATTTTCCTTCTCTTTTGTCTGAAGCTGGGTTCAATTGGTATTGTAGCCTAATTTCCCCTTTACATAATGCAGATGGAGGAAGCTGTTTCTTACGATGATCTGCCGATGATTGATAGACATGCGCTCTTTCAGTTGGAACATGTTGTGAAGAACATCACAGAGGGGTACGAAAAGTATCAGTTTTTCAAGATATTTCAGGTATGTATAGTAATATTTTTTAATTCTTAGGTCCTTTTGGTGGCAAATGTTATGTTACATCTTTAATGCAAGTATAAAACCATTTAGCAGGTGAAAATTCTAGCTCTGATAGGCTTATATAGAAGTGAAAGAAACCTGTTATTGTATTGTTGTAAGCCTGAAAAGAGATATGGACAGCTATTGTGAAGTTATTTGATATAATTTAACTTATAATCTGATCAGACTGTTCAATCACAAGGATTGATAAGTCCTAGAATGACTAGAAAGGAAAAGGAATTTGCTGAAAGGTTGATCTCATAGAGCTCTTTCTTTAATTTCTGGATAGATTGTATCTTACAGGCCTACAGGGGCTTGGCTTGTATACTGTCAGTCCTAGGAGTTAGATAAAACAAAAAGAAAATTGCATAGATAAAAGGCAATTGTCATAATGATCCTTCTGGTTGTCAGTACACGCAGACGCTCCTCTTCATGTGGGTTGGTGGGTGGATTTGTCCTCCCTTGATAGTGACAGCAGTGGTGGGTGCATTCAGCAGTGAGCTGGCAATTCTCAAAGTGTCAGTAGACGGCACACTATTTTCCTTCACCTTATTTGCAGCTGATGCCTCATTCAAATTCCACGCTTAATATCGCAACTTTTCTTTAGTATTTATCATTGGGATAGCCGCCACATTGATGAGTGCATCATTTTAGACTTGAGGTTTGTTCTGTGGCAACTCTGTAGTGGATTTCTGATCTTCGCTTGGTCACTCCCTGAAATGCACTAGCTCACCCTTGGAAGGGGCAAATGAGTCATTATATAGTTCCTTGGGGCTCACTCCAATACTAGTTATAAATAGGGAGCCTCTAGGAGCAAAAGGAGGCATCTTGACTATCATTGTATCGGTTTATTGTTAGTTTTTATTGTTACTATGGCGTTCCCGCCAACTTTTGACTATCCTAGTGTGCCGTCTCCTCTGTCTAGCTATGTGAGTGCATCACACTCCCATTAGAACCCATGGATGTTTTATTTGGTAATGATTTTGATGTAAAAGCAATAAGGCGCAACCATCTGAGTTAATTCATTCCGTTTGATGGACTCAGTCTTATAGTCCAAAGGTTCTAGTATTCAAATCCACATTTTTTCAGCTATCTTATTGGTACAGGGCAGAAGGGTGACTAGACTCCTAGTTGGCCATAGTTTTTCAAATAGTTGTTTTTGCGCTTTTAAATATGACATTGTTATTAATGTATAATCAAATTCTTTGTATCAACTGTCGTCTTGCGACGAGACTGTTACTTAAAGTGGAATACTGGAATTATGCCCGTTGCCTCATTCTACTGAGATTTATGAACATTATGTTACCTTTGTCAGATTATTCAGCGGTTCGTGATTGTTGATCTGTCCAATTTTTATTTTGACGTCGCCAAAGATCGTCTCTATGTTGGGTAAGCAAATGTGTCAAAATTACACGTGGATCCAAACCTCTTTTTTTTTTTGTTTTTTTTTTCTTTTCAGATCTGGAATTTCCATGTGATTTTGCTGCTGCATGAGTGTTTGTTTCCCATGCTTTGTTGACAATCATGCATAGAGGATGATCTTGTTAAACGTGAAGTTCAGTTGTTTACATATAATGACCCTGTGGCAAAAGATTTGTCATAATTCCATGGAAGTGTAAAGTGTAAACAATGATTCCATTATGAAAGTCCTATGGAGTATTTAACATAGATTTCCATACCTACTTATTTAATATTAAAATTCTCCCTCCCTATGTACTTAACATAGATGTATCTATATAGAGCCACACACCTTAAAACTGTGTAGATGCCATAAGGTTTGATTCTATTCTTGAAGGTTTGACACTATACAACGCAGGTGCCTAACACCACTCTGCAGCTAGATGCCTAATGTATTTCGATCTTGCTTCTTCTTTTTGCTGATATGCTAAGGTTGTCTACTCTTCGAATGGATTTCATGCTGTTGCACAGAATACAAGCGTTATGATTTAGAAAAAGAAAAGATAGTACTAGTGCTAATCTGCATACCATTACTATCCTCATTTCAAAATAAGATGATAATAGCAGATGCTAATTTGTGTATCATTGTACTTTCTCAGAGGAACTATGAGCTCTACGAGAAGAAGTTGCCAGACAGTTCTTGCAGCACATCTCCTTTCGATTGTGAGGGTAATTTCTCCAATATTGCCACATTTAGCTGAAGATGTGTGGCAGAATCTGCCATTCCAGATTGCGACAGAAGATGGCTCTATTGCAAAATTTATGTTCCAGTCCGGATGGCCAGCTGTAAATGAAAGGTGGCTTGCATTTCCTGATGATGAAGTACATTTTTGGGCTAGGGTCCTTGAGGTAAGCACCTGAGCCACATATGAGAAAGCTTTTTTTTTTTTTTTTAAATTGGTTAGCGGGGCCCCTCAGCGTGGGCTTCCTACTGCCAGGAATAAGCCCACCCGAGGATCAGGCCCAACCCATGGGAGAGAGGGGGGGGGGGGGGGGGTAAGGGGATCCCTCTTCCCATGGAGGCGAGAATCGAACCCTGGTTCTATGCTAGTTCTTTTTCTCCTAATTTCCTTAATCCGTGTCACTTGTCGGTATTTGCAGTTGAGGACTGAGGTTAACAAAGTTTTAGAACTTGCTCGAGGTGAGAAGCTAATTGGCTCTAGCTTAGAAGCTAAGGTGTATCTTTACACATCAGATGAAAGCCTAGCCCAGAAATTGATTCAGATGAGTGAATTAGAGAATGATGCTGATTCACTGCACCGAATCTTTATTACCTCTCAGGTACTAAGCCTTCTTCTTTCAAAACCAATATTGTCTACCTGCTCCTGCTAGTGTTAAACACAATTCAAACTTTCAAAACTTATATATTTTTATCGCGTTGGTGTCATACAGGCAGAGATAATTCCATCTTATGAAAATATTCCAATTCAAAATATACCATACACTGGTGAATATGTCATTGAAGGAGATAAGAAGGTTTGGATTGGAGTCTCAAAAGCCGAGGGCTCCAAATGTGAAAGATGCTGGAATTACTCTACCCAAGTCGGCTCCTTCTCTGAGCATCCTACACTCTGTAGCCGCTGCTTTGATGTCGTTGATGCTCACCCGATTCCTCAGTTAGCTGTTGTCAGCTGAAATATCGGGATACGCCCATTCGGGTGTGGTTATTGTTTGTTGGCACATTTGAATTCCAAAGCGTACAGTTGACTATTTCACTCACGGGGCACACGGAGGCATCTGGCACCCAGACAGCAGCACTCGCATAGATTTTGTACATGCTAGTATAAAGTTTATTCTTCCACCTGTTCTTTTATTGTATAGTAATTTTGGTGAGATAAACGCCGCAGACCTTGCATCTACAGGCGCAAGGCTCATTGAAGATCTGACATGAAAGCTCAATGCATTCGTCTTGCAACAAGGGTGCAATGTCTGGCGTTTATCTCGCAATTTACTGCTACAAGACTAGCAAGTTCAACAGCCCTTAGTCATAATCATATCTCATCACTTAATTAGCATTTGATGTCCCGCACCTACACTATCTCAATCACTTCTAAAATTATTCATAAGCGTTATGGTCGAATTGACACTGAGTACCAATATATTAATAGTACCATCCACATTAAATTATGCGAGTATTGAAAAGTTTTATTTTTACCTTTTGTTGACCGAAAGGCGAAAAATTAATTCATAATAATCGGTCATGTGACATCCACTGTGAATATAGAATTTGTCAAAATACCTTTCACCAGATGAGATTCAAGATTTGGCGAGTGTTGGCCGGTTATCGTTGCCGCTCGGCTGATCTTCTCCATAAAGTGCCCAGGTATGCTTTTCTGACCCTTTAATTTTTTTGTCCACTACTAGTATTAGTTTTATTTGTTAAATTTTTTGCTGAAATTAAAGTGCTTAAACAAATTAACCTCTAACTGCTGGTTTTTAATGTTCTGTTCAATATTTGCATTTTGATCGACATGATTGCTTTCCTTTGGTCTCTACTACTTACAAGCTGTGTTTTACTCTGTCTTCGTATTACCTCATGTACCCAGTAGTCCAGTACCCGTGTCGGACTCTCGACACTCTGATATGGTTATGACTTTTAGATCCTTCATTTTGGGTCAAAAGAACTTTTTTTTCACAATTTACGGGTCCATGTAGTTCCAAAATCTGTTTCTTGGACTCTTCATATTACTCATGTACTCGTGTCGGACATTCTACGGTTTTACATGGGTGTGATATTTGGGTCCTTGATTCCGAAAACATGAGTTTTGTTCACAAAGTAGCGAGTTTGACACTCTTGAGTCTTGACATGCACCTGTCTCGGGCACTTCTAGGCAAGTCTAAACAAAGTAGAAAGTAGGCTAGTTAGAACTTTTAATTATCTTCAGAAGGCAAAATCAGAAGAAAAAAAAGGCTCAACTTTCGAGTTTGATTAGCATTACTAACATCTTGAGGCTTTTAGCTTATTCTTCAGCATGCAGAAATAAGTATGTCAGCAGGAAGTGGCAAGGATAACTTAACAGTTTCTAGACATCTTTACTTGAATAAGAAATGAGTAACAACATTCACGACAAACTAAGCAGTTAATATTTGCCATCTATCACAACAAACTGCCTACTTCTTATTTTGTGAAGTAGCAGTCAGTCGGTGCGAATTCTCGAAACAAATTTCATTTTGGGTCATCCGTGCGCAGCCTCTCTATGTTCCAGTAAGTGTAGGGCTAGCGTGCATCCGACTCCCCCTTACCCCGCCTTATAGCGGGAGCTTTTAAGGCACTGGGGTAAAGATGTTGTTCTATCACTTGGTCAAAAATGTCTACTTCAAGTTGATATATGAGATCATCATCGTTGAGGTTTAAGGTATACTACTCCTACCCAAAGAGATTTTCCTGTTTCTTTTTGCAGTTTTGAGTTGGCATGTTTGGGACTATTTGTAGACTAAATGAAAGACCTGTTTACCTTGAAATCAAGTAGAGTTGGTTGAGTGCAATGCAGAATGAAATACTTACTAATTTTTAAAGCAAGTGAACGATTCCTTTGGTCTTTATATAGCTCCCAACATGACAACTCAAAACTGCAAACAGAAACAAAAAAATCTCTTTGGGTAGGAGGGAGTATGTAATTTGTCGGAACTATATTGAAGACAGGTAAATCACTGAAACTATACAAAAATAGCCCAGTAAGTGCACTTGAAAGTATATCACGGTTTGTCTCAGAACAAAAATATGTTGAATGTCTCCATGTTTTCAAGTTTGGAAGCATGCTGATAAGTGAGGTCAAGGATTTTTTTCGCCAACTATGGAAGACGTGTCTAGAACCACCTGCTGCTGGGGCTATTGATGTGACAGTTTATGTTTCTGACTCTGTTTCAATGCTCAGCACATCACTGATTGATAATTAAGGTCATGTTTTCGTCTTTCTCTTTGAAACATGCATCGAGACCAGCTGCTGTTGGTTCTGCTAATTTTCAAGTTCTGTTTGCTACTAGAAGTTCCTCATAGCCTACATATGTGAATCTGTATAAGAATTGAAACTGTATTATTCTTGACTGTGCGAATGTGCTTCTGAAGACGTGATTTCTGACAATGGTTGTTGCTTTGACCTGAAGTCCTCAACATCGTGATTCAAAAATACTAGTAGTTCCTCTTTTCGGCTGATTTAGAAGTCACAAACCATTTCTCATTTCAGATTCTGCTGAGCTCGAGTCGGTTAGTTCATCTTCTTTGCATCATCATGGTAGGAAGAAGAAATAATGCACTCAATTCAAACCGGTCTGCTTGGAGCTGTCAACTGCCTGTTTTTATCATAGTTCTGGGGTTAGTCATTGCTGTTATTTTACTTATTGCTCTAAACAGTGAGGGAAATCCTGTGTTAGAAGATAGCATTCATGATCATGTATCAAAAAGCACCGAATCTTCAGTATTGCTGATTCCAACTGTGGAGTTTGTAAGTGGAACAGAAATCATTTGGCAAATACCAACAGATCCAATAGCTGTTCTCTTTGTAGCTCATGGTTGTGGTGGAACAGCTTTGAACTTTTGGGACGAAGGTTCAACCTGCCAAAAATGTGTGGGTTTGCCTGAAGAAAAACGAATTGTAGAGTACGCTCTTGCTCAAAACTTTGGGGTTCTTACCTTAACAAGTAGCGATACTTGTTGGTCAGCTGAGGAAGAGAGATTGAGGGTCGCAAAAATCATCAAATGGTGGGTAGACAAGAACAACTTAATGAAAGTGCCATTGTTTGGTTTAGGTGCCTCTGCTGGTGGTTATTTTCTTTCTGTGCTTGCAACAGAAGTGAGGTTTAGGGGCATTGTTCTCATGATTTCATCAGGATTGTTTGATCGAATGAATAATATCCCCGATGACTATCCTTCTATCCTATTTGTCCACATGCCGAAGGATATCAAAAGAGCTAGGAAGGTTGATAGACACATTGAGCTTTTGAAGAAGAAAGGTATCGAAACCAAGGAGATTAAGTGCATAGGGTTTTCACTGACGCCGAATTGGCTGGCTGATAGAGTTCCAGGCCTGGATAAACCCACATCCTTAAAAGTGTTTGAATTGCTTCGTGACAGGTCCTTCATTGATGGCAAGGGGTTTATGAGAAAGGATGGGCGTGCAACTCCTTTGAGAGAAGCGCTCAAGCAAAGCGACATTGTATTGCCATATGTAAGTAGATCAATGCATCACATTGAAGAAGAGTTGAATCTTGCGTATGGATATCACGAAATGACGAGCTTGCAGTCAGATCAGATGTTTGAATGGCTGAAGTCCCACATTAGTTAATAATGGGTTTTCATACTACAGGCTGCCATGTTAAGCGCTCCTGTAATCGTCATGGACTCGTGGGTATCCAACTGTCCAAATGTCCAATACATGCTGAAGGTTGCCTTGAAATACCGTACTTGAGTTTACAACCCTATTGTATCCCGGACTCATCGCGGATGAGGCTGGAACTCTTTCAAATCAATGTCATCTACCTTGCGATTGTTGTTGCGATGGTGAAGGTTGTAAACTGCAGCTGGTTTCATTCGAGATCTTCCTTACCGTCTGATTGTAGAACGTGATCAGTATATTATTAAAGACTTAATTTTCACTTGTGAAGTTTATGTGCAGTGCAGTGCATTAAAAAGTGCAGCTGGTTTAATCGTTTGCCAACACCCAAATGCAATTGACACTTACCAAACCTTCAGTAGTCCTGCATTTTCATATCCTATATCAGCCTTTTTTCTTTTGGCAATATGAATTCATTTTCTCAAATTAAACTATACTCATACTGTTTTATCAAGCGGAGTATAGTTTTTAGGTTTTATTTTATTTAAAATTTTTTGAATGGAAGAATCTCTTGGACATCAACTAGGAAGCACGGACACGGCTCTTGGCTGCCGTTTTGGTGTCCGACACGGACACGGATCGGACACGGCACGACACGTGTCCGACACGTCCCAAAACTGTGTCTGTTTTTTTTATTTATTTTTTGGACACGGACACGGTTTGTTTCAATTCGACACGGACCAGACACGAACCAAACACGGACCAGACACATACACGACACAATACTACGTCGTTTTACTCGTTTTGACCCCTTTTTTTTCAATTTCAAACCTTTATTTTTCCCTACTTCTGCAATCGGCATTCTGCCTCTTCGACGCAACTCTTTTTTTTTTCTTCACTCTTCAGTCTTCACTCCTCTCTCCGATCGACGACTGTCACTCCGACAGCCCTCCTCGGCGGCGCCTTGCAACGATCGACTAACGACGACAGACAACCGAGCCACAGCCGACTTCTCTCTCTCATGCCGAACAGGTACGATTTAAATTGTGTTTTTACTTCTTTTTTTTTCCTTTAATTTGTAGTGTAATTATTTATTAACTCTTTACCTATTATGATTTACATCAATGTGTATGCTTAGGCTGATAGATTTTTGTGTTTAATTTTATAATTTTTGCATAGAAATTTCTAGGGTTTTGTTTTGGGGAAAATGAATGTGTTGATATTTGATATGATTTGTTTGGGTTATTTTAATTTAAATTTACTTTATGTAGTTGGGCAATTTCTTTTGTTGTGGTTTAGTTTGATTTAAGTTGTGAATTGATTGTTGGTGTTGGGTGGATTTGGGATTGTATTGATTTTGAATTGCTTGTTTGTGAAGGTTAGTTTTGTTTGAAAATGGAGTCTAGTGGTGGTAGTTCCGATGTGGGTGAATATCCGTTGTGGAAATTGGTTGAGAAAGGAAGTAAAACATCGGAAGGTGGCGGTAATTTTGCTTGGAAATGTACTTATTGCAAGGAGATTAAACAAGGGTCATATACTAGAGTGAAAGGTCATTGATGATGTTGGTGATGGTGATATTGAAGGAATTGTTTAGATTGGTGCTTGTTGTTGTTATGTTTTGAATTGTTTAAGTTTGATGTTTCATGGATAAGACTTGATCTCTTGTTTATTTGTTTTAGTTTGTATTGTAATTTGTAAGACTATGAAGACATTAAATTTGCTTGGACAATTTTTGTTGGGAATTACCAATGTAACTTATTTCTCTTTTTGCGACTATTTGGAACTAAGGAGACTACCTTACAAGAGCTAGAAAGAAAGATCTTTAAATTGTCGTTGTTTGAATATCCATATTGGCTTTTTTTTAGTTAGCCGTGTCCGTGTCCGCTAATTTTCGAAGTGCCGTGTCACGTATCCGTATCGGTGTCCGTGTCCGTATCGGTGCTACCTAGGACATCAACAACTAGTACAAAAATTGTTAGAATACTACACGGTAGACACAAATAACTTGTCCAGAAAAAAAAAAAAAAACTAGTTCAAATCATGGAATGTGGTTATAGTGCTATTACCGCATTGGTATGTACTTCGTATTTAACTTCTTCATTCTCATTGTTAAACTTCGTTCTTTTTGTTTTTGGCAAAGCCAAAAGCTAACAGATGCTTGACTTATATATTGTAAACGAACTCATATCGTAACGCTAGACTAGAAAGACTTAGTAGTTCGTACACTATATTAGAGTTACATTGAGAGGGATTCGATAGGAAGGAATGGAGGCTTAGCAATTTTGTGGCGAGATGGTATAAATGTTGCGGTTTTAGGCTACTCTTCTCATCACATTGATGTGGAGGTGGAGGGCCTGTTTAGCGAGGGCAAGTGGAGATTGACGGCATTCTATGGATGGGCAGCAAAAGAGGAGAAATACCTATTGTGGGAGCTGTTACGAGATATAAAAGATGTTTCGAGACTGCCGTGGCTGGTTGTGGGGGATTTTAACCAAATACTCTTTGACGAGGAGAAGTCGGGTGGACCGCAAAGACATCCGGGGGAACTAAAGGAGTTTAGGGAGGCGCTTGATGACTGTTCTTTGAAGGACCTTGGGTACAATGGCAATACATATACGTGGTGGAACAAGAGGGCGGACCAAATGAGGTCTTTGAAAGGCTGGAACGAGCTGTGGGGTCGATGGAGTGGATACTATGTCATCCTTAGGTTGCTGTGTATCACTTGGAGAGGAATAGATCCGATCACTGTCCTATTATTCTCAAACAACTATTAGGCGAGACAAGGCGAAAACGACAGTTCAAGTTTGAGGATTTATGGGTCATGTCGCCGGATTGTGCTAGAGTGATTAAGGAGGTGTGGGAAGTGGGAGAGGCGCCCGAGAATGGGGTGAGAACTTTGGACAAAATTCAACGTGTGAGTAAAGAATTATGGAATTGGAGACGTGAGGAGTTCGGAGACATTTCAAAGAAAATAGAGGAGGCACGTAAGAGATTGATTGCCCTCGATGCTTGTGCGCCTAGTGTGGCTGTGGTGTCAGAAAGGAGAAAGGTGAGTGAGCTCATGGATGGCTTGTTGGTTAAGGAAGAGATCTATTGGCAGCAGCGGTCGAGAGCTCTAAACTTCGTCGAAGGCGACCGCCGTAACACCATGTTTTTCCATTTGAAAGCTTCACTTCGTCGAAGGGGAATGAGATAGTTAAACTACGGGATAGCAATGGTGAGTGGGTGGAGGGGGTTGATTCGATCAGTAGAGCAGCAACGTCCTATTTTCATGATTTGTTCACTTCTTCGGCTGTGGAAAACGTGGACGAGGCATTAGAGGGGATGGACAGGAGAGTATCGGATGCGGTGAACGACAATCTGACCGGGCCAGTAAGAGGAGAGCATCGGGAGATTTGGGAAGCTCTCAACCAAATGAATCTTAGCAAGGCGCCTGGACCGGATGGATTTAACGCCAATTTTTTCCAAAAATATTGGCATATAGTAGGCGAGGATATTGTCAGGTATGTCACGACCCTTATAGAGGGTGATAGTCCGATGGCGGCGGTGAATAAAACCAATATTGTGCTTATTCCGAAGGTAAACAAGACGACGCAGATGTCCGAGTTCCGACCGATCAGTTTGTGCAATGTGCTCTACAAGATTGTGTCGAAGGTGCTGGCAAACCGCATGAAAACCCATCTTCCCAACATAATTTCGGAAGCTCAAAGTGCTTTCACCTCGGGCCGATTAATAACAGATAACGCCTTGTTAGCATTTAAAGTATTCCATTATATGCGTTCTCATCATAATGGGAATACGGGCTACATGGGTTTTAAGTTGGATATGAGTAAGGCGTACGATATGGTGGAGTAGTCTTTCCTGGATGCGGTTATGGAAAAGATGGGTTTTTGCGCTAAATGGAGGATGATGATAATGCGGTGTATAGCAACGGTGGAGTCTTCAGTGCTTATTATTGGTGTTCCGGCAACACCATTTATTCCACAGCGGGGCTTGCGACAAGGTGACCCAATTTCTCCATATTTGTTTATTTTGTGTGCTGAGGCATTGTCGGGGCTGGTGGCGAAGATGATCGGGAGGAAATCACTGTATGGTATCCGTATATGTAGAGGGGCTCCTACAATATCTCACTTGTTCTTTGCCGACAATAGTATCATTTTCTGTCGTGCGAGGGATGACAATGTGCAGTGTATGTGGGAGGTAATTAGAGTGTATGAGAGCTCCTCGGGACAACGGGTAAATTTGCAGAAATCGGAGGTGTCTTTCAGTGCGAATGTGAGGGAGTCGGAGAGATCGAGACTGGCGGGGTGCTTAGATGCAAAATAGGTAGAGGTTCATCACCGCTATCTTGGTTTGCCGGGGGTGGTGGGGAGGAATCGATGTGCTGCTTTCCGAACAATTAAGGAGCGAGTGTGAAAGAAGTTAAAGGGGTGGAAGCGGAAGTTAATTTCCTTTGCGGGAAGGGAGGTGCTGATCAAGGCCGTGGCCCAAGCAATTCCTACCTATCACATGAGGTTATTTAAGATTCCGACGAGCCTCTGTAACGAAATCAACTTGTTGGTGGCGTGCTTTTGGTGGGGAGCTAAGGAGGGGGACAGGATGATTCATTGGATCGCTTGGGAGCGCTTATGGCAATCTAAGCGGGACAGGGGGGTTGGTTTCCGTCATATTGATGCTTTAAACGTGGCGATGCTCATGAAACAAGCTTGGAGAGTTCATTCGAACCAAGGGCCTTTGGCGAGCAGGCTCCTTAAAGCTCGATACTTCCCGAATGTAAGTTTCCTCGAGGCTGATTTAGCCCACCACCCCAGTTACGCATGGAGAAGCATAATCGGGGTGAAAGAGGAGTTAGTTGAGGGCTGTAGATGGAGGATTGGAGATGGTAAGAGTGTTCGCGCTTGGGGTCACCGATGGACGAGAAAGGGGCCAACTTTTAAGTTGATCTCGCCGAGAGGTCAAGGGGAGGATTGTATGGTGGCTGATTGGATTGATGAGGATTGGAGGTCTTGGAAGAGGGAGGTGGTGAAAAGCAGGCTACTTGATTTCAAGGCGGAGGAAATTCTTGAGCCTGCCCCCACAACCTGATGTTCTTGTTTGGCACTATAGTGGGAGTGGGGAATATACTGTGAAATCGGGATATCACTACGTCAGGAGCAGATTGAAGACTCGTAGTGAGGATTGGGGTGAGTGATCGGGAGAGGGAGGGGCAAAGCTATGGGCTAAGGTGTGGCAATTGCAGGTGCCGCCAAAGATCAAGAATTTTGTGTGGCGACTTGGTAGCGGGGCGGTGCCGACTAGAGCTAATATCCAGTGTAGAATAAAAGTCGCAGATACCACCTGTCTGAGGTGTGGGTGGGCGCTTGAAAATGAGGCTCACGCGATAGTCTTGTGCCCGGATGCGGAGAGTGTTTGGGAAGCGACTGGAATTGATATAGAGGAGTAGGAGAGGTGTAAAATGGGGGTGGATTTAATTGAAAGATGGGCGCCGAAAGAGGAGGGGAAAATGGAAGAGCTAGCTGTGATTGGATGGGCGATCTGGAATGCTCGCAATGAGGTGGCCCACGGTGGATCGTTGGCTGAGCCGGGGATTGTAGCCCAACGAGCAGCTGGCTTTCTAAGGGCATTTCGGGAAGCAGCGGAGACGGGTGAGGGGGGGAAAGGGGCGGCGCCAGAGGAGTGTGGGGGCGGGGTTTGGCAGTTGCCACCGCAAGGTTGCTACAAAATTAATGTGGACGGTGCTATGCTGGGAGAGAAGGGGTCGGGGCTAGGTGTGATTATTAGGGGGTGCGAGGGCGAGGCCACACGAGTGGTGTGCCGGCAGGTTCGTGAGCGCTGGGACCCCGATGTGACTGAGGCGGAGGCGGCTTTACTCGGTCTAGAACATGCTTGGCAACAAGGTGTGAGGAGGGTTGTACTAGAATTGGACTCACTGCAGCTGATTAGTACTCTACGCTCGGGGTCTTTTGGTCTAAGTTATTTTAGTTTAGTTGTTTTTGATGTTTTTCAATTTTCACTTAAGTTTGAGTCGTGTGTTTTTAATCATGTTAGGAGGCCGGGAAATAGGATAGCTCATTTGGTAGCGCATCTAAATCCCATTGAGTATTCTACTAGAGTCTAGGTTGAGTCGGGGACTTCGGGCGTACTTAATCTGGTAGCTGATGACTTTATGGCTGCGGTAACCTAATTTAATGAAATTTCATCATTTGATTTCAAAAAAAAAAGTTACATCGAGAGGGATCATTCTTCACCATCGAAATATGATTAAAAAAAAAACTAGAATAGTCATTCTCGGGGCACTTAATTATGATATTGTATCTTTTTTCTTTTGATGAAAACGTCTTTTTATCACACCTTCTTATATCAAGGATAACATGTGATAACAGACAATTATTTGTTTGAATGTCTGACCGAAACGTAATATCTGAAAATTTCAAATGGTTTTATGTTCCATTCCTGGCTTATTTATGAAACTATGTACAAAAGTAAGAATGCTTTTTGGTCAAATGTCTACCATACTAACGAGCGTATGTAGTTCTGAATTTGCTTTAATGTATTTTAGCGGGAGATTTTGTTTTAGGGAAATTTTCCAATATACCCCCTGAGATTCCCCAAATTTTCAGGTATACCCCTCAAGTTACCGAGCTCTCCAGCGTGCCCCTGAGGTTTGCAAAATCGTGTTTTTTTTTGTGTGTTTTTCACTAACGGCATTTAACACCGTTAGCTATCTTGTGCCCTTGGCTATTTTCTCTCAAATTGACTCTTAATCTCATCAATTAAAACAAAAGAAAAATATAATAAAAAAATACTAAACTCATTTTTTCTTTCCTCTCCTCCCACCTCCACAACCCCCAACCACCTAATCCACCACCACCTCTAACACACATCACCACCAGATCAGACCACCGGCGACCCTATGCCAACCCTTCGTGGGCTATGATCGACCACCACCCGCGCCTCTTTTGGCCTCCACGGTCACATATCTCCACCATTTTATTTACTTTCACAACTTTCCCTCTTCTCATTTTCCTTCTTATATGGCAACATTGGAGTTCTCCGGCGACATATGTAGGTGGACGTGCAATGCCGGCTATTAGCCTAGGCGAGCTAGGCGGCCGTCTAGGGCCCTCGATATTTGAATCCCAATAACTGCTGGATCAATACATATAAATTAGGAAATAAATATACTCATAAACATGTATTTAGCCTAGTGGTATGAGTTCCACCCTTCCATATTTGAGTACAAGGTTCAAATCCTACCTAACTTCATTTATATTGACTTTTTTTCATTTCTTTTTTATTTTTCATTGAAAATATTGACGATATAAATTCGATTTAGGGCCCCTATCGAAATTTAGCCTAGATCCCCCGAAATCTCAAAGCCGACCCTGTGGACGTGGACCATGATGGAGGGGTGGTGGAGCAAGGATGAAGGTGGGGGAAGGTGTAAAAGGGAGGATGGAGAGATAGAGAAAGAAGCGTGGGCATGGAGGAACGGAGGTGGGGGCTTGGGCATGATGGTCGGCGTGTGGTCGTCGGAATGGGGTACGTCCGGGGGTGGTGGTGTCGTTGTGGTTGATGGTGGTCGTACTTGTGGCCACCGTGGGAAGGTGGTGCTTGGTGGTGGGGAGTAGAGGGGAAATGGAGAGGAGAGAGAAAAAAGGGTGGGTTTATTGATTTTGAATTTTTGGTTTTGTTTTAGTTTTGTTTTTTTTTTTCTTTTTTTTTGGTAAGCGGGGACAAAGGAGGAGGGAAGATTATGTGACCTTTCTAGCCAGGGTATCACCCATCTTATCCGCATTAACAATAGTGGACAAATCACTACAGTCTATCCAAGAATGGCACTCTCCTTCCTGCGAATTAAGGATTGAGAGGCCTAGATTAGCTAACCAGTCAGCAGCTCTATTTGCTTCTCTGTAGATCTGTTTGATCTCCCATTGCTTAAAATGTGTCAGGATTTGTCGTATCTCCAAGACGAGGTAGTCGATCTGCCACGGGACTCTGACCTTCCCTTGGACAGCTTCGATGACAATGCGGTTGTCACCTTCGATTTGGAGGTTTTTGTAACCCTTTTCTTTCGCCCGAAGTAAGCCTGCTCTAAGGCCTTGAGCTTCCGCCAGTATCACCGAACATCTTCCCAGATTAATAGCTTGACCTTCCATGATTTCGCCATTCTTATCTCGTACAATAAAGCCTGCAGCCGCTTGACCGTCCTTCACCAATCCGTCAAAGTTGAGTTTAAGGAAATCTATTGTTGGGGGGAACCACCCAACTTCAATAAATGAAGGCTTGTGGTTCAGAGGAATAGTAGAATTGGAAGAAAAAGTAAGAGATGAAGAGTCGATACCGGTCCGAGCTTTCCACTCCTGGGAGTAACAGAAAGCACGGATAAAACACGCTAAAGGGTCATCCATGTGCCCTTGGAATACTAGCAGTTTCCTACTCTTCCATATGCTCCATAGGATAAAGATCCTTTTGCATAAGATGACTTTATCTCGACTTTTGTAGAAGTTGAAGAGTTCCAGGATCGTCGAGAAATCCCGTTTCTGTATCCATCGACGAGTTCTGGGGTGATTCCACACGTTTAGATGTGTCGGGCAGCTAAGGAAGATGTGGTCTTCTGTTTCCTGGGCATTATTGCAGGACGGGCAGTGTAACACCCCAGCTCATCGCCTGTGCCGAGCGTAGTCACCTATGACAGCTTGCCAGGCTGTGGGCTGACCTCACAGACCAACACAGGTCCTTCTGGCGCATTTTGACCTCACTCGTGCGCACCCTGAGAAACTTCCCAGGAGGTCACCCATCCTGAAATTGTTCCTAGCCAAGCACGCTTAACTGTGGAGTTCTTATCACATGAGATTCCTAAAAAGGAAAGTCGACTTTGTTGGTATGAGTAGCACTATCAATCACTTTAAGCAACTCATATGAGCCCTTAATCTCTCAGAGATCTCCTCTGAAATCCGAGGTATTACATTCACCCCCTCTTAAGAAAGCAACGTCCTCGTTGCGACTGGCAGCCAACCATAGTCTACCTCCTGGATCTTTTCTCTCGCTAGGCTGCTGATCTTGGCTCTCCTGACCACAGGATCAACACGCGGTCGTAGGGTTGCTCTGATACCATCTGTAACACCCCGTCTCATCGCCTGAGCCGAGCGTAGTCACCTATGTGATGCAAGTACACTTGATCATGTTGTTGACAATGCTATTAGTAAGATGGACGAGTTGGAGATTGACACAGAACAGAAGGCTAGTCTGTATCGCACTGGCACAGAACAGATGTCAAGTCTGTACGCAGATACTCGTTTCAACCTAGGCGTTGGAGTACTTCGCATTGGAGCTGCGTTTTATTTTCCTTATTGCTAGTAGAATAAAGTTCCTAAATATTTAGGAAATTGTCATTTTAGCTAAGTTTCCATAAGTCGTTTTAGGTAAGTTTTTCCTAGTATCGTACTTTCCTTATTTGTTTAGGTAGTTTTCTACTTTCCGATTGTGTGTCTCTAGGTAGTATAAATAGTATATGTCTATGTAAATTTCAGATTATCTTTGCTTGAAATAAAAACCAGAAAAGAATCACTTGATCACCAATCTTTGAGTTGAGACGTACTTCAATTCATCTTTGTCGAGTTTCTAATTTGCGTAATTAGGCTTGATAAGATTATTACTTAGGCAAGGTAGTCTAGGTATAATCACCTCATTAATCCCGAGTTATAGGTCTAACTTGAGATTAAATATCCTTGTTCTTTATTTGTTCTTAATACACGAGTATATCAAAAACAGTACAGAGTACAGACTCCAGTCCTGTTTCGACATGCTGACCAGAAACAGAGTCCTGTTCTGGTCCGACGCCCAGATCAGTTTCTTATTTTGTTCCGTTTTTCTGACCAGCGTACAGATTCGTGGTTTGTACTTTTATTCGCTTCCGCAGGCTTAAGAATTCGTATCATTAGTGGCATCAGAGCTTAGTTTCATCCATGGAGGAGGGCAATTTACTTCACCAATTGCGTGAGTTACTTAGTAAACTTCCAGAAGGTGATCATGGCTTTCGAGCAAGGTGTGTTCTTGAAGAACGCAAACCTCAAGATGAATTTAAGGTTAATGAGTTACCGGAATTTGCTGGTGGTTCTGATCCGGAGAATTATTTTAACACTACGGAATATGGAAAGTGGATTATGGAGTTGGTTTGTCCCACATTGGGAAAATAAGGCTCATATGATCAGTTTATAATAGATATCTATCATCATACTACCAACAAGGCCTTCACCTTTTAGAGCCCACGAGAGGATATTCGGGCATAGGAGGTGACTACCCATCTTATTGGGCTGTGTTGCGACGGACGGTGGTTCGGACTGTTACAGATGGTATCAGAGCAACCCTGCGACCGCGTGCTGGGTGGTGGGGTTAGGCCCAGACCAGCCGTCTAGCGGGGGAGATCTTGGACCTGTGTTGATGTTAGTATGGAATGACCGAGGCGCGCTGGGGACGTCGCGTTCTCTAAGTGGGGGAGTTTGTAACACTACGGAATATGGAAAGTGGATTATGGAGTTGGTTTGTCCCACATTGGGAAAATAAGGCTCATATGATCAGTTTATAATAGATTCCTACCATCATACTACCAACAAGGCCTTCACCTTTTAGAGCCCACGAGAGGATATTCGGGCCTAGGAGGTGACTACCCATCTTATTGGACTGTGTTGCGACGGACGGTGGTTCGGACTGTTACAATTATCTTGAGTGGGAACGCAAGATGGAGCGTATGTTCGAGTTCAAGGAGGTGGCTGATGAGAGACGTTGCAAGTATGCTATACTCAAGCTCGTAAAGAACGCATTTTTGTGGTACGAAAACATGAAGGGACTACGAGTGAGAGGAGGCAAGGAGAAGGTGACATCGTGGGAGGACTTGAAACGTAAGCTACGCAAGATGTATGTTCCCAAAAATCATAAGCAATTCCTATACAAGAAGGGAGCAGATTTCACACAAGGTTCATTAAGTGTTTCTCAATACGTTGCCGAATTTGAGAAATTGGCATTGATGTGTGATTATGATGAACTTGAAGAGCAAAAGATGGCTAGATTTTGTAGAGGACTTAATCGAAACATCGCTGATGTTGTGGAGCTACAAAATTATGTTTCTTTCGATAAATTGTGCAATCTATGTGTTACAAATGAGGGTCAATTGAAAAACAAGAGGGCTGGTTCTAGTTCCAATCAAAAGGCCGCAACTTGGAATAAGCCAGATCAACTAAAGTCTACTGGTTCGAGTGTGGGTTCAAGTACTTCACCTTCAAAAATCACGAAACAAGATAGTGGAGGTTCGAAGACGGATAGTGGTAATAGTAGAGAACGAGATTTAGCTAAAGTTCGATGCTTTAAGTGTCAAGGATTTGGGCACTATCAAAGTGCTTGTCCTAACAAAAAAAATCGTGACTCTCAGAGAAGCCGTGACTTTTAGACATGAATTGTATGATGATTGTGTTGATGAAGAAGGAATTTTCTCCGAGTATGTTGAGGAGGAGGAGCAGAACGTAGAGACTGAAGTGTTTGGAGCTCCCACGTTTGATACTTTACTTGTTTTGAGGCGGACACTTCACGCCAAGACTGAACCGGTTGTTAGTGAGCAGCGAGATCAGATTTTTCATAGCAAGTGCAAGGTGAAAGACAAGTGGTGTAGTATGATCATTGATGGAGGTAGTTGCACCAATGTAGATTCGACGGAGATGGTTAACAAACTAGCTCTAACTACCAAGCCTCACCCAAAACCTTATACATTGCATTGGCTTGATGATGGGAGTAAAGTAAGGGTTACAAAACAGACTAGAGTCAATTTTGCTATGGGTTCTTACAAAAATAATGTGCTATGTGATGTTGTTCCTATGGATGCTTGTCACCTATTATTGGGGCGACCTTGGCAATTTGATCGAGATGTGAATCATCAAGGAAGAACTAATGAGCATGTATTGTTTATTGATGGCAAACGTCATGTGTTGAGACCTATGTCACCAAAAGATGTGCGTGCTATGTATGTGAGCAATGGTAAGTGTCCTAAATTGACCATGTTTGCTAATGAGAAAGAAATAGAGCAAGTCATTGAAGATGGTGGTTTAGTTTATGCATTGGTGGGTAGTCTTGCAACTGAACAGACCTGCAATCTGTCCCCTGTCGTGCAGTCCAGTAATCAGTCTCCTGACAAGGTACAGACCTGCAATCTGTCCCTTTTCGTGCAGCAGTCCAGTAATCAGTCTCCTGGCACGGTACAGACTTGCAACCTGTCCCCAGCTAAGGAAATTGCTGAAGTTGATCGACGCATGGAGCCTTTGATGCACGAGTTTGCAGACGTTTTTCCAACAACCTACCACCTGGTCTGCCTCCTATTCGAGGCATTGAGCATCAAATAGACCTTGTTCCAGGTGCACCACTACCTAACAAGGCTACATATAGAAGCAACCCTGAAGAAACCAAGGAGTTACAACGTCAAATTGAAGAACTCATGGGTCGTGGGTATGTGCGTGAAAGCATGAGTCCTTGTGATGTCCCTACATTGTTAGTACCTAAAAAAGATGGTACATGGCGTATGTGTATTGATAGTAGGGTCGTAAATAACATCACAATCAAGTATAGGTTTCCTATACCTCGACTTGATGACATGTTGGATGAATTGCATGGTTCGGTAGTGTTTTCTAAAGTTGATTTAAGAAGTGGATACCATCAAATTAGAATGCGGGAGGGTGATGAATGGAAAACAGCTTTCAAAACCAAGCATGGGTTATATGAGTGGTTAGTGATGCCTTTTGGTCTCACCAATGCTCCTAGTACGTTTATGAGGTTAATGAACGAGATACTCAAGCCTTTTATTGGTAAGTTTGTTGTTGTGTATCTTGATGACATCTTAATCTATAGTAAGAGTGTGGAGGAGCATATGGAGCATCTTAGAAGAGTCTTTGAAGTTTTGAGAGCTCAAAGGTTGTTTGGAAAGCCAGAGAAGTGTACCTTTCTGGTAGATAATGTTGTGTTCTTGGGGTATGTTGTATCCAAAGATGGTGTGAGCGTTGATAAGAATAAGGTTGAGGCAATCCGTTCTTGACCTAAAACCATGACCGTGACTGAGGTAAGATCATTTCATGGCTTGGCTTCATTCTATAGGAGATTTATAAGCAACTTTAGCACACATATGAGTCCTATTACGGAATGCTTAAAGAAAGGGGCTTTCTTTTGGAGTGATCAAGCGCAGAAGGCATTTGAATTGATCAAAGAGAAGCTATGTGAAGCTCCTATTCTTGCGTTGCCAGATTTCACTCAACCTTTTGAGGTAGAGTGTGATGCTAGTGGTGTGGGCATTGGGGCTGTTTTGGTCCAATCTAAGCGTCCCATAGCTTATTTTTCAGAAAAATTGGGAGGAGCTAGGGTTAACTATTCTACTTATGACAAGGAGTTCTATGCAATTTTTAGAGCACTTGATCATTGAAGTCATTACTTGAGGCCTAATCACTTAATACTTCATTCGGATCATGAGGCTTTGAAGTACATTAATGACCAACAAAAGCTCAATCCTAGACATGCTAAGTGGGTGGAGTTCTTACAATCTTTCCACTTTTCCTCCAAGTACAAAGATGGTAAAAGCAATGTGGTGGCCGATGCACTATCTCGTAGGTATGCTCTTTTATCTTCTTTGGATGTTCGTTTGCTTGGATTTGAGATGCTTAAGGGATATTACGAGGCTGATCCAGACTTCAAGGAGTTGTTTAGTGAATGTAAGTCTGGTCCGTTTAAGGATTACACTCTACTAGATGGTTTTCTATTTAAGGGCAACCGGTTGTGTGTTCCTAAACATCCTATTCGAGAGCTACTTGTTAAAAAAGCGCATGGTGGTGGCATTGTTGGACACTTTGGAGTTCAAAAGATTATAGACGTGTTACATGAACACTTCCATTGGCCCAAGATGCAAGGGGATGTCCAATCTATTGTGGGTAAGTGTGTTACAAGCTCGGAGAATATATGCCTTTGCCTATTCCAAATCGGCCTTGGGAAGACATATCAATGGATTTCATTGTTGCTTTGCCCCGTACTCAACGAGGTAAGGATGCTATTATGGTTGTTGTTGATCGTTTCTCCAAGAAGGCACATTTTGTGGCTTGTCATAAGACCGATGATGCATCTAATGTTGCGGACTTGTTCTTTCGTGAGATTGTTCGTTTACATGGTATTCCTAGAACAATTGTTTTGGATCGAGACTCTAAATTTCTGAGTTATTTTTGGAATACATTGTGGAGGAAGGTTGGTACACAGCTCTTGTTTAGTACTTCTCATCATCCACAAACGGATGGGCAAACAGAGGTGACCAATCGAATCTTAGGTAGTATATTGCGTGGTTTAGTGAGCAAGACTCAAAAGGATTGGGACTTGAATTTGTCACATGCTGAGTTTGCTTACAATCGGTCACTGACCTTTGCTACCAAGCACTCTCCATTTGAGATTGTATGTGGCATCAATCCTTTCGTACCATTGGATTTGATTCTTTTACCATCGGATGAGTTAGTCCATAAAGATGCAGAAGCAAAGCTGAAATCTATTATCAAGCTACATGAATAAGTCAGGAAGAGAATTGAAGTGGTTAATGAAGCTTACAAGAGGCGTTCTAACAAGCACCGCAAACCTAGAATCTTCAATGTTGGTGATTTGGTTTGGATACACCTACGTAAGGAAAGATTTCCTAGCAAGAGAAAGAATAAGCTCATGCCTCGAACTGAGGGTCCTTACAAGGTAAAGGAACGCGTGAATGACAATGCTTACAAGGTAGAGCTTGCGGGTGATTATGGTGTGCATGCTACATTTAACATTGGAGATCTATCCCCTTATGTTGATGATGATGGCCTAGCTGAATTGAGGTCAATTCCTTTTCAAGAGGGGGAAGATGATGCAAGTACACTTGATCATGTTGTTGACAATGCTATTGGTAAGATGGACGAGTTGGAGATTGACACAGAACAGATGGCTACTCTGTATCGCATTGGCACAGAACAGATGTCTAGTCTGTACGCAGATACTCGTTTCAACCGAGGCGTTGGAGTACTTCGCATCGGAGCTGAGTGATGCATTTGAGCTGCGTTTTATTTTCCTTATTGCTAGTAGAATAAAGTTCCTAAATATTTAGGAAAGTGTCATTTTAGCTAAGTTTCCATAAGTCGTTTTAGGTAAGTTTTTCCTAGTATCGTACTTTCCTTATTTGTTTAGGTAGTTTTCTACTTTCCGATTGTGTGTCTCTAGGTAGTATAAATAGTCTATGTCTATGTAACTTTCAGATTATCTTTGCTTGAAATAAAAACCAGAAAACGATCACTTGATCACCAATCTTTGAGTTGAGACGTACTTCAATTCATCTTTGTCGAGTTTCTAATTTGCGTAATTAGGCTTGATAAGATTATTACTTAGGCAAGGTAGTCTAGGTATAATCACCCCATTAATCCCAAGTTATAGGTCTAACTTGAGATTAAATATCCTTGTTCTTTATTTGTTCTTAATACACGAGTATACCAAAAACAGTACAGAGTACAGACTCCAGTCCTGTTTCGACGTGCTGACCAGAAACAGAGTCCTGTTCTGTTCCGACGCCCAGATCAGTTTCCTATTCTGTGCCGTTTTTCTGACCAGCGTACAGATTCGTGGTCTGCACTGTAATTCGCTTCCGCAGGCTTAAGAATTCGTATCACTATGGCAGCTTGCCAGGCTGTGGGCTGACCTCACAGACTAACACGGGTCCTTCCGGCGCATTTTGACCTCACTCGTGCGCACCCTGAGAAACTTCCCAGGAGGTCACCCATCCTGAAATTGCTCCTAGTCAAGCATGCTTAACTGTGGACTTCTTATCACATGAGATTCCTAAAAGGAAAGTCGACTTTATTGGTATGAGTACCACTATCAATCACTTTAAGAAACTCATATGAGCCCTTAATTTCTCAGAGATCTCCTCTGAAATCCGGGGTATTACAAGCAGTGACTTTCCATTCTTAGTATCCGGTATTGGAGGTTTGCTCTTGGTGGCAGTCTACCTTGGAGGAGTTGCCAGGAGAAGAGGAGGAGTTTGGGGGGCAAGTTGAGTTTCCAGATCCAATGGAAGCTCCATTCATTATTATCCGGAGAGATGCCTTGGGCGAGTCAGGTCGCTGAGCTTACAGTATAATTCCCATCCGCACTTAAACCCCATACAACTTTATCTCTGACTCCTGTTGACGGGATGTGGATGGCTCGTATTAAGTCTAGAATATAAGGTGGAACTAGCGTTTTCAACAAATCAATGTTCCAATTCCCTTCTCTAATACAGTCCTTTACGTGGAGATTAGGATTTTAAATCTCATTTAGAGTCATGTTGAGCATCTCGGCGATACTGCGGTTACTGCACCAATTGTCAATCCAGAAAAGGATTATACGGCCGTTTCCCATCTTCCATCTTATACCTTTCCTAGTAAGTTCGCTTTGTTTTAAGATTTGCTTCCATATCAAAGAATCAATCGACTTCGGCTTATAATCGAAAAAATTTGTTCCTTTTAGATACTTTTCACGGATTAATCTCCTCCATGGGTTATTTGGCTCTTTTAAAATCTTCCAGGCTAGTTTTCCAGTCTATCCAGAATACTGGCCGAAATCGCCGAGCAAGTCAATGAGTAGGAGGGGAGGGATTCCCAAGTTGCTTTGAATTAGAACACTTCTACCTGCTGTGGAAAGAAAGGATGTCGTCCATGAGTTCAATCTATGTTCAGACCGATCTATGAGGTGTTTGAAATCTTCTGCCTTTGGTCGTGGGCCATTGAAATTGATTCCCAGGTATCGCCCTAGTACATTCTTTGGTGTCATGGGAAAATAGGCAGCAAAACTCTCCTTTTTCTGAGTCGGAACATGTTTAGAAAAGATAATTGACGATTTGTGGAAATTAATTAACTGTCCAGAGGAATCACAGAAATGATCCAATATATTCTTTAAATTCCGGCATGCTGTAGGAGTAGCCTTGCAAAAAAGTAAACTATCGTCCGCGAACAGGAGACAAGGGATTCTGTTAAGAGCGGGGGTTAGCTTGATCCCAATCCCGGTTTTCGGTTGGTTTGCATGGATGGTCATAGGTCTACAGAAAACTTCCATGAATATTAAAAATAGATACGGGGAAAGGGGGTCACCCTGGCGAAGGCCTCTAGTAGGGGAAAAGATTTCGCTGGTAAAGTTGTTGACAATTAAGGAATAGGTGACCGTAGTTACATGGTTTACCATTTAACTGCGTCTAATTAGAAAGAGTTTTACTAGAACAGTGACTTCGCGCGTTTTTGCTTCCCCACGAGTATAGCATGATGAGCCCAAGTTACGGCAGCTCCGGATGAAAGAAGAATAAGGGTATTAAGAAAAGGGATTTCCCAAGGATCTAAAACCCCAATCCCTTTTGGGGGCCAAATACCTCCGATCTCTACCGCAGGTGCCACTGAAAAAGGAGCCAAGATTTTACAAGTCAGGTAGGATTGGTCGGAGAAGGATTAGACCGAGTAGTTGGTACATTCATAGGTTTTGCCCCGGCAGCAAGGAGTTTCGACTTCGAATTGTAGCCTTTGATCCATCCTATCCATGTCTCCGAGAATCCTAAGAGGTGAAGACATTGCCACAGAAAGTCCCATTCGACTAGGTCATAAGCCTTTTCCATATCAAGTTTGAGAGCGAACCAACCCGTTTTTTTATGAGTTGAATTGGTGTAGTGCTTCCTGTACAATGAGGAGATTATCTTGGATGCATGACTCTTTCTGCCATGAACGCCCCTTGAAGGGGACAGATGATTTTAGCTAAAATGGGACGAAGACGGTTAACCAAGATCTAAGCTATGACCTTGTAAAGAGTGGTACATAGGCTTATAGGCCGGAAGTGACCAGCATGCTCTGGGTTGTCATTTTTTGGGATGAGATGAATGAGCGAGATATTAATTTCTTTAAGGAGGCATCCTGTAGTGAAAAAGTTTTTGATTGCCTTAAGAATGTCAAATTTGATTGTTTGCCATTATGTGATGAAGAATTGGGACCCAAAGCCGTCGGATCCAGGGGCTTTGTAGGGGCAATTTTTTTTTAGCGCTTCTAACACTGTTAATGTTGTTGCATTAGTAATCCCAGTCCCTAAATTGAAAGGACAATTACTAATTGATGTGTATGGCTAATAAGAATGATTACCGAACTAAGGGAGAGATTAGGATATCTATAAATAGTTCCCTCCCACCCTACCCGTAAGAATCAAGTTGGTGGTTAGGTATAATAATTATAATCAAAATGATTTATACTTGACATTTTTACACTTTTGGTTAGACATCGATATGTCGATTATATATATGTTTTATTACTTATGGATGCTTTAACATTTATTAATGAGATTGATATGACTTCTATGATTAGTTTACTTGATGTGGTTATTATATGCTCATTGCATTATATTTTGGAGTTACTAAGTAGGAGGAATGTAATTATAAATAATTTGTTAATGAAGGTTGTATGTGCCCCATTCACCACTACTACACAAGAAACAACGCAAACATGAACCACCAACAACAAAACGATGGATTTCACCAATTTGCAGTTGCTGTGGTCCAATTGCTGCAAAACAATAACCAACCACCTGTGATTGACTGGGCTAAGAAAATTTCCCAAAGGAAACCTGATTTCTATTATGGGCATGAGGACCCTACTGAACTTGAGAATTGGATAAGGGATATGGAGAAAATTTCCAACACCATTAACTGTCCAGCAAACCAAAAGGTAGATGAGGCTGTATTTTATTTCAAAGGAGAAGCTGATATTTGGTGGTCAGCTGCTAGAGCAGCCCTCCAAGCTCAACCAAACTTCAATTGGAATAGCCTTAAAGATGCCTTGAGACAAAGATTTTACCCTCAGCATGTTAGGCAAAGAAAACTCTCTGAATTCCTAGCATTGAAACAAAGCTGAGGAAGTGTAAGTGACTATTATGCCAAATTCCTTGAGCTTTCTCGCGTTGCAACCACCATTTTGCCTGATGATGCCTCTAAGATATCTAGATTCATTGAGGGACTTGACTATAGCCTCTAGGAAACCATGATCATGATGAACTTTGCTGATGTACACGAGGCCTATGGGAAAGCTGCTAGTGGGTGGAGAGTACATGAGCTAAATGAGGAAACCCGGAACAAGAAAAGAAAGTTTGAAACCCAATCTGCCAATCTGAATGAGACTGATCACCACACCGACAATGGGAATGAAAAAAGGGAAAAACCAAACACTTTTGGGGGGAATCAAGGGAACAATTGAAACTTTAATGGGAACAACTTCCAAAACCGTGGCCAAGACAAAAGGGCTGAGCGTCACTACTTCTGTAAGAAATGTAACGGGGACCATCCAGGTGCTGACTGTTTTGGACAACCTGTCAATTGCCTTAATTGTGGGAAACAGGGTCATAGGGCATATGAGTGTAGGTTTAAAACTCAAGACCAAATGAGAAATGGTAATTATGTGGGATACAACAAAGGGAATCAAAACTTCAACCAAAACACATACAACCCAAATCCTCGCCCCAATAACCAAAACTACAATCAGAATTCTTACAATAACAATTCTCGTCCCAATTACCAAGGCAACAACCCAAAACAGAACCAATTCCAGAATAATTACCAAGGGAACAATACTAGATTCCAAGGGAACAACAATGGTCAAGCTGCCAATGGGAACAACAATGGGGTTGCTGCTAGGAATGCCAACCAAAATGCTCAAGGAGGGAATAACCAGCGTAAAGCGGGTCAAATTTATGTCATGAATAGAGCTGAGGCTGAAAATGAAACCAATGTGGTGAATGGTAATTCCTAATCTATAATACTTTTACTTGCCTCTTATTTTATTCTAATTAGAGTTACGAGGACGTAACTCCTTTAAGGGTGGAAGAATGTGATACTAACTTCGTTCTTTTACTTTAAAGCATGCATTGTATTCATTCATTTGCATCATATGGATTTGGTATGTGTTATATGGTTGTGTGAGTTACTTTGCGCTTCGAGGACGAAGCGTTTTCTTAAGGGGGGAAGGATGTAATATCCTGAAATTTTAAATCATTTTATATTAATATTTTAGGTTTGATTAATTAGATTATTGTAATGAAAAATATTTCAATTATTAATTGTGAGTCGTTTTCCTAAATGAGTTCGAGAATGAGTTTTAGAATTGGATTTCTATTTGGATCGTCCCTTACTACAATAAACTACACTAGCCCACACCACTGGCCCAAACACCAAGTCATATCCCAACCCAACCCAAAAAGAAATCAGAAACGGAAAAAGAAAAGGAAAAGAAAGAAAAAAAAATACAAAAACAAAACCTCACCCTTTCTCTCTCCTTATCACACGCAAAACCCCCCCTATTATAAAACAGAGCCCTCTGTTTTCTCGCCTCCTCTCTTCGCTCGACCTAGCCTCGCCGCACGCCGACCTTGCCCGCACTCAACACTTGCTCAGCTCGCCGCCGGCCATTCCTCTTTCCGATCACCGCACCACCTCCTCTTTCTCGGCCAATTTTCGTGAGCAATACTTCCTCTTCTTCTTCCCCTGTTTTCGTCCTTTCGATTAAAACGTCAATTTGAATTCGTTTTATTGTCTTAAATCATGTTTAATTAACTCTAATAGATGCTATGGTTAGTGGGTAATCGATCTAAGTTAGTTTTATGCATCAAGAATTGATTTTGATGATTGTTTTAAGTTGATTTCTACTAATCACAAATTTGGGTTAATTAGTTTAATTAGTCGAAATTGGTTTAACTAAATTCGGTAATCATAGATTGGGTATGATTATAGTTAGTTAATTAAGGTTCTTAATTGTAATTGGGGATTTGAGTTGGGTTTGTTCATGCTTTGTTTAAATTGTAATTTGTTGTGATTTTGGAGATTGATTCTAAATTATTGTAATTAGCTCAATTAATTATGTTAATTATAATTTTCGAAAATTAGATGAATTTTAAATTTATAAACTGATTTTCGAGATTTAAATAAGCCAATTCGAATTTTTGGGATTTTATAGAATAAAACATTGTTTTTAATTGATAAAACATAATTTAAATTGTTTGACTAATTTCTAATTAAATTATAATAATTAAGGATTGATTTTTATGAATTATGTTTTGTCTTAAACTAATTTTGAGGCCTTTGAGGATTTCTATAATAAATTGAGTGTTAATTGAGTTTTATTGGATAATTATTGAAATAGAATTATAATTATTGGATAATTAATAATTGTTGGTTTGAATTTGGTATTGTCATGTTCATACATTGCATATAGGATCATAGTAACATATAGATATATAGTTGGTTGGTTGGTTGAGAAAGATTGAGTTTTAATTTGGGAATGTCGTTTGTATAACTGTAGAGCCTAAGTTCGTAGACGAGGAATACTAGTGATTTTTGTGCTATTGAGTTTTCCGTCTGCTTAAAAAGGTAAGCTAGCATGCTCAACCTTTCTTAAACTTGTTGAAACCTTTCAAATTTATTGGCTAGATGTGATTGGTGATTGGTGATTGGATGTGAACATAGTATCATGATAGGTGGAGAACAATTCAATTTATACAATTATCGTATTATGATTGGTTGGAATTAATGTATGGATATTGATATGGTTTGGCTTGTGATAAATATGTTATTTTGAAAGGTAAGATTGAATGTATATTAACTGGCTGATTTGGTTGGTTTGTGGGCGCATAGCCATTCATATTATGATGTTGGTTTGTATTGTTGTATATGATTTGTGATCATCAACTCTCTCTCAATAAGATACTGGTTACTTAGACGGAGGAAAAGAACTCCTAATTATTTGTTCGAGCCAAAAGAGCTCCTATTTATTCGTTTGAGTCAAAAGAACTCCTATTTATTGTTTGAGCCAAAAGAGCTCCTATTTATTTGCTTGAGTCAAAAGAACTTCTATTCATTAGATTGAGTCGCATCGACTCCTATTTAATACCCCATCACATCGGTTTTTAAGAGGGTTAGGCTCTAGTCTACTCTACTTGGGTTAAAAATACCCAGTAGGGGGTGTGCACACTTAAGGTCTAGTAGTCTTGGATTATGGATTATGGTTGATAGGATGGATTGGCAAAAGATTCAGTTCATTACTAAATAATAAGGATTATGGATTATGGATTATGGATTATGGATTATGGATTATGGATTGTGAATTATGAATTGTGACTTATAACTTCTTACTCGTGATCAAATTAATGTTCGATGGATTGTGGATTGTGGATTGTGAACTATGGATTATGGATTATGACACATGAATTTCTTATTATCGTTAATCTTTGATTTGTTTGATATGGATTATGGAATGTTTCTTATGCTATTAGTAAATGATGAATTGGATGGTGAATTGTGGAATATGCCTTTAATTGCTGTATTGGAATTATTATTGGATGATTATATGTTTATGTGCTAAGTGTGTTTTCGAAAATAAAACTAAAAACGTTTTCAAAATCCAGGTAAGGGTTTTGGGTTTTAAACATGTTGAGGTGTTAGCTTACTCAATTTTCTGACTTTTTCAACTGTGGTTTTTGTGCTTCAAATCCACCACAGGTTTGGAGTGATTGATGATTGCGGGAACGACGACTCATTAGACATTAGATGGACTTAATAAATTTAGACTTTCGCTTATTAGACAATCTATTGATCTTAGACTATTTCATATTTATATTTCATATTTTTGATTATTGTAATTTTAAGTGTTGGATGTAATAGACTATTTTAGATCATAAGACATTTACAGTTTGGCTTCTGAAATCTCCTTGCATTCGGGTCTTTGACTCGAGTGCGGAGTGACACCTCTGAATTTCCTTATTTGTGATTTGATTCGCTATAAAAATGTTTTTTAAAAAGGAAAGGAAATTTGGGGGTGTTACACTTCGGCCCTCCCCGTTGAACTACAAACCCGACCCCATCTATCCCTCGAGTGCCCTGATACGTCGACCCAAAAAATTGACCACCTCCTCCACCCCGTCAACTTAAAAATCTGATCCCCTCACCCTACCCGTTGACCCTTGAAACCGACACCCTCCCCCACCACGTCAATTTAAAACTCCGACCCCCTACCCGTCGACCCTTGAAACCGACACCCTCCCCCACCACGTCAATTTAAAAATCCGACCCCCTACCCGTCGGCCAAGATTTCCGACCCCCTCTCCCGTGGTGTATCTCGATAATACAGTTTTAAGGGATTTGAGGGCATTTTGGGGGGAAAAAAAATTAATTAATCGTTGTATTTAACCCTTTTATTGTTGTGTTTAGACCGTCCCTTTTTCTTTTGATGAAAACGTCCTATTACTACACTTTACATCAAGGATAACATGTGATAACAGACAATTATTTGTTTGAATGTCTGACCGAAAGGTAACATCCGATAATTCCAAATGGTTTTATGCTCCATTCCTGGCTTATTTATGAAACTATGTACAAAAGTAAGACACTGCTTTTTTTTAGTATGCTTGTGGTTAAATGTCTACCATACTAACGCGGGTATGTAGTTCTGAATTTGCTTTAATGTATTTTAGCGGAGGATTTTTTTATGCACTTTTGTGAATACTTCATATAATTTAGTGGATATTTGTTGTCTTTTTCTGATTTTAAGCATAATTGGTCCAATGCTTATAGTTATAGCATGCTCCCGGGAGCACAAGGATCATGGTGATAAATCATAATTTGGGGAGACTTAGGGCAATTCGCTCAAAGGGACATATTGAATTGGTCAGCTCTTCAATTGTTGCTGTGTTTCCTCCTTTACGCCTGGACATCCCGTTAGCCCCTTTTACTCGCATTTTCTTTCCAAGGGATGCGTTCAGAGTGTGGGCCCCCTCTCCCTTGGCAACTCTATTTTTTTAAACAGTTTTGACGTCCGTTAGTCAAAATACACACAAATGTTTTTTTGGGCGAAAGTGGTGATTTGCCTCGTAGACTTACATCAATTGTGCAATTGAGCACCCTAACTTCCAATTGAGCAATTTACCACCTTATCTTTTCAACTAGTGCAATTTCACACCTATCCCTATTTTTCAACCAATTTGTGTAATAAAAGTATTTTCCTATATTCACAAAATTCATAAAAAAACATTATACGATAAAATACAGCACATATACAATTTTATACATACCTTATCTATTACTATACGTAATACTTGTAACTTATACATGTATTACCCTTAAAAAAGAAAGGGAAAACTATTACAGTAATAAAAAGAAAAGGAAACTAACAACTCCCAGATAAGATGTCTAATTCCCAGCAATCTTCACTTTCCTTCTATCCCCAATCCTACCAAGCTCACCACCACCGCCACCGCCTCCTGACCACATCGCCGATCGCGCACATCACGACCAGGCTGGTCTGCTATCGGTATTGCGCGGGGATGCGATTCGCCGAAAGCAGAGGGATTTGTTTGCCTCCATGTTCAGGTTAGTTTATAGCTTGAGAATCGATTGGCTTGAAGTTATTAGAGTGAATCAAATTGATGCTATGTATGCCATTTTTAACTTGATTAAATTGATTGTTTATCAAAGACTTGCAGGAACTAAGAAAAATTAAAGCAAATTAAAGTGGGAAAGTTGGAGCTGTGTGTGTTGAAGGTACAAATCTGAGTAAAAGAGATCAGAGAATCTTCACGTACCAGAGAGCGAAGAACAATTATGTGCTTTTAGGTTTTTCTTCAACTTCAGAGAACGATGACTATGGATGAGTGGAAGACTATGGAGAACTTTACCAGACAAATGAATTTAGGGTTCCTCTTTTGTTTGAGATGATGTATAATTATTTTTTCCACGTATATGTGCTTTATTTGTATCGTAATTTTTTTTTATGATTTTTATGATTATAGGAAAATACTTTTATTACACAAATTAGTTGAAAAATAGGGATATGTGTGAAATTGCACTAATTGAAAAGGTAAGGTTGTAAATTGCTCAATTGGAAGTTAGGGTGCTCAATTGCACCATTGATGAAAGTGTAGGGGGCAAATCGCCACTTTCGCCTTTTGTTTTGTAAACCTCCAGGACTCGTAAGAAAACTAAAAATTTAAAGGGTATACATAAAAATCTCAGATATTTCAAAAGTACCGTGAAAATTATCCCTAAAGTTAACCCATAAAACATTTTTATTTTTTTAGGGGAACCCGTAAAAAAAAACTTGCTAGAGTATAACTCTCTTTTACCCTTTATAAAAAAAAAAAACTGATAAGGCAGATAAAAGACGGAATGAAAGCGAGCGAACCCCCCAAAAAACACAACCTCGTCTTTCTCTCTCTTCGCCTCTCCGCTACTAAACTCCCCCAAAAAAAACCCAACCTCTCTTTCTTCCGCTAATAATCCTTCCCCATTTTTATTCAAAAAATTTTAATCCAAAAAAAGAAAAGATTGAATTAGCCGTTGAGTGAAGTTGGGCAGTTGGTTGGTCCACTCCTTGTCATGGTTCCCGCCATGGTGTTGGAGAGCAGCAGCAACTCTCCTTCATCTTCTTCTACAAGTTTAGTTTTAGACCAACAAGTTGACAAGACTAAAACTTTGATCTGTGCCCTCAATCTCCTCTCTCGTGATCTCCCTCTTCCTGCTCATGTCTTTGATTCTGTCAATTCCATCTTCAATGCCCCCGCCCACGACGACGATGATGGTTGTGTTCTTCCCCAATTCCAGGAGCCCTCTTCTATTTCAACTAAAGTGAGAATCTTTCTACACTAATTTTGAGTAGAGTGTGCATTTTTGGACTTACCCTTTTGAATGTTTAAGGAATTATTTGTTGGGTCTTGATTATTATGTTGTTTTGAGGTGAATTGTGCTGTGCTTTTTAATTGGTTGGTTGTGATGGGGTTTTGCCTAATTTTTGGGTGGCTTGTGGAAGTAAATTGATGACTTGCCCTTATATGATAGTCTTTCTGAGGCGGGGCTTTGCTCGAATCCCGGTTTCGAGGTGGTTTTAGGTAGAGATTGATCAAGTTCTAGATTTGAGATATGTGGGAGTTGATTAGTTGGAGTTTTCTATAGATGTTTTGTGTTTGTTTAGTTGAGTGATTCGTGTTTTTGAGGATTAGAAGTTCATCCATATGGTTTGCTCTTTAGATTTCTCTCAATATTTGTTGATACAGAGCTCTAGGGTTGTTTATGTTTCGATATTTGGTTGTAGGAGTTTAAGTAGATTTTATGGGGATTGAATGTAAGTTTGTACATTTTAGTTTCAGTGTTCACAGGATGAGTGATTGAAAAAGCGCAAACTTTTATGAGCTGTTTTTATCTGGTGTTTTTTTGAGTTTATATATCGAGTCAAGATTTTTTGGTGTTTATATCGATTTTAATTGAGGATTGTGCTAAGTTGCAGGACACGTCTGTTATCTCTAGCTATGGGGATCTGATTATGGAATTTGAAGATGCTGTGGTGAAGGAACGGCCTAAATTTATGTCCAGTAGTGTATTGACCGAATTAAATGAAAATCGTTGGCAGAGAAAAGTTGAGCGCCGATTAGCTGAACTCCAAGGTTGGTTTGCTTTTAAAATAGCAGTTTTCAGCAATCACTAGGAAGGTTCTAGTAGAGGATATAAATAGGAATGTTGTATTAGGAAATTATAGGAAGGGGTTCCAATACACCTATTATGGCATTTCAAAGAAATGTCTTGATACCTGGTGGGATATTGACTCTCATGTTATGGCATTTTTAAAGAAGCTCAGACAGCCTGCTGCTTCATCTATATATTGGCCCCTTTACGGTTCTCGAGCTCTCTACAAATATTGTGTATTTTGATTTGAATCCTTTTTACTTGTAAATTTACCAGAAGATTGTGGGTAAGATCGCGTTATTTGGAACTTTCTGTTATTCTAGGTGAATGATGTTATTGGTCCTAATAGAAGATGGTTCATGTTTTAAAGAAATAATGTTTCAACTGTGAAAGCTATAATGTAAATGTTGTAATAGAATTATATATGGGATGCAATTCCACGACATGCTTGCTTAACTTCATCGTTCAGTCACTTCTCTTGAGTTCAGGGAATAGATGTTAATCAGTTATCTGTATGGATTTGTGCTGCTGTATCAATGGATGATTTTGGTAGCTATGTTATACACTAATGTATTGTTACCACAACAGAGTTGCCAACAAGTCGAGGGGATGATCTGCAGACGAAGTGCTTGCTTGAACTTTATGGCCTTAAGGTAAATCCTGAATATTCTTCTCCTACAGTTTTCTTTGTGTAGGATAGAGTCATGAATATATACCCCCTCCTGCTCTTTTTCTTTTCCCACTTTCGAAAACTGTATTTGAGTAGCCATGTTGGGTTCTAGACCAAATGAAAGACCCGTTTATCTTAAACTCAAGTGGAGTTGGTAGAATGCTATGCAAAATCAAGCTCCCAACATGGCTTCTCAAAAACAATTTTCGAAAGTGGGAAAAAACAGTGAACAGGAGGGAGCATGATGTAAGACAGAGCTAATTGAAATAATATCCTGCTTTCATATTGCTATCCTTTTCTTTTCTTTTATTCTTATTTATTTGTTTTTTTTAACCTTTTGGTTTATCATTCTTGGGATTTGCTCAGATGTAGCCCTGAAGTATGGCATGTTCTGATGACCCGTTACTTTTCGAATGAAGTTGTATCAGTGTTTTATTATAAAGACGTACTAACTATTGCATATACTATTTATTGGGACTCATCATGCTTTTCTTTTGTTTGCATTCATCAGCTGGCTGAGCTGCAAAAGAAGGTGCGGTTTGATGTGAGTTCAGAGTTTTGGCTTCGCTTGAAGTGTGTCCATCCTGAACAGCAGTTGTTTGATTGGGGGATGACCCGATTGCCCATCCGTACTTATGGTATAGTAGATCCATTTTCTACTGAATCTGATGATCAGTTGAGGAAGCAAAGAGATGATGAGGTAGTATTCTGCTTATACTTTTTTGGGGTCTGCTTTCTTTTTTCACTCGTTTTTTTCTTTTTTTTTTTTTTTTTTGTGAGTATTTGGCATATCTTTGATTTAATATCTTAAAAACACCTTTGCATGTGATGGGTGATTGTCCAGTAAAAATTAGATTGTAAGACCAATTTTTTTTTTTTTTTTTTTTTTTTTTTTTTTTTTTTTTTTTGTAATAAAATTCTGAGCTTTTGAAGGATACAGAGAGGAAGGTGTTTGTGATTTTTAGTGCATAACAAAAGTGAACCTATACTGCCGTGTTAAATGTATATCTTGGTTGTTATTCTCAGAAGAGGGCTTTTTAGCTGTATTCTTCTCTTGATCTGATGGACCACGTGCTTGCAGAGAATATCTAAATTAGCGAAGGAGGAGGAGAAATTCGTGGAGACCCGGAAGAGGAGATTTTTTGCCGATTTGCTAAATGCAGCTCGTGATTACCAGCTGCAAGTTGGAGCCTCTTTGAAACGTCAGAAACAGAGGAATGATGGGGTCATGGTACTTTTATCTTTCATTCTCACTGTTGTATGTTTCTAGTTACGCTTTGGCGAAAACGGTAAAACAAATGGCTAGGTAACTCGGGTATTCTGAGGCTAGTGCATGCACACCCACACACACACACACACACACCACACCACACACCACACACACACACACATATGAAGTCTATGGTCTTGGCAGACTAGGAAATACATGAACATACACATATATTGTATATATATGAATTCTATGGTCTTCGCAGGCTTGGCATGGAAGGCAAAGACAACGTGCTACTAGGCAAGAGAAACTACGGCTGGATGCTCTTAAGAATCATGATCAGGATGCATACATGAAAATGGTGGAGGAAAGCAAAAATGAAAGGTTAACTATGCTACTTGGAAAAACTAATGACCTTCTAGAGTCTCTTGGAGCTGCGGTTCAACGACAAAAAGATGCAAATCATGCAACTGGCATTGAGCCGTTGGATGAGTCCGATACAGACGTGCAAGAATCAGATGTCTTGAAAGAGAGGACTTCTGTCCCTAATGATGAATGTGATGGAGAATCTGTCAAGCCTAGCACCTTACTGGATGGTCAGAAGAAATATAACTCAGCTGTACACTCAATTGAAGAAAAGGTTCAGAATTTGATTCCTCCTTGAATTTCGTATTGTTTTGTTATCCTTTTAATTGGTTTATTGTCTGAATCTTGTAAGAATGTAGTTCGTTTAGTTGTCCATCAAATGCTCATGGTGATGCACATGTTCGTTCATGGCTTGCTTAATTTGAGGGGTTAGCAACTCGAGCCCTGGTCGAATTTCAGGGGAAGAAAACAATATGGAATATCCAGTTCCAGTGAAGACAAATAATCACTTATTTTTTGGAATATGATGAATACAGCAAAATGGCAAACTAAAGAGTCTGCATTTCTTTTATAGGGAAGTAGCAGTTGGTCAATGTAATTTTCATTTTGGGTCTCCCAGTTCTGCTTTTCTATGTTTTTAGTATAGGAGTAAATCCACACATATCTGACCCTTTCTACCTCACCATAGCGAGAGCCTTTGAGAAACCGGGGTAATCTTGTCGTCTGGTGGTTGATGTAGAGGATTTCCCCACTTGTTAGGGATAACCTGAGTTCCATTGGACCTCCAGGTTGTTTCTTTTGCTGTAGGAAATCTCTCTCTCTCATCTTCTTCTTCTTCTTTTTTTTTTCTTTTTTTTTTTTTTGTGCTGATTGTATTCCTTCAGTTATTGAGCGGTATTAAGCTTTACTGGGAGCACGGAACATTCTTCTTATCACATTGACCGGAAGCTAAGATTGTTATTAGGTTAAGGAGCTCTTCCAATGATACTCTAGTTTTATATGTTTTTTATTTTCTTACTTTCTAATCTATAATTTACTGGCCCATGAGGACAATGTGCTGAATAATAGAGGGATTAGGATGTAACATCGGAGAATTGCCTACTATATTATCAGAAAGAGGCACATTGAGGTGACTTAAAAGTAACGAGGAATTTGGGGGGCTGTGAAATAAACTCATATTACTTGGTTGGGTGTCAGGGCTTGAGAGTGTGGAGTTCAATAGTACCTTTGACATGGATTTATCGTAACCCATCTCTGAGCTGACAGACTAATTAGAGTTTGGCTGTAGATAGTAGATCTTTGCAATGTCTTGTTGGAGAACTTTTATTCTTTCTTTTGGCTTTAACTAACTTCTGGATCTCCTTTGAACTTGATAAGCAGTTGAAAAGGATGTCCCAGTTTTTACATTATATTGCATCTTAATCTTATTTCTCTGGTAATACTTGAATCACCGAAATTCTGATAGCATAAACTGACATCATATTTGTCATGCAGGTAACTGAGCAACCAGCTTCACTTCAGGGTGGTGAGCTCAGACCTTATCAGATAGAAGGGCTCCAATGGATGCTCTCATTGTTCAATAACAATCTGAATGGTATATTAGCAGATGAGATGGGACTGGGGAAAACAATTCAAACCATTTCGTTAATTGCATACCTGTTGGAGTATAAAGATGTTGCTGGACCACATTTGGTTGTGGCACCCAAGGCTGTGCTGCCTAACTGGATTATTGAGTTTCAGAAATGGGCTCCCAGGTATAAAAGATTTGTTATATCTCCGCTTGTTTTTAATTTCTCGATGCATGAAGATGCTGTATAGCTCGAACATATTGTTAATTTGAAAGCGATACTATATACTTTCTGTTTGCTGGTAATTGAATGGTAACTAAGGGTACGTCTTAACCCAGCTCCGCCCCCCTCCCTCAACATGCCATGCATACACCAAAAAGCACGTCTTGATGGGTTTTGTTCTAACCCTGTTCTTGTAAACAGTCATTTCCCCCTTTGTTTTTAAATTTATTTCAGTATTACCTATTATCTACAGTATAAGAGAGAAATTATGCATGGGGGTTCTTATTACCGTCCATTACGTTTATGCTATATACTGATACATCTTACCATTAACCTTGTGATTCAGCATTGTTGCTATCTTATATGATGGAAGGCCAGAGACGAGGAAAGCCACCAGGGAACAATACTTCGGCGGCGAAGGGAAATTTTGTGTGATGCTTACGCATTATGATATTATTATGAGAGATAAGCAATACCTCAAAAAAATTTACTGGTATTACATGATAATTGATGAGGGTCACCGGTTGAAGAATCATGAATGCGCTCTTTCCAGGATTCTTTGCTCCGAGTATGTTCCGAACTTTTCAACCGTGAGGGTCTTGTAATTACATAAATCTGTTATATGTTGAGTAATTCGTATAGTTACTGGCTTTTAGTCAATGGCTGTAACATACTAACATACTCTAATGGATGTTGAAGCACTAATGTTTCTTATTATATGCTGAGTTAAATGTCATGCTAAATGCATGTGAAAGTCCCCCAATATAGTAGGAGATCCCATAGGTCTATATCTCTCTGCTATTGGTTGTTATTGATCGTTTTAGCTTATACTTGCTGCTTCCATAGTTCCATCATCGTTTACCTTTGGGATTGTTATGTCTAGATTGCTGGTGTGCGTGCTCCCAAATGCTTGTAAAAAATTTAAAAGAATATGGTTTCATGTTTTTGTCATTGTAATTGAAGTATCAAAATCTAATGAAAGGTGTATGTTTATTCAGATATAGGATCCGACGCAGACTTCTGCTGACTGGCACTCCAATACAGAACACTCTTAAGGAGTTGTGGTCCCTGCTCAACTTTCTCCTTCCTCAAATCTTCAACTCTGTTGACAATTTCGCAGAGTGGTTCAATGCACCATTTGCGGATCGATGTGAGGTTGCTCTTTCTGACGAAGAAGAGCTGTTAATCATTCGACGCTTGCATCAGGTGTGTGCTTCTTCACTCTTCACCCTCTTCCTTTTTCGTGAAGGTATAAAAGTAATGATACGATTTGCTGATTAAAATTTTTGTGTTTAGGTCATTAGACCATTCATTCTTCGGAGGAAGAAAGATGAAGTGGAGAAATATCTTCCTAGCAAGACACAGGTCATACTGAAATGTGATTTGTCTGCATGGCAGAAAGTATACTATAAGCAGGTTACAGATTGGGGAAGAGTTGGCATGGAGTCAGGTAATTTCTTCTCTTTTCAGGAGCTAGCAATTGACATCCACATTTCTACTTGTGAGCTCATTTGCTTCAGGTTAGTTTTACTATTCTATCGGACAATCCTTAGGCCTTAGGGGGCGTTTGGTTTGTAGAGAGGAACGTGAAAGGAATCAACCAAGGAAAAGGAGGAGAAAGGAATAAAAACCCTCCAAGTTCCTCCATGAGGTTTGGTTAGCAAAATCAATCATACCCCTTCACTTCTCTCTTTCATCGAGCACAAGCATGAACCACTTCCATCCACCCCATAAAAATACACTATACCATCTGAACCTCAACCCCATGACCCAATCTGCCGCCTTAATCAATTTACCATTTTACCGCCACTGTCATCAGATCGTTCATCGCATTCGTCGCCGTCACCGTTGCCCAACCACCCGCCGTCCAACTTTCGCTTCTAATTTTGAGGGTAGTAATAGATAATAATATAACAATTTTTTTTAATAGTACATGACTTGGAGAATACTCCGTCCACCACGATTTTAATGCTCACACCACCGCTATCCATCTCTTCCACTTCCCAGATCTAATTAAATCTTTCTGCCTTAACCCTAAGTTCTATATCACGGCTCTCAACCAGTGGTGACGGTTGTGGTATTCAGAGGCAACTTTAGTGGTGCTATAAACAAGGGAGGAGATAGATCAGAAGATGATATGGGTTCGTGGTATACTTGGTGGTTGGCACAAGGAGTTCAGGACGTCGTGGTTGGCCAAGAGAGGGACGAGTCCAGGAGAAGCTGTGTCAAAGACTATAGGATGGTACTACTAATGTGGTGGTTGATCGTGGGGAGGGGTGTTAAATGTCTTCAGATAGAGGTGGGAGTATTTATAGGCGGCTGCATTAGTACTGTAGAAGATGATCATTAATCAAGTTTGTCCAGGAACACTGCATTGAAAGATGCTAATTTTTACGAGCACGAGGGTGGTGACTGGTGAGACTTATATTTTAGGGATAATTCCATGTACAACAATGATCGTTTTCAAATAAATGATGGCTTGCCGTTTCGAGTGTTAATATGGTTGTTGCATGTCTCACAATCACCGTCAGTGGATTAAGAAGATCACATAATTGACGAGGCTGAGAGTGGAACTTCATCACGTAACAGTAGAGTTGGTCGTCAATAGGTAGAAAGCTAGTCAATATGTGTAACTTATGGGCTGTGTGGTGAGGAAAACAGAAATCTTTTGTCCAGAGGTTAATCTTGTGATTGATAAACTTGCTGGTGCAACTCTTGGAAGCAAGTATGCTGATGATCATGTGTGAAACTAAGTGGTTAATGTGCACATTCTGCAACTAAAAAAGGAGAACTTAATGCCTATGTCTTAGGTCTAATCCTGAGGAATACAGGACTTTGATGTTCGAAATTGTTAAAATAATTTTAATTATGAGAATGGGGGTTTGCAGATGCGAGTTTCAGATTCTTGGTTTCTAGGACTGCTTGCCCTCTAGTTATTCGTATCTTTTTTAAATCTCATCGACACTAGTTACACTTATCTTATAAAATGATGCTATATCTAGGACACAAATATAATTAAATTAGTTATGTCTGCTTGGTAGTTGTCTTTCCATTTCCAATGGAGCCAAAGACTACTTATTCTTTGGTTTTTGAAATATAATGGAATAAAGCAAATGGCTCATAAAACTGTCTGTGCTTCTTATTTTGTGAAGTAGCAGTCAGTCGGTGCGATTCTCGACGCAATTTTCATTTTGGGTCATCCGTGCGCAGCCTCTCTATGTTTCAATAGGGGTAAGACTTGCGTGCATCCGACCCCCCTTACCCCGCCTTATGGCGGGAGCCTTTAAGGCACTGGGGTTAGATGTTGTAAAGATGTTGTTGTCTGCTTGGTAGTTGGCGGGTCCAGTTAGTCATTTCTCTACATATTCATCCAACTTTCTTTGTCCTTCTGGCTTCCAAAGAAATGAACAAAATTTTAATGTGTTTCTAAGTTTGCATTGTAACATCATAAAGGGTCAGGGCCATTGATAGAAAAGTAATATAAGGTCCTAAAATCTAGGGGAAAAAATAGATTAATCTTAAAGGCACAATTAAAAATATCAATATACCTTGTTTGAGTGTGATGGGAATGGGTTCCCTGCGAACACGTTGATCCAATCTAGCAAGGTCGTCTCTTTGTAACAATGTAAGCAAGCTGAAGCATATTCCTGAAGCTTGAAGTTATATGCAGAATCTTAGAATTTTCTCAAGGGAGGGAGGAGAGACTTTACCATTTGTATAATCCATGGAAGGGGATAGAATGGTAAGAGGAGAGGAAAAATAATCCGGGGGAGAGAAGGAAGAATTAGAAGCAGGCTATCAAACCGAATATTCAGGTATTACATTTGGGACTTGGAAGAGAGTGGAGAAAATCCTTCCAACTTCGGAGGAACTTGATTTACTGAAGAGAGATGAAAAATTTCCAACTTGGTTTACTGAAGAGGCATGAACGAGTTCCCCCAGATCTCTCTTACTCATCCTGCTCACCCCATTGCTTTCCAAACAAACTTTTTTGCCCCCCCCCCCCTCCTCTCCTCATTCCCTTTCCATTTATGATTTCGACGTTGGTTTTATACATAAAGCTCCTTGAACTATGATGATTCTGAAGAGATGAATGTTTCTTGGTCCTTCAGACTATCACTTTGTACCATTGCATATTTGCTTTTTTTTTTTTTTTTTACCAAATTAGGTCAAAGAATATATAATTTGTCAATGTTGTAAAACATCTCCTCCCCTTCCCCACCCTTACAAGAAACAATTAGTAATAAGGCTCTGCTCTATAAACTGGTCCCTAAATTTGAGTGATAAAGTCAGGATTTCTACCGAATTTTCTTAAAAGACTGAACAACAACAGTCTCATTTTCACTCGTGTTTTCTGAAGCGCAGGCGATTTTGTTATAAGACTGAATTCGTCCCTTGGTTACTTCCATAGTTGGGGTATTCCCGCTAAGGAAGCTCTTTTTTCCTTTTCAGTATATTTTTGGGTCAAATCTAGCGTATATTCAATGTGGATTGACGGATGAATAGCTTTTCTTAGATGATTAACCTCATCTAGGGAATTGTAGACTTGTAGTTGTCCAGGATGTGTGATCTATCTTGATAAGTTTTGTCAAATGTTTGCAGAGAAAGGGAAGTCAAAGAGTTTGCAGAACCTCTCAATGCAACTCAGGAAATGCTGCAACCATCCGTACCTCTTCTTGCATGACTATAACTTTTGGGACAAGGAAGAAATAAGGCGAGCATCAGGGAAATTTGAGCTACTTGATCGTTTACTTCCTAAACTGCATCGAGCCGGTCATAGAGTTCTACTGTTCTCACAAATGACCCGCCTCTTGGATATTCTTGAAATTCATCTTCAAATGCACAACTTCAAGTACCTTCGGTTGGATGGATCTTCAAAGACTGATGAGAGAGGGACCTTACTTAAAGAGTTTAATGCTCCTGATTCTCCATATTTCGTGTTTCTTTTGAGCACTCGTGCTGGAGGTCTTGGTCTTAACTTGCAGACTGCTGATACTGTAATTATTTTCGATAGTGATTGGAATCCGCAGATGGACCAACAAGCGGAGGATAGAGCCCATCGTATTGGTCAGAAGAAGGAGGTGAGAGTTTTTGTTTTGGTGAGTGTAGGATCAATTGAAGAAGTAATTCTGGATCGTGCCAAACAGAAGATGGGCATTGATGCCAAAGTCATCCAGGCTGGGCTCTTCAACACTACATCAACAGGTAAATTGCTGTTTGTATAAGTTTTTCTTTTTTTTTTTTTTTTTGAAATGAGCTGTTTGTATTAGTTATATTACCATATCATACCTCATAGATATAGCATAAATGTTTCATTAGAAGGAGCGTGATACTTCTGTATCTTAATAACCGAGAATAATGATATTTTGGAGATATAAGTTCCAAGCCGTGATTTTTCAAGACTCACATCGTCTATAATTGTCATTTCTGAAGATCTCAAAATATCCTAAAATCTGATCTTATAGGGCCTAGATTTACCATACTCAAGTATACTGTTGCATCTATGCATTAGTTCATCTTAGTGATTGCATTTGCAACTATGAGAAACAGAACAACTGAACAAGGGTTAAAGGAGCTATCAGTAACTTCTGTATCAAATGCATTTGCAAAAGAATAGGAGCTATCAGTAACTTCTGTATCAAATGCATTTGCAAAAGAATAAGCTCCTGCAAGTTTAATGGGAAGTTCATATGAGAATAATATCTATTTGCTCTGCAGCTCAGGATAGAAAGGAAATGTTGGAAGAGATCATGCGTAAAGGAACAAGCTCGCTTGGAGCCGATGTACCTAGTGAAAGAGAGATTAACCGTTTGGCAGCCCGATCAGAGGAAGAGTACTGGCTATTTGAGAAAATGGACGAAGAGAGAAGGCTGAAGGAGAACTACAAGTCTCGGCTTATGGAAGATCACGAAGTCCCTGAATGGGTCTATGCCGTGAATGCTGGCATCAGTGAGAAGGGCAAAGGTTTTGATTATGATGTTGGGAAGATAACAGGTAAGAGAAAGAGAAAAGAGGTGGTTTATGCAGACACTCTTAGTGATTTAAAATGGGCAAAAGCTGTAGAAAATGGAGAAGACTTGTCTAAAGCTGTTTCAAAGAGGAAGAAACGGGAGACTCTTACCTCGGACAATGGCAACTTAACTAATAATCATGGAGACATGGAAAACTCGCCATATGAAGTTGACGATGAGGATGAGGCTAGTCCAAGCGAGGGGAACAGCGAAGAAGTTCCACTTCCTTCCCCTTCAAAGATTAGGCTTGATGGGGCTAACTTCAGAACGCCAGAAAGACAAGACGATGGTTCAAGTGAGAATGGTACATGGAATGGGAAAGGTTTAACTTGGAAAACCCATAAGAAGAAGAGATCCAGCTATAATATGTTGGGATCTACCTCTTCAGCGTCGGAATCTTCCAGGGGTCCAAGTTCCGGCAGAGAAAACCGGTAACTAATTAATATTGCGCCCAATCAACGAAGACTTGGAGCCAGATATGGTTATATGTATTCATGTTATTGCACCAAACAGACTTTTCCAACGGGGATTTGGTTTATTGGCTCCTATTTCTTTGATTGATTGATTATTATCTGATCTTATATGAGGATTTGTATGCAAAACGTATCAAAGTTAGGCAATTTGACTCAACTTCGTCAGTGGCCCCGGAACTTCATCTGCATGTATCAACGCATAAAAAACAATTGTGATAATTGCCGGTGCACCTGGTTTGTTTTGGTTAGAGCAACTACAGTGGTAGGCGGAATTAAAACCGACTTGAAGTTGCCATCATCAAAGTAAGTCAGGCAGGTTTCAAGTACAATTTGCTCCAATGTTTAATTAGGTTGATTGCCATCATCAAAGTAAGTCAGGCAGGTTTCAAGTACAATTTCCTCCAATGTTTAATTAGGATTTCAACCTGCTTGGATAGGGCCCACTGTATGTTCTTGTCCCCCACTGCATTTATACTTATTTTCGAATCAGAAAATGATTTAACAATAAGTTGAATACGTTATTTTTACGAAAAAAATTATGGTTCGATAATTGTGAACAACTTATAAAATTGGATGAGAGACGAAAATAATTATTTTGGAATAAACATTGAGACAAATTAAAGTACAATAAAAACAATAAAAATTAGGAACGAAAATAGTAATTAATATGAAGTATAATATTTCATTTTATTTAGGGCATGTTCGGTATCACTGTCGTTTTCAGTTTTTGGTTTTTTTTTGGGGTAAAAAAATTAGTTAAATAAGTTTCAAAATTAACTTTAAATTGTTTGGCCCTATAATAATCATATAGAAAATGAAAACTGACAACTGAAAACTGAAAATCATTTTTTCTGGTTTTCAAAAACGGGACTTTGATTTTCAAAAAAACAGAAAACTGAAAACAAAAAACGATACCAAACAGACCCTTAATCTTCGTCTCCAAGGCGTTGCCAAATTGCCTCCACCAAATATACTTTGAGTTCATTATGTATTTGTCTATCTCTCAAACTCGCGTTAGCTGTGAGATACTCCTCAAATTCGAGAACATGTCCATGGTTTACATCAGGACCAATATCCGGCGAGAATACATCATCTTGAAAGTTTCTTGAGTATCTATGACGCTCATCTTCGACAATCATATTATGTAAAATAATGCAAGCGTACATAATATCGTGGAGCGAGTTCTTATGCCAATGTCGGGCAGGACCTCGAACTATCGCAAAACGTTTTTGAAGCACCCCAAAGGCGCTTTCAACATCCTTTCTTGCACTCTCATGTTTTTGTTTGGATTTTTTTCTCTTTGAGTCTTGTGGGTGTGGGTAGGACTTAGCATAAGCAACCCATTCTGGATATATACCGTCTACAGGGAGTTAAGCATGAAAATGGTGTCCGATGTTTCCCAAAATTTTCCGTTTCGGGTCTGAACTTTTTTTTTTTGTATCGTTAAGGGTCTAGGACTCTTGTCCTTCAAGGAAAAGCTCACAATGTTGAATTTATGGTGAATAACACTAAACAAAACATGGTATATACCTTGTAGACGAGTTAACTGTCAATTTGATGTATAACGTTTCAGGTATTTTATCGATTGGGGTCCAAAGTTTTTTTTGTTATTGATTGGGGTCTGGATGGGGTCCCGTTATCTTCCGTCAGTTTCTTTCCCATCTTCATCTATTTTCTTTTCTCTCTGCTCTCTCCATGCTTCCCCTTCCCAGTATCTTACTTTCTCTCTCCTCTATCAATAACTACCCACCTTATACCCCCCACCATGGCCACCATCACTCATTTGGCAGAAACCCAAATACCCGACCAAGCTTGTCGTTGCCTCCGTCGCCGCACTAGCACCTCCAATTGTCGCCGCCACATGCACAAAAGAAAAGAGAGAGAAAAACCTTCTAATTTCTTCTAAAAAATATTATGCTTGATCTCTTCATTTTGTTCGGTAAGATTCGAATTTTCATAGTATTGCATCAATCTCACAAATTACCCATAATTTGTACTCGTGAAAAAGATGAAAATCAAATTGTTGTGATTTTAAAAAATAAAAAATAAAATAAAATAATTGTTTTTCAATCCTACTTTTTGTTTTCTTTTTCTTTCTAAGGTTGCTGTTGTTCATGTTTTACATCTAGATTTTTTGTAGGTTTTTTTAGGAAAAAGTTAGATGATTTTGTAAAATTTTAACACTAATTCCTCTTTTTTTTTTCCCCTTTTTTCACATTTTGATTAGGTCAATGGGAATTATTGTCTGGGATTTTTTTTCTTTGGGGATTTGTGTGAATTTCACATGTTAAATTTCTTGCTAAGGCGACAACACAGATCTAGAAAAAACTAAAAAATATTGTCTTGGTAATTGTTTTTCTTTGGGGATTTGTGTGAATTAAAGTTGTCTAAATTTGTTTAAATTAGCAAACAAGGGCTTAATTCTTATTGTGGGTCGTTGTTGTTAGCCATTGTTTAATTGTAATTTTTGGGTTTGATTAGATTCGATAAGATAAATTGAAATTTATGGTTTTCTTTGGTTTAGAAATAATCCAAATTGAAAAATTTGGTTGCTTTGAAATTTTTTTGGTTGAATTTTGGTGTTCAGGATGGGGTTTAGAGGAAATTGTCGAATTGTTGGTTTGTGTGTTGGAGTGGAGTGGTGACGGGGAAGTGGAATAAAGGCATGAAAAGTGTAACAGTCGTTAGTCTCCCATGGTAAACAATGTAGAACGACTTAGCACATTAAGATCGTTGTTAGCTCCAACAACACCAAATTTATGCATGCCAAATTCAAAGTTCCGTAGAGACTACTACTTCGAGCATGATGGTAGGATATTCATGATCACCTCTAGTGAATTGCCCTTTCGAAGCAACATTGCAATTTGCCCAAGGCAGTACATACAATCAAGGCTAACAAGCATGCCTTGGAAAGCCATGACACTCCTGCATTTGAAGGAAACGTTGAACATCAGTAGCATTAGGCTTTCTTAAGTACACTACTCCAAAAATCTCAATAATGCCACGACAAATTTAATGAGGTGGACTCACCAATTCGTACATATTCATCAAGTCCATGTGCTGGTGTTCCATATGCTAATATCCGATAGTGGCTGCACATTTTTGTAGTGTTGATAACCCCCGTCTCCTGGTCGCATCTACCCTTTGTTGAAAATACTCAACATGAGTCTGAAGAGCTTCCACTACACGAAGGAATAATTCTCTCATCTAACGAAATCTTTGTCGAAAATGGTCATGTGAATATACAGGATCATTGGAGAAATAATCCTTATAGAGGCGTTCAGCACCACCTTCACGATCTCGAAGGACAACCGCTCTTGTTGGTCTGATCTACTAGTCCAACTAGTTAAATGTTGCATCAAATAGAGCTTCATTTCTTCATAGGCTGGATATCATTTACAAAATCACGCCAAAATATACCCCAATCCATATCATTTTCATTTAATTTTCAGACATTATTTTAGTGTAGATGGAGGTAAGAAGTATTAAGAGAAAGAGAATCTAAAAATGCAAGTATGAATATTTTTCAAAATAGTATCAACACTTGTTTATATAGAGAGTGAACTTTATCTAATTGAAAATATAGGAAATCTATGTGAACCAATCATATATCACCATATAGATTGACATTTATCTGAATAATATGATAAGATAAAAAAAATATGTATGTGCAATCAGAACTATCCAATGTGAAGTTAAATAACAATCTCATTCTTTTATTAAAAAGTCATGTTGATGAGTTAGCTTACTCTTTCACCTAACCGTACGGACACCATTGAAGTAGCTTGCAAGCATGGCCAGGAGAGGATGCCCGCCGAAAAAAACCATAGGAACACAATCAGCAAGAGGAAAGGAACAATGTAGTACAAATATTTTAGAGAATCATGAAAAATCGGAAGAAGAAACAGAAACCCAGATGAACACACATCGGAGCCCAACTCAGCTGGGCGACTTCATCGAGAATGCTCTGAATAAGTCTGGTAAGTCAAATCTGCAGTTATCTTATCTGGGGAAATGAATAATAGCCTGAATTTGTTGAAAAATCATGATAAAAGCAAGGATAATCAAGGTGATAAGGCTATTGTTAATGAGAAATCAGGGGATGAAAACCCGATTAAAAAAGCCACATGGAGCAGTGTTGTTGGACCTAAACCCAAAATTGGTATGAACTTGCATTATCATACCTCGAGTAATGAACTCGGTGAGGATGTTGTTGATAAATTGGAATATTGGACAAATTCGCTTGTGGAAAATGTAATTGGAGCTAAGCCAAAACTTAAGGATTTGCAGGACTTTGCTAGTAAGTTTTGGAAACACATAGAAGTCCCAAAAGTGGTCTATTTCAGGAGAGATGGTTTATGTTCAGGTTTTCTAGCGAGGAGGCTATTACAGAGATTTTGAGGGGAGGGCCATAGAGAATTATGGGTAATGCCTTTATTCTAAAAAGATGGTACCCTGAAATCACTCATTAATTAGATAAAGTCTCAGTAGTGCCAGTTTGGGTCTTGGCACCCGACCTTGATCCTTGGTTCTGGTCTTATCATGCACTCAGTAATAGGCAAACCCTTATGTGCTGATCATACTACAACACATAAGGAAATGCTCTCATTTGCTAGGATATCATGGTGGAAGTAGATGTGTCTAAACCACTGCCAAAGACATTGTTGCTGCATAATCCATTGCCAAAAAAAAAAGAATATGAATGGGTGCCATTTTACTGTCAGTCATGCAAGAAGTTGGGTCTTCTGGAGGAAAATTACAGGCTAAATAAGACTAAGACTGTAGATGAACAACCCATCAAGCAGGCAGTAAAGAAGGTTTGCAGGGTAAAAGAAATTCCAAAGGAGGCTGAGAAGGAGAAGGATAGAGTAATTGAAAAAGGCAGGCCTCAGCAGGAGAAAATTCCAAAACTGGTTCTAAATGAAGCAGAAACTCCACCATCAAAGGGAGTGGCTGCTACATCAAGAACTCCCCCACAAGCATTAAAAACAGTTTTGGAGGTTTACTGAACAGGCCCAGGAGAAGGGGTTTACTGAACATGCTTAGGAGAAGATTAATTATATAGGGGATGAGGAGCCTCCAGGCACCCCTCCATCTCAACGATAGTAGGAGCCTCGAACACTAGAGGGCTCAATGATGCCCTCCAGCAACAGGAGGTGAGGGATCTCATATTCTCAAATAAGGTGGATTTATTTGGAGTTTTGGGAACTAGAGTCAAACAAAAGAACTTCAAAGGCATAGTTAGGAAGAAGTTTAGCAGATTTCTAGTTGCAAACAACTACTCCCACCATAGAAATGGGAGAATTTTGGTGCTCTGGAATAAGCAAACAGTCAAGGTGGAGATAAAAGAAGTAGGAAGTCAATTTATACAGTATAGAGTGTTACACTACATGTCTAATAGTAGTATTTGGGTCACTCTGGTGTATGGAAGCAATAGTGCTGAGGAAAGAAGGGATCTCTGGGATCAAATTAACTCATTTAGGACTAATGATCCATGGATAGCATTGGGAGATTTCAAATAATAAGAGATCATACTGAGAAAATTGGTGGAAACCCTCCAAATGTAAAAGATATGGCATATTTTAACTGGTGCATCAATCATAGTAGACTAGATGATATAGTTGGTCAAGGGTGTCACCTCACCCGGACCAATAACCAAGATGGTGGCACTAGAAGCTGGTGTAAACTTGACAGGGCTTTGATAAATGATGTCTGGTTGTCTTGATTTTCATCTTCATTTGCAGATTTTCTACCAGCTGGGGTGTCTGATCATTCTCCCATAATGGTTCATATTATTGATCCTCCAAAGATCAAAAAGGATTATGAAGATATTGTGGAAAATGTCTGGATTACTCCTGTCTCAGGCACTAACATCTACAAGTTATTTCATAAACTCAAGAATGTCAAACATGGTTTGAGTCAACTAAATAAAGTTCACTTCTCAAGTTTAAGCAAAAGAGTGGATAAATGCAACAAAAAGTTGTTTGCAGGTCAGGTCTCCTTGTAAGCTGACCCTCAAGAACCAGAGGCAAATAGAAGAGGTAAATTACCTTAAGGATAAATATCTTAAGTTCAAAAAGGCATAACTTAGCATGCTCAGTCAAAGGCCAAGGTCAATTACATAAATGAAGCTGACTGCAGCTCTAGATTCTTCTTTGCTAAAATTGTTGTAAGAAAAAATCAAAGTGTCATTGCTCAAATCAAGGATAGACATGGGAGGGTGCATAAGGATCAAAAGGGAGTGGTAGATGCTTCCTTGCACTATTACCAGTTCTTTCTGGGTTAGGACCACACTGTGGAGAAGCTGGATTATAAATTTGTGAGAAAATGAGCTATTCTGAATAACAGTCATCACCAAAAGCTGATCTCCCAAATCACAGCAGAAGAAATCAGGAAAGCTGTGTTTAGTATGGATGCAAATACGAGTCCAGGCCAAGATGGTTTCTCCCCAGGGTTTTTCAAGACAAATTGGAAAACTATTAAGGATGATTTCACAAATACTGCAATGGATTTCTTCAAAATAGGGACCATGCCAAAGCAAGCTAATGCCACCATTGTATCCTAAAAAAGAGAATGCTAGTCAGGTTACAAACTTCAGACCTATTCATGCTGCTCCACTTACTACAAAGCAATAACAAAGGTTCTTGGTAACATATTGCAATATATTCTCCCTGATATCATTGGAAAAGAACAAACTGTTTTCATAAAGGAAAGAAATACTTTTGATAATATCATGACCTCTCATGCCTTGGTTAAAGGATATGATCAAAGAAACATTTCCCTTAGGTTTCCGATCAAAGTGGATATTCGCAAAGCTTTTGACTCACTAAATTGGAGGTTCATAGAGAAAATGCTTGATGCTATGAATTTTCCTAAAGAATTCATTGGTTGGATTATAGGTTGCATCATTACACCATACTATTCTCTTAAGATAAATGGTAATCATGAGGGTTTTTTTTTTTTTTCTGGGAAGTGTGGAATTAGGCAGGGAGACCCTCTTTCTCTACCTCTTTGTTCTAGGTATGGAGATATTGTCAAGATATCGGAGGGACATGAGCAAGCCAAGCCAATTTTCCCTGCACCCTAAATGTAAGAAAGTCCAGTTAACTCACCTGATATTTGTAGAGGATTTGATGATATATATCAGGGGAGATGTACCCTCAGCAAAAGCATTGCCAAAATCTCAGGTTTGGAAGCTAATCAAGCCAAAACTAAGATTTACTTTAGGGGAGTGAAAGAGGAGATCAAAAACAAGATTTTGCAGGCCACAGGGTTTACAAAGGGAAAATTCCCTTTTAGATATTTGGGTCTGCCTCTCCACACTAAAAAGCTTAAATCTGAGCACTACCAAATGCTGATGAACAAGCTAAGCAAAGAAGTTTATCACTAGTCCTCAAAGATGCTCTCTTATGCAGGAAAAGTTCAACTCATCAATGCAGTAATGTTTGGGTTAGAAAACTTCTGGTGTGCCATCATTTTGCTTCCAAAAAGGGTGACTAAAAGGATTAACAAAGTCTGTAAAGACATTCTGTGGAATATTGAAGACGGACACAGGAAAATGACTTTTAAAAGCTGTAAGAGCTCTTGTCTGCCAAGGGAAAAAGGGGGGTTTTAACATAAAGGAGATCCTATCCTAGAACAAATCCCTAATCTGTAAATGGATTTGGATTATCCTGAGGGATCAAAAGGTAACATCTGGTCAGGCTGGATCAAGGCATATTGCCTGAAAAATGAGAATTTCTAGAGGGTAAAAAGTAAGCAAAGTGATCCAGAAAGTTGGAAAGGCATTCTGCACATCAGAGATGAAATCTTGAGGGAAGAAAAAACTGAGGAATCTGCTTGCAAATTGGTAACAAGTTAAAGCTCCTATGATAAATTTAATGTGAAAAAAGCTTACAACTACTTCAGAGATTCTTCCCCAAAGGTAAGATAGAGCAAGACAGTTTGGGACTCCGTTGTAATGCCAAAACATGGCTTTATAACAAGTCTAACAGCACAGGGTAAGCTTGCCACTATGGATAGCATCAGGAAGAGAGGAATCCCAATAATCAACAGATGCATTCTCTGTCAAAAAGCTGAGGAAACTCACATCCATCTTTTCTTCAAATGTGAGTTTTCTCCTAAAATCTGGCAAAGCATGCTTGTCTGGGCCGGGTTGAAGAATAGAAGCTGGAGATTAAAGCATGAGCTCGATTGGCTGGCCAAACACAAAAATGAGAAGACATGGAGAATAAAATGGGTGAAATGCAGCATTGTGACCACTGTCTACTACATTAGGAGGGAGAGAAATCAGAGAATTTCCTGAATTCTCAACAAGACAGCAGCAAAATTGTTTTGAGCATTAAAATCTAGTTTGTGTTAGACTCTTTAGTTGGCTAAGTAACATTGAGAGTGAGGAGTTCGTTGATAGTCTAAATGCTAAGTAGTTCTGAGTGGTTTCTATTTTTGTAAGATCCTGTTTTCTTCCCGTATTGGATGAATAAAATCTAAATCTTTTACAAAAAAAAGAACTATCCGATGTGATTTTTTGTTAACTAGTAGGATATATTTATGAGGATCAAAGAAGATAATATGATATATGATATATTTTATTTTTATAATTAATAGATAAAGAAATGAAAAAAATACAAATAACCTTACATGCCATTATTCATGAAAATAAAGATACATAAGTTAAAAAAAGAATTACATAATTTAAATGTTCTCAACTTTTAAAACGTGTAACTAAAACGTATAAATTACATAATTTCATCCCAATTAATTCCATGTTTCTTCGCAAGCTTCTTTTCAACGACATTGTGATTCCTCCTTGTCTCGTCGTTCAGATTTGTTGAATCTGTTCTTATAATATTCATCTTTACCATTTATGTGTGGCTCTCAGCTATCGACATCTTGTTTAATTGAAGCTCTTCATATTTGTTCTAGATTTGTTCACATTATCATCTTTCTTAGCTTTTCCACTTACCTTACTCTTTCCCTTAGCCGACCTAGACTCTGCTTTGGCCGCCGTAATCTACCCAATTGGTTGTTATTCCGTTGTTTCCTCACTTTCATGTGCGGATGATGAGGATGTATAAGCTCCTGATCTAGAAATTTTGGTACGCTTTGAAATACTTTTCGAAGCATCACAAAAATTATCCATTTTTGTCGATCTTTAAGAATACCCCATGAGTACTCGTAGTTAAACTTTCTACCTCTACCATTGACCTTATATAAAGATGAGAAAAGATCCTTAGCTTTTTTAATCATTTGGCGTTCGTCATGCCCACTTGGTTGATCCCCTTAATTTGAATGTAGCATCCTTGAAATTTACTAACATCGGCACTCATTTTGTACCAATGGTTAGCCGTTTTGTCGGCTGGAACTTTAGGACCTTTCGTACGTTAAGTATTATAGTACTCTGCAATATTTTTCCATAGATCTTCGTACTTTTGATCGGTTTGTCAATAATTGAATCCTTACTAATAACCATTAACCAAGATTTGGAAAGATTTATATCTTTTACCTTATTTGAGTTGATTTTTTTTTATCTTGTTCGTCCTCTTCCTCCACTGGATTCACGATTTGTTGGGAGTGTGAGATCGACCCAATTGAATCTTGACATGTGCCATAACCTCCTATACTTACTCTTCTTGGTGACGCGGGAGTTATATCCAAAACACCAAAATGTGGAGGAACAAAATAATCCTTGGGAATAATAGGGCGACTACCCGGTGTAAACATTGGAGGGTAGAAATGAGAGTATGGATATTTTGACATCCGATGGTCGTAATGAAAATAATTAGGTCATAAGAATATTGTGGATGGGTTGGGAAATTTGACTGTGGATGATTACTCTGAATTGGTATGATCAGGAGATTTTGTGTACTTGAATATTCGTAGTTCGATTTTCGGAATTAATATTTTCGCAATTTTGTAATAAATTAAAATAAGTATTATATTGATTCTCATTATCCATAATTAGAAACATAATTAAGATTATATATTAGAAGATGAGAGTTATGAAAATATATTTGAAGTTGAGATTATACAAAATAAAATGTTCAAGTCACACATATGTATAGGGAATACTACATAACTTATTTTTTCAATTATCAGAATATTAGTTGTTGGAAACGACCGTTGGATAATTTTAGCCGGTAAATACTGAAATGTATTAACATATGTAAAAGTGAAAGTAAGAAAAAAAAAACAGAAAAGAAGAAAGAAAAAGAGAGTGATAAGGCTGCTCAATTGAGCAACATGCTCCATGATGGGCATACTTTTTTCCTCTTCCAATGGTGGGGCATGCTGCACACTTTCTCAAGCTACTTAAAAAACACTCAATTGGAGTTGCTCTTAGACTACCCTTACTATAACATGTCTTGCTAAACATTACCTATAAGATATTTTTATTTGTCAGGGACCTAAAAGTCACTTCTCACTTAATTTTGTTGAACATGGTAGTTTAACCAAAAAAAAAAAACACTCATTCTGGCATTTTACCCACCTAAATGAAGGGAAGGGTTATGTCGGGTAAACCTTGTGTCGCGTCAGGCCGATTTCAGGTCTGGTCATAATCCAGTCTAATTAACGATGATTATTAATCCGTGTCAATACAAGTTTTGATCATATTTTTGGTTTTTTGGCATAATTAGGTGAAATCACTTACAATTTACGAGTAGTTAGTTAGTTAAAACCATCAACATCCATACTAAATTGTTTTAATTAGGATCATTATTAAGCTTATTTAATATCGGTTATTGTCGGGCTAGACATTATCGGATTGTATCGGGTCATGGGTCATTGTCGGGTTGGGTCGGGTAGGGTCAGGTTGGTTCAGGTTCGGGTGATCACAATTTCGGGTCCAGTAGGGTCGGATTTTTGGGTGAGTCGGGTCGGGTCGCTCAGATCTGGTCAAGGTTGCCAGCTCTAGCAGTAATGATGGGAATATGACCAGTTATCTAATTTATTTTCATAAAAAAATTTGTATGTAATAATTTAATATATTATTTCATATATTTGGTGGTTTGTAAAACACTCGAATACATTAAAGTGGTCTATAATTTCATTTTAATAATTTTAATGTACAAAAATTCCAATGTTTAACATTTGTGGTTTTTAAATCTAACACACCTCACTTCGCTGGCTAGAAAACATACTTATTTGAAAAAAAAAAATTGATGCTTTTTTTTCATATTCTCCCTAAAGGAAAATTTGCGCCTTTTTAAGTGTATTTTTCTCTTTCAATTTAACCTCTATATACACCTCCAAACTACACAATGCACTCTCTCTTCATATTTTTCTTGTTTTCCCCAAAACGTCACTATTGGTCAAATAGACTTGATAGAAAGAATCCAATTTGGGGGGATATGAATTTCAAGAAGTAAATAATGGAGGGAAAAAAATTTAGCGGGTAAGGGGTGGCAAAGAGGGGACAATGGGTGGTCAAATTACCATGTTTGACAAAATGCAACATGAAGTGCAATTATTAGCAGTGACTTGTACACATGCTCAGAGTGTATGTGGATTCTTAACCCACTACCACTCATATATAACGCCAACAAAGCATCATCAATTTGCAATAATACGATCATTGTAAATGACTTCTTAGTGTCAATCTCACTCCTATTCTCACCCAGGGCCGGCTCTGAGATTTTGGGGGCCCTAGGCGGAACCTTAAGATGGGGGCCCTCTTTATTACGATAAGTAGCGATAACGATAAGTAAGTTTATTATATTAATAATAAAATATCAATATCCAATAAAACTCTTATTTGTAACATTTTTGTAACAAAGTAATCGATCATATCCCTTAAAAATCGTAGTTCTTCTAGCATTCTTTGACGAAAAATCATCAATCAATTTTTTTATAACTAACTTTCTGCAGAAGATTGTACTCAATCGCTATCATTGCTAATCCATTAAGTCGATCTTGCGACATTGTAGAACGCAAATATGACTCGATCAACTTCAACTTGGAAAAGTTTCGTTCAGCCGATGCAACTGTGACAGGAATCGTCTATAAAATCCTGTAAGCAATCATAGCATTAGGAAAACAATCGACATTTTCATTCAAATTCACATCAACTTGTATGATTGTCATTAGAGACAGTAACTTTTTTCACACAAAACTTAGTAATAGCTCCACTTTGAAAAAGAATTAATTTTTCATCTTTTTTCTTTTTTTCTTACGTTTCTCATAACCAGAATTATACTTACTAATTATAGGCATATTCTAATTATTTCGAAAAAATCAGAATAACATTGCAATCAAACATCAAGATTAAATGTTAAGAAATCACCCGGATTAAGGAACAAGATCATCAAGAACAAAATCTGCCAAGTGCTAACCCACAATCACTTATCAAAAAGGCTGCAAAATATTAGCATAAAAATAAAGCATGTGTCGATTGAGTTTAGGAAAAAAAATGAAATTGATGAGAAAATTTGATTGAACATCAAAACTAATAATCAGTAAATTTGAAGGAAAAAGTACCTCAAACCTTGCGATTTGCGAATCTCAAAAATCAAAACTAACCACAATTTTTGAGCTAATTGAAAAGCTCCGATCTGTAGCCTTATTGTGAGAATGGGAGATGATGTAGACTTTGAAATTGTGTAGTGATCAACGAACAAATTGGGTATATATTGAACCTTTGATTCCACGAAAAACCCAAAAAATTGAGATTAAATCTCACAACGTTCATATTTTTTGGGGAATTAGAAGATTTCAATTGAGAGGATATAAAAATTAGGAAGATTGGAGAAGAATTAATACAAAATTAATTTAAGGAAAGAGAGATTTGTGGAGTTGATTTATGGGAAGAGGGATTTGGGGGAAGTGAAAGGTTTTAAATTTTTGGGGAAGAACGACGCGTACTACCACTCTTCCAGTATTCACTCTCTTTCTTTTTCTTTTTCTGTTTTTTTTTTTTAACTGGGCTCCATTTTTGGGCTCAAATTTTGGGGGCCCTAGGCCGTAGCCTAGGTCGCCTATGTAAAAGGTCGGCCCTGTTCTCACCCAACCCTCTCTTCTACATCAAGACTGACCCACGTGACCCCACCTAAATTGTAGTACCCCAATGTTTATGAAATGTGATTTCGTAGTTTTAAGAACTTAATTATGCACTGTTGAAAATAAATTATATCGACCATATCATCAACAGTACATAAGATTCACCTTTCAATGCCCACAAGAGTATATGAGAGTTTAAGGTGTTACTTCCCATCTTATTGGGTTGTGTTGAAATGCATAGCAGGTCATGTTGTTATAAATAGTATTTGAGCGACCCTGCTGTATGAGGATATATAGGTATGCATGAGCTGTTTATAGTGGGACATAGAGTGTAATAAATTTTATCTACCATATAATCAACAAGCTAAGGTATTCACCTATTAAATCCCATGACTGGATATAAGAGCCTAAAGAATGACTCTTGTCTTATTAGGTTGCTAGCGTCGCGACATCTGGTGGGTTGGGCTATTACATATGGTATTATAGCGAGATCGCGACCGCGTATTAGGTGCTTGGGCGTGGCCTAGACAAGCCGTATATCGGGGGCGATCATTAAGTTCGTATGCCTATTTGTTTGGATTGGTTATAGACGTAACGAGAACGATGCGTTCTTTATACTTCCGTCATGCATGAGATATAAACACGTAAGACAATAAAAGTTGCTTGAAGTAAGTAATGAAAGTAAAGGGTTTTATGAATATAGTTAATTAATTAGTTAGATCATTGATGTCATGTAATGAATTAATCAGTAGTTTTAGATGAATGGTAACTTTATTTCGTTATTACCTTCAAAAATTATTTAACTACAACAAACATAATAATTTGAGTAATGGAAGGTGCATATATAATATAATATACAATATGTTAATGTGATCGTGCAACGCACGTATTTTAAACTAGTATTTATCTTATCATCATATCGTATCATATACTATATATTAAAAGATGTGTTAGAGGCAACGACCACGTTCACCGATTTCAGTTAGGCAATCTACCATGCCACGTGGCATGTCTCTTTGATTTTCCCTTAAAAAATTATTTAAAATGCTTTTTATGGTAAAGTGAGTAGATAGACATTCCATGCATGGTAATATATAAGTTACGTGCTCTATATAAAAAAATTCACAATATTTTTTTTGTTATAAAAAATCAATCAATTTATATCATATTTACCTTATTATTTTGTAACCTTCCTTAATACTTATTTGAACTGGAATCACATCATTTATATTGAGGGTGAAAGTTTTATAAATGATAAATTTTATTGATAAAATTATTTGTACACAAAGAAATAAAATGATAGAGATTATTTCTGGCGTAGCCCGAGTAGTAATCTAGTACTATATATTAAAAGCTGTGTTAGAGGCAACGACCACGTTCACCGGCTTCACTTAGTCCATATGTCATGCCATGTGGCATGTCTCTTTAATTTTCTTTTAAAAAATTCATGTGAAATATGTTTTATGGTAAGGAGTATGGTGACGTTTTCCATATCAAAAAATTTCGCAATATTTTTTTTAATATAAAAAATCAATGTTTATTATTAATTGATATATCTTACCTTATTATTTTGTACCTTCCTTAAAATCACATCATATATATTTAAAGTGAAAGTTACTATATATTAAAAGCTGTGTTAGAGGCAATGGCCACGTTCACCGGCTTCAGTTAGGCCATTTGTCATGCCACGTGGCATGTCTCTTTAATTTTCTTTTAAAAAATTCATGTAAAATATCTTTTATGGTAAAGAGTAAAGTGACGTTTTCCATATCAAAAAAATTCACAATATTTTTTTATTATAAAAAATCAATGTTTACTATTAATTGATTTTATCTTACCTTATTATTTTGTACCTTCCTTAGAATCACATCATCTATATTAAAAGTGAAACTTACTATATAAGGAATTAATTTATGTTATGGAATTGTTGTTATACCTAGGGGTGTAAACGAGCTGAACCAAGCCCGAGTATCGAATGTTTGGGCTTGGCTCGGTACTGATAATTTGGAGATTGGCTCGGCTTGGAGCTCGCCGAGTTCGCCAAAACTGAGCTCGGGTTTGGGCTTCGCGAAGCTCGGGCTCGGTCCGAAGCTCGGTTGTGCGATCATGTAGCAAGGATTCAACTTATTTAACGTATGAGCTAGTAAATTTTGGGTATAATTTTGAGTGTTTACATCTCCGTGAAAGCTATTACAATGGTGAATTAAAAATCGAAAAGTTCAATAAAATATGAATAGGTCTAAAAATAATATTATAATTGTTCCGGTGAAAAATGGACAATCAAGATTTGTTGAAGGAGGGGAAGACGCCATGGCCTGCCTCGGGAGTAAGGACCTTGGTCAGACCCCTGCAAGAGAAATGTAGCTAGCCCCGGGGGTGTGTCCGAGGAAGACCCCTCCGATGTCTAAGTTAGATGTAGTATTTTCGTTGTAGAGAGAGAAAATGGAGAATTACCTCCCCCCAAATGTGTTACCTCTACTTGTGCCCCAAGGAGGGGTATTTATAATACTCCATGCATTGGCTCCATGACCTGTGTAGGGCACGGGCGGGCTTTAGGCCTTTTGGACCCAAGTTGAGTCTTTTGGCTCTTTATCTCATTTTGGTCCAATTAGTGTAATCGTACTTTCACGCCTCAACAATAATAAAGTAATCCATCTCTCGAAGACTCGAATTAAGCCGAATCAAACTTGTCATGGAACTGGCAAGTCAATCTCCTCCACAGCTTCCTCTTTAACAACCTTCAAGAAGAACAAAATAAAGTAGATATATGGAGTATAGATTAGTACACATGATATGTCACACAAATTAAAGAAATTAATTTCAAAACGTTTATGTTCTTAGTTATTACCTTGCTCTTCTTCTTAACCCTATGTAGAGCACGACACCAATCTCCAGCACAAAGAAGCACTTCAACAGTTTCAGGAGCCAAAGAAGCACGATACGTATCAATCACTCTACCCCCAGCACTAAAAGTTGATTCAGATGCAACTGTGGTTATAGGAACCGCCAATGTATCACGTGCCATGTTAGACAAAACACGAAATTTAAGAGTATTCGTGCTCCACCATTTCAAAGCATCAAAACTTGTTGCATCATTACCATTAACAATAAGCGGTCCCTCATCCAAATACATATCCAGCTCTGATTTTTGTGTATTGTTCGAGGAAGTAGGTCTCATGTAGTTGAAAACTTCATGGCAACCAAAATCCTCGCTTACACTAGAACTACTAGCATCAATTCTAGTACTATTAGCTGCTGCAAGGCCATTATGCTCATCATTTTAAGGGTTATGAGAACTTACATATTCTTCATAAAGCGCATAAAGTGCAACTTTGACTTTAGAAATATGCTCCCTGGCTTCCAAAGAAGAAAACATTCTAGAATAAACAAATTCAACGCCACCCAATTTGTATCTAGGATCCAATATCGCAGCCACAGCCATCAACAAATTACATTCACCCCAATACTTGTCAAACTTTTGTTTCATATTCTTAACCATTGCTCTCATCCAACCCTCTGGATCATTCACATTCAGATCCAACACCATCTTTATTTTATACACTTCAGTTAGAAACAAATTTGATGTAGGATAATCAGAACCAGAAATAATATTAGTGGCACTTTTAAAGACTTTCAGAATTTCACAAACTTTAACCACTCTTTCCCAATCCCTATCCTCAGGGCAATCAATATAAGACAAATCTTCTTTCGCATACTCAGGGAAGACATCTTTAAACTTATAAGCTGTGATTAACATGTCAAAGGTAGAATTCCACCTTGTCTTCACATCAAGTATCAATTTTCTATGCGGCAATTGCAACTTTTGTACAATTTCAGAAAATAATTTGATTGTTTGTTCGCTTGCGCTTATATAGCTGACACTATCATCACTACTACATTAATAACATATTGTAACGCCTCAAAATCGTTACCTTAGACCCAAAAAAAAACGTTACAATAGACTTAAGGTAACGCTAAGAGGCGCTGCAAATGCTGCCGCTGTCTTAGGTCTAAGGTAACGCATTTTGATACCTAATGTAACGCATGAGCATATGAATGATAATTACAAGGCTATGTAGGATTTGAACCCACACATTTTGTGCAAAATTGCACATAGCTCTACCGTTAAGCTAATAGCCTCCTTATAATATCAATATTATTAGAGCCACTACAATCAATTAATAAGTAGTAATAATAATATCAGCAAAAACTAATTAAAGTGTGGTAATGCGAAATTATGCGATACAAGAATTGAGAGTGATAGGAGTATATGGCGGTTAAACATGTAGTAGTAATAAAGTTAAATGATATAGGTGTTTTACAGTGAACCTGATTAATGACCTCATCAGGGACTTCAAATTCACACTCCAAAAATTTCACTTCAGCTTAAAATGATCTCCCCATCAGCTGCAAATTTCATGAGGAACCTACCACTGAAATTGAAACTATTTTTCAGGGGCTGTCAAATGTTTGGCATTGGAGGCATAAAGTTTGCCACAAGATACATAGGTAGAGATAATTAACAATGAAACATACAAACAAAGTATTGTGTCAAACTCTGCCATAAGTTACTCGTGAATGTAGAGTAGGAATGAAAACTATATTTTCTTTCTGTTTTACCTAGAGCTTTTCTGGATCAGTAGAAAGAAACATGAATCTGATGCCAACAGAGATTCAACCCTCTTTAAGTTTATTGGAGTACACACTCATAAAATCAGAAGAACAACCCATAGAGATAAAAACAACTCTGGATAAGTGATCATTATAGCTAGTTAGAAGCAATTACGGTTTAAGCTACTATACATTAGAAGTGGATTTTATAAAAACAATACTTCATCCTTATGATCTAATAACATGGCTCTATTACTATGAGCAAGTTATGTCGGAAGAACCTGAATCTACTTGCTTTTGAGCCTTGAAATGCATTCAATCTATAACATAATGTGAGATAGACATGTAGACAAACATAAAAAGGTTGAGCCAGATGCACAAATAGATTTCAAAAACACTTCACATGATGTTTCTCCAATCAATCAGAAATTGGCAAGTATTGCGCTATCAAACAGATTTCGATATTCCACGCCTCCTGCCCCCCACCCACTGCTCCAACCATCCTCGCTCCCCTACTAGTTTACATATTCGAGCCCTCTTCCCATCAAAAACTCTCATTTGAAAATTTGACCAGTATAATTCAAATACAACTCGATATTGCAATAAAACCCTAATTTCTGATTTTCCCCCAAATTATAAAACCTAATTATTTCAATTGAACCATCAAACCACAAACAATCTTTCAATTAATTCAATTAATAAAAAGAAATCTTTACAAAAAGGAAGAAATTACACCAACCTTCATGTAAAAGGGTAAGACGCTCATGACAACGTTCGTGGTATAGATGAAGATGATCAAGTTCGAATAAGTTAAAATCGATCGTGAATGTCCGCAAATGATAAGGACGTGGCGGCAGTGGATCGGAGGCGGCGGGTGGTGCTGGTGGTGAGGTTGGGCTAACAGACGATTGATGAAAGGAGAAAGTATGCAAGAGAGATGAGAGAGAGGGAGAGAGAGAGAGAGAGTAAAAATGGCTGCCCAAAACGAAATGAGCGAGGAATTTCTTTTTCCTCTAATTTCTATTTTTATTTTTTTCGTTTTCTGGGTGGGGCGTTGCAATAGGTATAGCAAGTGTAACGTTGGCAGTCTAAAGTAACACTTATCACTTGTAGCGTTGCATTAGACACTCATTAAAGATACGAGCGTTGCATTAGACACTCATTAAAGATACATGTTTGAAGATCATTACAATAGGTAGGCAAAGGCAACGGTTCAACATGAACCGTTACATTTGATGTGTTGCAATAGGTCATTTTTGTGGTAGTGCATGGATCTTTTCAACAATGTGTTGGATACATTGAAGTCCAAATTGAACCATGATATTTAGAATATGAGCACAACATCGAACATGAAAAAGCTTACCACCGCACACCAATCTGTTTGTCTTAGAAAAAGTTTCCTTCAAATTTTTGATGCAAGAATCATTTGCAGTTGCATTGTCAATCGAGATGGTGAAAACCTACAAGAGCAAAATAGAGAAAACTATTAATTTTCAATTCAAATATTATGTAAACAAAAAATCACAACACATAAAGTGTAAAATTACCTTGTTCTCGATTCCCCAATCTTTTAAACATTTAAACATAGCATTAGATTATTGAATACCACGACAAGGAGGAGGTAGGTGAAAAAAGTTTAAGACACGTTTTTGGAGATTCCACTTTGTATCAACAAAATGACCAGTGATCACCATATACTCAATCTTCTGAGGCTTGGATTGCCACAAATCAGTTGTCAAACAAATCTTCCCAACCTTACCTAAAAGAGTCTTTTAGTTCTTCTTTTCTAACTCATACACTTAATGCAACCAGCTTTCCATGTTTGGCGAGATATTTTTCTCCACTCAGGACGTGCCCTCTTCATCATTAAATTAAACCCTTCTTCTTCCAATATTGAAAATGGGTGCTCATGCATAAGTATCCAGTGAGAGGCTCCTTCCCTCATTCTTAACATGTCAAATTTACCATCATGAAGTGGGGAAATAGAAGCATTGACGTCTAAGGCATCTGTCAAATCCACCGACATGAAAATAATCCTCGTTTGCGTTTTTGAGTAGATTTGTCGTCTGGGGCAAGTCCTCACATTTCTAGCTAAATGGGTGGTTGGTCCATTTTTTTTTATGGGAAAGAAACAAATTACAGTGCTTGCACCGCGCCTTCCGTGTACCATCAGGGAAAATCAATTCTTGTATGTCCTCCCAACATGTTGACCTCTTTTTAGTTTGTTGTTGGAATGGATCATCTTGTTCTCCTTCATGCTCTTCTTCTTGTCCAGGCATGTTGTTGTCATCTTGTTCATCTTCCCCACCATCACTTTCAAAAGAGTTGTCAAGATTGTCATCCAAATCTATTGCATTGTCGAAATCCTCCGTTATTGATGCCATATCCGGATTGGTTAAAAAAGGAAACATGAAACCATGAAAAAATTGTAGTAAAGTCGTAATCTCACTTACTTGAATGCACCAGTTATGAACTAACATACGTAAAAGCTATTAATTAACATGGCTTAGATATGAATTCTTGATACATTAGTTAGTTTCATATACATGATCAATTAATAATATTCATGTACTGGCAGAATAATATATAATGCACTAGTAGCGAACTAACGAACAATAAAATTTATCAAAGCAACACCAAGTAACATAAATAAATTAATCAAACGCACCAACAACTTAATAATTTAACTATGCAAAACTTTGCGGTAATTGTTGAAACATGATATATGACAGTAATGATTGAAACATGGCATATGAGTATATGACAAAGTAATCAGAGAGAAGAACATCAGCGAGAATAAACATTTAACTATGCCAAAGTTTGATGGTAATTATTAAAAATTGAAACATGGCAGCATATGACAAAGTAATCAGCGACAATCATCATCTAGATTAAATCATGGATCATAAAAGGAGCAAACATGATAGAATCATACTTTTAATTTACCAAAATAGAGTTTGTTTACCTGTTTGACTGAGGTTCGTGAGAATAAATGTTCGAGAATTGAGGTTGTTTGAATCGAGACTTGATACCAGAGCACAAAGAGGCCGAAAAGAAAAACCCTAAAACTGATATATTTTTTTTGACGTGATTAAAACTGATAATTGAAAATTTTATATTACTTACACCGTATTGTAACACCCCTAAATTCGGGGTAATTTTTTTTTTTTGTATAAACAACTTTTGAAGTTAAACAAATGAATCTTGGGAGTGTTACCGCCACAATTGACTCCTTCGGTCAACTGTTAAGCCTAAGAAAATAAACTTCTAGTCTATTCGAACTCTAATTAAATTTTACATTTTTTAATGAACAAGACTTTCACTTATACAATCAGACTCAAGTGCGGAAGCATAGTACGGATCAAAGTGATTACATTTATAGCTGGATAGTTACTCGTCTCTCATATAATCCCTTCTAGCAACCCCTTGTAACAAAGCAACGACTTCAAACCTCATTCAAACAAACTGCTCCCCGTTGTAGACAAATTACACAACAGATCATCACAGGTCCACCGACAGAAAATAGCAGGACAAAACACAACAAAAGCATCTGTCAACCAAACGGGTTGAGTAAGAAGAAATCTATATAAAATGACACGCACTTAAGAGATGTATAACTTTTCACATATCACATAAACAAAATAGTAAAGCAGAGAATGAAATGAAAGAAGAACTTTTATATAAAACACACTTTCTTTCGCTAGAAGATATTACAAACTTTGGATTCGCTTCTCTTTCTTTTCTTTCATTTCGCTTAGGGTAGTGGGCATAAATCACTTAGCACCGAAATTCCCGAATGCATGCATCCCCAAGGGTCCTGTTCCACAAGGGGAGGATATAAGGGTGCGAGGTGGTGATCAATCCACCCCCATAAGTACGTAGAGTATAGTAATAAAGACCATTACGGTCGCCCAAAACCCGAGTCGATCCACTTAGCCGGAATCGACCCCTGTTTAGATACTTTAAATACACTTTCTCACTTTCTGATCACTTTCTTTCGTTTCATAGCGTTTCCCTTTTTCTTGTATTCGCAAAACGGTATTATTTTATAGAATGTAAAACAACACTTTCTAATATACTTTGAAATCATGGTGGACAAAATACATCTTTCTCAAATAGTTCAACAATTGAATGAACAAATCTCGCTAACAGGAATGAGAGAAATCACTTTCACTTATCACATGGCAATTGGAACAACTTTCCATTTCACGAAATCATTCAAACACTTGGCCTACACGTGACGTACTTGTACCAAAACTCTTTAGAAAGAATAAAATAATTTCTTACCTAGAACAAACACATTTACTTTACTCAACTAGCTCAACAAGTCTCTTAGACAAGTCCTTCTACGAGTCTCCGATTGTTCTTAGCTACCCCGAACGCCCCATATTGAGAACTAGGCATCCAAAACCTCCATGTATCATCCCCCAACGAACCCTATAATCATGTAACATCAAATTACTAAACATTATCATTCAACTCACCAAAAATCTCCTAAATAAACCAACTATAACTTGCCCAAATCCAATAGAACAATAGGCTGCACTCTTTTCATTTTTCAGAATACATGACTGCTATTTAGATGCTCATTTGGGAAATATTTCCTTATTATTTAGACACAACACAAACTGGACATTATAACATTTCCTCTTAGGATTATTTCAATACATTAAACTTCAACTTTCATTCACTATTCAAGGATTTATAGGTCAAATACTACAACTGCTCCAAAACAGAGTACCATATGCGCATCCAACTTCAAGGCACTATATCATCATTATAACGACAACTTTAAAAGCATTACAAAAGCCTAACATCAAGATATTGAAATGAAGTTCAACTTAGGATTTTGTTTCGATTAAATACATGAATAAATGATACTGTTATGATCAAATTACGAAGACCCTATGTTCATGATACTCACAGGAAGAACAACGAAACAAGGGTTCGCTTTAACCGATTATTTGGGCAACTAAATGGTAATTAAAATGAAACTAACCAAGAATAATATGTTTCCATATATATTAGGAGTAAATATAGATATTAATTAAAGAATGATCTTACCAAACAAAGGCGTTATGACCAATATACCAGAAGTGGTCCAGAACTGCGCGTAGAAAGACACTTCACAGTGCTGGGTAAATTTGGTGATGATAATCAAGAAATATGGAATCAGAGCCTTCTACAATTAGATGAATTTAGGCTTTTTTTTCGCATAATTTAGATGAATGAGAAAAATGATGTTGAAGATGGACCTGCTGCAGGTCATTCTTGCGGCAAGCAGGCAGGTAGCTCCGTGGCTCGTTCTAAGGCCCGGCTTTGTCGACTAAGCACCAAATTTGGGCTCCAATCATATATAAACATGAGGTATGATCATCTAGGATTGATTATGTACTTCCGGTACCTCGTTCTTACGAAATAAGATCGGTGTAACTTGAGAATGAACTTATAACTTGTGCTATTTAACCACATTTATTAGAAAAAGCTCCTCAAATGACATAGCGGAACAATCATTATTTTGTTCCCGGTTTGTGGTAAGAGATTACTTAGCGACTAAGAAATCATTTCTTCACGATTAAGAAAGCTAGCAAAACGCATTGGATTGATAATGTAGCCGATATTCTTTCAATAAAAGCTCCTCATTAAACTTAATGACATTAGTTATTTTCATAATTGATAAAACTTATGGTAGATTAGAAGAGTGATTCGGCTAAGCAAGGTGATTAGAAACCGGCTATTACACGTATACTGTATACTGCTCAAAATAATTTAATGTCAATTTTTATTTTACGATATATATTATCTATGTTTAGAAGAGAACGAGCTTTCGAGTACACTTCTTTCTTATTTCAATATAGTGCGTAGATGACTTGACATACTTGATTTTTAATCTTTTGTTTTGTTGTTGATTTTACAGAGCAAGAAAAGTCCAATTGATGATCATCAAAATAGCAAGCTATTGGAAGATCGAAGTTGCACCTTGAATGAAAATCAGAATAAGAAAGGACGAGGTGGCAGAGGAGATGACAGAGAATTGGGGAAGAAGATGAACAAGCAACTATAACCTAGAGGAGGGAAGCAGGGTCGCGGTAGTTCGCTTAAATTTTTTTTTTTAAGCAGAAAAAATAATATAACAGGCAAAATAATTTTTTTTTTAATTTGTTTGGTTGTTTAATAAATCACCAATTAGTTTAAAGTGTGTTATAAAAATAAGTATATCAAATTTGGTGTTTTATAAGTACCAATTACGACTTTGATGTCTTTTAGATCCCACCCTTTTCACTTTGGTGGCGAAAAAATATTTCTTTGGAAATTTATTATGGGTAATGGAAAGATTTTATTATATTTCAAATTTAAATTTATTGTCATCATAAAAAGATAGGATACTCCCTCCTTTTAGAAATATATGATTGTTTTAGTTTGTTTAGCTGAGGCATTGACTGTTGAACAGTTTATATGTCAATTGATCCAAATTAATTAAAAAAAAGCTAAATTTAGGTGATATGCTTTTATATGTTGTAAAATTAAGTTGAATTATATCATACAAAGTCATTCTCGTATTCAATGCACTTATTTATATGAGAGCAATCAAATGTTTTTACATAATGTGTAGATCTCTTTGCTCTAAAACAATTACTATCAAACAAAATTTATTTGGTCAGCTACCTTAATGTAGTCTTGAGTTTTGAAATTTAGTACATAGTCCTAGAAAATATCATATTTGATTTATAAATATAGTCTATCTATTGAAGCGGCAAACAATTTTAGATGTTTTATGGAGGTCTAGACAGGTCATCGAGCCATATATAATTTTGAAAATGATAGTGTAAGATCTTTAATTGAATAATAATTATAAATAAATTCTTGATTATCATACATTTTCAAAGTGCATTTATATATATTCAAACTGGAATAAAACCATTTATTATCACAAACCTAAAATTACCTAAAAAAAGCAAAGTCATTGGTACAAATCACAGTTTTTCATCTTGAGAATTTGTAATGTACGACGTGCAAGCATTATTGCAATTATAAAATTTAAAATAACTGATGTATAATCTTTGATTTGAGTCATTGATTCAACTAAAAAAAATATAAGATGACTTAAAAGAAACATACAATTAAGATAATATATTTTTTTTGGTTCGATTTCGCAAGTTATGATATTAAATTATTTGAATTTATTTAAATTTATTGAACTTGCACTAAACTTATTAGATTTGAACTAAGATAAATTCATTTGGAATCAATTTTTTTACTAGATTCATTATAGTTACAATATCTTACTCTCGTGATACGAACATGTTAAAAAGAATAAGTTGAATCATACAAAATCTTACTAACATCAAGTGTAATAAGCTTAGAAATCGGTATACAATATAGGGAACAAATTCGAAACTGAAACTTATTATATTCGGTACCTCAATTAATCACTATAGCGCAACATTTGGCAGTTGTTATTTAGGTTTGTTGATGTGAAATAATAAATGTATATATCTTGCGTAATTTGTGTGTAGTTTTGTTTAGCCTTGACATCTTTATACTTTTGTCATTAGACATAAACATGTAAAACGATAAAAGATGGTTAAAGTAGGTAATGGAAGTAAAGGGTTTTATTAAAAAAAGTTAATTAATATTTTTATATATTGATATAATAATTAGTTAATTGATTAACTAGAACATTAATATCATGTTAGTATATAGTGTGAGAACTTTAAAAAATGAATTAATTAATAGATCTAGATAATTGATAACTTTATTTCGTTATTACCGTAAGAAAACGCTATTTAACTTCAATAATTATATTGATTTTTGTAATGAAATGTGCGTATATGCACGGGCTTTAAACTAGTAATATTAATAAGCTAACATAAAAAGTTTACTAATCCTACGTGTCGCGTGGGGAGAATTTTAGGTCAATTTTTTAATTCTAAAAAAGTCATGTAAGCATTATAAGTACATAAAAAGGTCTTAATTTTATGAAATAAATATATCATTAACATGACATTGCATTATACGGGTGATTGAATTTCAAAGTGACCTTTCATCTTACTTTTGACATGAGTTTTATTTATTTATGTTTACTTTAAATTAAGGATAAATTGAAGGTCTTTTATTTAATTTAATATTAAGAAAAATTGGCAAAAAACCACCTTTAAGTTTTACAACTTTGTAAACAATCACCTTTTAAAATCAACATTGCGAGGAACCACCTTATACAATTAATAAGCTTTAAATTGATAAGACCACCTACAATCCTTTAGCCACCACGAAACCACCTATGACCGCCATTGACCACCCCTAGCCGCCTGGAAATACCTTGTACCACCACTAGCCACACTTGAAAATGGATTTTTTGTTTTTTACCCTTAATCTAACCCCACTAGAATATCAATTAGTTTACTAATTACATTAAGGAAAAAAACCCTTTTACTCTGTTTTCTCCCGCCAAACATACCATACCAATTTGTGACTCTCTCTCTCCTCATCTCGTCCACATTTCTGCTCATCCATCTTCGCTTTTCTCATCTCAAATATCTCATCAACTTTTTCTCTTGTCTTTGTCGTATCGTGTCCGACATGAGGTGGAAATCCACTGGTGCGACCAAGCTTTATGGGGTAGCTTTCGACTGGTCCAAAGAAGTTGTCGTCATCATCAACAAGTAGAAACTTTTGTGCAACTGCCCAATTATTGAAAATTTCTAGGTATTACATACTTGTACCATTGTTGCCTTTGTTAAATCTGCTTTTGCTAGCTCCTTGAATCCTTTTGTGACATTGTTATTAATTCACTCGGTCTTGATCTAATCTTGGACAAATCAAGTAAATGTTAGAGCTTGAAAGCATTCCCTAGTAATTATTAATTTGTGTATTATATTCTCTGATTAATTAATTAATTGAATTTTTCAGGATGTCACTTAGCAGATTTAATATTAGGTATAATCATGGTGGGAAATTCGTTACTAGTAACGGGGGAAATATGATTTATAAACTTGGGGGTTATTTATATGCAAATCGATTTGTCGAAGGAAAAAACTTGTATTAACGATTTGGTTCAGGTATGCAAACATGATTTAGGCTTGAAGAACTTTGGTTTATGGTTTAATTCACAACCTAAAAAGAGTTTAAGTAAATGGAGGAGAAACATTAAAATGAATGAGGACCTTTGGGATTTGGTTAAATGTACTGATATGCATGGTTTTGTTAATGTTTACGTGGAGGCGTATTCTGAGCCAAGGACTGAGATGGTTGATGTTCGTGATGAGGATGACAGTTATGATGAGGTGGCAGGTGATAACCCCATTTATTGTGAAACACCGACTTCACCCCATTTAGTACACACACTTGACTATACAAGCACACTCCAACCCTCAGTCCAAAACACAATTACATTGCCAACCACACTCTAAAACTCACTACAAAGCTCCACATCTCAACATCCAATAAAAACCCGCAACCAATAAAGAAAAAACATGTCAAACATGATCAAATCACCGAGGATGATGTTGAGAACTTGGAGCTCTATGAGATTTGTTGGATGATGAGGCAGGATCAGATTTTGAGCTAGGGGAAGGTGATTTTGATAATGATGTGTTGCATGATTTGTACAATGTTGGTCCATCAACAAAGATATTACAAGGAAGTTGTAGTAGGCGTAATGAGGTTGGAATTGAGGGCAGGGGTAAAAAAAAGTGGGGTCAAAAACAGATCTGAAATTTGTGGAGCAATTAGAGGAGTGTAATAAGGACATTCCTGCTGATCTGAAGTATGGCTCTGATGATTTGAAGAGTGTAGGTGGATCTGATGAAGAAATTGATCCTTATCCTGATTTTCATCTTTCAGTAGACTTCTCTAAGGACATTTCTCTTGTCCTTGGATTGAAATTTCCAAGTAATGCAGTGTATGTTAAGGAAAGCTCTAATTAGACATGCAATTGAAAATGGGTATGATTTCTATTTCTTGCATAATGACAATAGGAGAGTAACCGTTTATTGCAAATATAGATGTGAGTGTACCTGGAAGAAAGGGAGGTGATCTAATTGTGTTTGTAAGGGTAATTTCAAGTGCAACTTTAAAGTGCACTGCAAGAAGTTGAAAGGGGAAGAAACTTTTCAGATAAAGAGCATGAATTTGAAACATGAATATGGACATCCTAATATCAACAATAAGGTATCATCCCAATATCTTGTAGAGCGGTATGTAGAGCACTGGAGGATATATGTAGATGGAAACTGAAGTCTTTGAAGGCGTTGGCAGAAAGGGATCTTGGGGTTGAAGTTGGGTATTATAAAGCTTGGTATGCTAGGACTATTGTTAAAATGATGATATATGGAGATTGTTTAGAGCAGTACAACATTGTATGGGATTATGCTAGGGCAATCCTCAAATATAACCCTGGTAGCACGGCTATGGTGTATGTTGATAGCAATGAAAACCCTCCTGTATTTAAGAGATTTTATGTTTGTTTGAAGGCGTGTAAAGATGGGTTTAAGGCTGGTTGTAGACCTTTGATTGGAGTAGATGGTTGTCACCTTAGAGGTGCATATCCAGGGGTTATATTGGTGGATGTTGTTGTTGATGCCAACAACAACATATATCCAGTGGCTTGGGCGGTAGTGGAGGTGGAGGACACAGACACATGGTGCTGGTTTCTAGAGTTATTGCTCAAGGATTTGGACAATGCTGATAGTGAGGGACTGACATTTATTTCGGACAGACAGAAGGTGAGTCTTTTATTTTCATTGTGTTATCACTTTTTTTTTTAAATTACAAACATACAAAAGCTTATCTAATACAGTACATGTGGACAATACATATCACATGGTCTACTCGAGGCATTTGATATCTTTGCTAGCAAAGCAGATCTGAGATACTGTTGCAGGCATATCTGGGCCAATTTCAAAGACAAATTCTCTGGCAGAACATATAAAGACGACTTTTGGGCAGCTGCTAGAGCGACAACTTCAATTGAATTCAACAAAGCAATGGGAGGTATCAAGTTATTATCTAAAGAAGCTCATGCCTATTTAGATGCTATTCCTAGAAAGCATTGGTGTAGGCATGCTTTGCCTACCACTACAAGGAGTGATATGTTGTTGAACAACATATGTGAAAGCTTTAACAATGTGCTTAGGGAATGTAGAGACAAGCCTATTTCACTACGCCAAAAAAAGGATTAGACACCGCTAAATAAGACACCGCGATTTTGCTATACCCGGTGTCATAGGTATTAAAAAAAAAAGAAACTGCCGTGTGTACACAAAACAAAAGGAAAAAAAAAAAACAGTCTAGGACCTTTGACACCGGTTTGACTCAAAACCGGTGTCAAAGGTGTTAAAAAAAAAAAGGAAAACTGTCGTGGGTACACAACAAAAAGAAAAAAAAAAGTGTAGGACCTTTGACACCGGTTTTAAGACCAACCGGTGTCAAAGGTGTTAAAAAAAAGACCTTTGACACCGGTTTTGGGTACAACCGGTGTCATAGAGGTTTTTTTTTTGGGAAATAAGTGATTCAATAACACCCAGTACAATCGAATTCGCGTATCATCTTCATCCCAATTCGCAAGCAAATTCAAAACCCAGAAAAAAAAAAAAAAACACGAAGACCGCCGGCGACTCATTGCTATCGCCGGCGACGTTTGCCCTATTGGATCGTCTTTTGTCGTCGCCTTCGTTCCCTATTCGCGTGGTTGACGTCGCTCCGTGGTTGCCTCTAAGTTTCGTCGCCTTCGTGGTTGTCGTCGCTGCTCGGGGCTTTTTCCGCTCCGTCGCTGCTCATGGTTGCCGCCGCCGCCGCAACCACGTCATAGCTTCTTGCTCATCTAGCCGCCGCCCACTTCTTCCTCTTGGTGCATATTCCAATTAATAAGGTTTGTGTTTATTGATTTTTCAATTATTCTTGTTTTGAGTATAGTTAGATTTATATGGTGAATTGCTCTTATTACGTGAATTGCACTTTTTTAGATTCATTGTGTGTATTGGCGTGCTACGTTGAATTGTTCTTATTTGGGTGAAATTGGTCATTAGTTGTCGGGAACAATAGAGTAGTACCACTTATATATAGTTGACAAAGAGACACCGGTTATGCATTTGACCGTTGTCTTATGTGTTTTGTTTGGTTATGAATATTGTATTGTAGTAGTAGCTAGTGGTTTAGTTATTCGATTAAAACAAATACATTTTATATGTTTGAATTAGTAGTTTTAATTATCGTGTTTGATTTTCTTAGAATAATTGGTTACTAAATTTAGTAGTGAGTTTAGTTCGATTATTGAAAGAATAGAATTGTAGATTATTGAATTGATCGTTTTAATTAGTAAGATTTAGACGTTTACTTTTATTAGGTTGTGTTTAGGATAATTTGTTGTTAATTTTGGTTAATATAGACATGGATCGAAAATGGATAACAATGTCAAATCAAGGTGATTGTGATTATGAGGAGGGGATTCGAAAGTTTCTAAAGTTTGCCGAGAAAAATTGTGAAGATTTAAAGCGTATGCGGTGCCCGTGTTGTAATTGTTATAATATGAGATTTCACTCTCTTGATACGGTAAAATTTCATTTGGCTAAGAGTGCTTTTGCTTCAACTTAAACAAAATGGATTTTTCATGGGGAGGCAACACATGACTTGGGCATGGATAATGAAAGTAATAGTGAATTTGTCCAAGAAGATATTAGAGAGAATGTTGATGACTATATTGGAGAGGATGGTGAGGACTATATTGGTGAGGATGATGATGACAATAATATTGATGCGATTAGTGGGGAGGGTAGTGGAGAAGAGGGGACTGATGATCCGAATCAAGATGAAATTGATGTAGATGTAAATGGCGATGACCCGAATATGATGGAGAACTTGTTGAATGAAAATGAAGAGGTGTTGTATGAAAATTGCGAAAAGTACACTAGATTGTCCGCCGTTTTAAAGTTGTATAATTTAAAAGCGGCAAATGGTTGGAGTGACAAGAGCTTTACTAGTTTGTTAGAGTTGTTGAATGACATGTTACCAAGTGGTAATACTCTCCCTACTCGGACTTATGAAGCCAAAAAAATGTTAGCTTCAATGGGTCTAGGCTACCAAAAGATTCATGCTTGTCCAAATGATTGTATATAGTATCGCAGAGATTATGAAAATGATGTTGTTTGTTCTATTTGCGGTACCTCTCGATACAAGGAGAATAGGAAGGGCGTTCCAGCTAAGGTTTTGTGATACTTTCCCATAATACCAAGATTGAGAAGACTCTTTGCCAACCCAAAGGACGCGGAATTATTAACATGGCATAAATCCGGTAAAGATCGAAAGCATGATGGCAAGTTGAGGCATCCGGCCGATGCTTCTTAATGGAAGCTTTTTGATGCCAACAACCGTGATTTTAGCAAAGAACCAAGAAATTTGCGGCTTGCGCTATCAACAGATGGAATGAACCCATTCGGTAATATGAGTAGTGCACATAGTACATGGCCTGTTATATTGATTACTTATAATTTGCCTCCTGAGTTGTGCATGAAGAGGAAATACATGATGCTTTCTTTGTTGATTTCTGGCCCACGGCAACCGGGTAACGACATAGATGTTTATTTGGCTCCTCTTCTTGATGATTTAAAATTGTTGTGGGATGAAGGAGTACAAGTCTTTGATGCTCATGTTGGTCGTAAATTCAATCTACGTGCTATGTTGTTCAACACTAGCCAAGATTTTCCTGTATATGGCAACTTGTCCGGATATAGTGTTAAAGGAGATAATGCATGTCCGATATGTGAAGAAGATGCAACCAAACTCTATCTTAAAAATTCTCACAAGAATGTCTATCTTGATCATCGTAGATTCTTGCCGTTCAACCACCCTTATCGTAGACTAAGAAAAGCTTTCAATAGAAAACCAGAATTGCGTTCGCGTCCAACGATTTTGACGGGTGCCCAAGTGTATGAGAAAGTCAAGGATTTGCAAATCACATACGGCAAGAAATGTGGTTCTAAACTTCCATCCAAAGGTTACAAGAAAAGATCTATATTTTTTTATCTTCCTTATTGGAAAGAGTTGACAGTTAGACATTCTCTTGATCTCATGCATATAGAGAAGAATTTTTGTGATTCTCTTGTTGGCACATTGTTGGATATTCCGAACAAGACAAAAGACACTGCGAAGGGAAGACAAGATATGTGATGAATTTGAACTTAGAGAAGAGTTGCTAGCGCAAAAAGTAGGCACACGAACCCGTTTACCCCCCGCCGCTCATACTCTCTCTAAAAATGAGAAAAAACAATTTTGTGAGTGTCTTAAGGGAATAAAGGTTCCGGAAGGGTATTCTTCAAACATTAGCACCCGTGTGTGTATGAAGGATTTGAAAATTGTGGGATTGAAGTCTCATGATTGTCATATACTCATGCAACAACTTTTGCCTGTAGCTATTCGTTCAATTTTACCAAAAAAGGTACGATATGCTATTATAAAGGTGTGTTTATTCTTTAATGTCATTTGTAGCAAGGAGATTAATCCGGCTGAGTTGGACAATCTGGAGGAAGGGATTATTTTCACATTATGTCAGTTAGAGATGTATTTTCCTGTTTCTTTTTTCGATATCATGGTTCATTTGCCGGTTCATTTGGTAAGATGTCCGAGGTAAAGTTAGAGAATACGGTGCGAACAATGCAATCCCAAATGTTCAAGATGAGTCAAATGTTTTGCAAATTCGTAGCCGGCGATACTCCAAGTCAAGAAGATATGAAAACATTCATGAGCATGATGAACAGTCACGATTCGCAAGCAAGGGAAGACAACGAAGATGATAGAGTGTCTAAGGATTCTAATAATGTGTTAAGAAAGGGGAAAGCAGTGAGTTTAAATGAAGATCGTGACCCTCCTGCTTCCCATTCATCTGCGAGACAGGTTCCTCAAACGTCAACCTCATCAATTCAACATACAATAGAGGGGGGGCAGGTTCAGGTATCTAATATAGTTATACAATTTTTTATATAAAAATCAAGTATATTTAGGAATTGTGGTATATATATAGTTTGACCAAACTTTCATTATTGCTTTATTAATGCAGGGTTGGCATAAGTGTCAAATGTCACTTCCGAGCAATCCACAAGAGATAGTAGCTTTAGGAGAAGTATATGTGTCGGGCAATTCGGAACTAATCCTTCTACACAATAACATTGTACCTTCCGGTTATAGTAAAGTGAGTATCTCGAAAGATTTGGTGTCAAATGCCGAATTGCCAGTTCCGACCCCAGAAGCTTGTTTTCTCTCTTCGGCCGTTAGTGGTTATGTGTTGTGGCCATCTCCTTTTATATTTCCAGTGACCAATACGGTAACTTATATTTCATAATAATTGAAATTGTCATATTGTTTTTGATTTATATTCACTTTCTAACAAGTGTTTTATGTTGTTTGTTCACTTAGAATGACACGGACAACTCTACAAATAAGCACAACACACCACCAACCAACAGTTCGACCCCTACATCAACTTCCATTTCCTCTTCTAAAGACATAACCACGGAAGATAAAATGAAGATGAGGAGAACTGTGTTGATGAGGTGGCTTTGTAAGGAAGCTCGAAAGATGAAGAAATCCGGATCGGGAAAAACTTTGCATGTTCCCGAGCATGTGCTCCATAATATGCAAGACTTGTATGTGACACCGGAAGAGATGGAGCAATGGTGTTATCAATGGCAAATTCAATCTACTCACATTACGGCATTTATCTTGTAAGTCACTAATAACCTTTGTTTAAGTAAAATAATAATTCTAGTTTAGATACTAATCGTATATTGCTTAATTCATACATGTAACACTATTTTTGTTTTGTTTTATGTAATAGGTATTTGAGAAAGGTGTGTGAAAAGAGCCGTGTAGAGGGTTTGTATGGTTTTTTATGTCCGGCATATTTGTCTCCTATAACACATGTTGATGATGAGGATGATCGTGGGATTTATGTTTATAATGCTTTTACTTGTTCAACATGTGCACACGGGCAAAAAATATTTTTTATAATGAAAGGTAACTAGTTTTACCAATTCTTATACTTTTTTTTTATATTTCATAACTTATATTTTTTTTATAATGTATAGTGCACATTGGATGTTAGCTGTGATTCATCCACCGTCGGGAACGGGGTTTTGGTTAGATCCATCAAGAGGGACCAAGAAACCACCCGAATTTCTTATTAATCTAATACAAGAGTATGTGTATATTATATAAGTTATTTTATTTAAACTCATTACTAGTTAATTATACCTTATATATTGGAATTTTGGTTTTATTTTGCTAGCGCCGTCACGAGAATCAGGAGTTTGGATCCTCTAGACAAGTTTACTAACACTTCGACGCTTGTGAAATGGCAAAATATAATGGTACGTTTGAATTTTTGTTTTTATTAAATATAATTTTGATATCCTATTTATACGTTCGAATTTTAGCTAACTTATTTTTTATTTGTTTTATAGTGTCCCCGTCAACCATTAGGAAGTCAAGATTGTGGATTTTATGTTTGCCGTTACATGTTTGAGATAATCCAAACAAAAGTTACAACTATTCCTATTGCGGTAAATATCAAAACATATATCTTGTTATTTATCAATGTGTAAAATTTGGTAATCTAAATTCATTTTGTTGTTTTAGTATGTTGTGAAAGATTGCAAACAATTTACGGATGAACAAGTGGATCAAATAAGAGATCTTTGGACTACATTTGTCTTTGTGGATGAAGATGAAGAAGAAGATGAAGATTTCTAGCTACTTTGGTTTGCTTGTAAGTGTTCAAATCTAATGTGATTTCTTTTAATTTTAGACTCTCTTTAAGTTAGAATAGAGAAGTTGGTATGTTTTAGTATGGAAATTTAGAACTTAGAAAAGTAGAGAACTCCATTGTTAGTTGTATTTTGGAGGAATGTTGTGGATCAGAGTGATTGAGATTCGATGGTTGAGAATCGGTTTGAAATACTTGATAGTCGAAGAATTCGAGATTGGTATCTCGTGGCTTGTCAATTGTGTGGGAATTGGCGACTAATCGGATCGTGGTCGCCAATTCCCTGGCCGAGGCAGAAGCAGCCAAAAAAAAAAATGTTACATACGACACCGGTTATAAGAACAACCGGTGTCAAAGCCTTACACAAAAAACAAAAAAAAATACATCTATAACACCGGTTATAAGAACAACCGGTGTCAAAGCCTTACACAAAAAACAAAAAAAAATACATCTATGACACCGGTTATAAGAACAACCGGTGTCAAAGCTCTTCTCCAATCGCGCGTCCCACGTACACCTTCGACACTGGTTTGACTGACAACCGGTGTTGTAAGTACTCAAAATGACACCGGGTAAAGTTTGTGCAACCGGTGTCGTATGTAAAGACACCGGCAGCCCAGACACCGGTTACAACCGGTGTCGGGATCAAATTCAACCCGGTGTCTTTCTCTCTTTTTGGCGTAGTGTTTGGACACTTTTGGAGTGGATTAGGAGGTATTGCATGAAAGGAATAGATGACAAAAGGGATGGGGGGAATAAACATGTAGGGAAAATTATGCCTTGTGTTGAGAAGAGGATGAGTTTTGCAGAAAAAGAATCAAGGGTTTTCACATTAACACCTGCATGCATAAATTCATTTGAGATTGACCACAGAGGTCATACTTTTGTGGTGGATTTGACAAGTAGAACATGTACTTGTTTCAAATGGGAGCTCACTGGTGTCCCATGAACCCATACTTTTAAGTGTATCATGCATAGGAGACTTCAGCCCCAAGATTTTGTTCATGGATTCTACATCAAGGACATGTACATGAAGACATACGAGTTCTCCATAGAAGGTATGCCTGGGAGAGAAATGTATGAAAAAACAGAGTATCCAGAGCCTGATCCTCCTTACTTGAGAATACTGCCTAACAGACCTCTCAAAACACAAAAGAAGGTTAGAAGCCGGAGAAGTGGGGGCATCAGAGGCATCTAGGTTTGTTAAAAGGAAGTACAAACCTAATAAGTGTACCAGGTGTGGTAATCTTGGGCATAATGTTAGGAGATGCCAGAACATGGGGCTTCCTCTCGAACTCGATGTGGCAAAGGCGAAAAAAAACCAAGGTGGAAGACCTAAATCAACCAATCCATTCAGAGTTGAACTGGTCAAAAAGAAGAAAAGAAAAGTGAGTTTCTTGAGAACGGGTTTCTTATTTTCTTACAATTACTTACATTTTTGGTTTTGGTGATCTAATATATTATTCTGAACTTATTGTAGGTCGATGGGAATAATGTTGATGGTGCAAATTGCGTGGGTGTAAATGGTGAGGCTACAGATGTATGTGGTGCTATTTTGCAAGCGCAAGGGCATGAACAAGAGCCTGTTGATGTTGATGGTGCACCGCCAATCTCCCAAGTCCACAGTCAAGACTTGATGTAATAGTACGACTTTGCGTATATGTCTTTTGGGTTAGTAAGAATATCCGGAGCAACATGGAAGAATTTGTGCACTTGCGTTTTGAGTTCGTAAGAAGCTAAGTGCACAAATAGCAACTGATGTTATAACATATGCTACATAAGCTTTGAAATAACAAGAAATTCATGGATAAACATCCCATTTTTCATTCTTTCAATTTCAAGTGTACAATTCCATAAAGTTGTTGCAAAATGCTACCACAATGCAATAATTAGCGATTCGTTAATGACATCATTTTGCCAATTGTCATTTCGTGGTCAACCCACCTGAAGAATGAACCTGCAACCACACCTCCTCGTCTTATAGTCAAACGCCACAGTACCACACCCTCGTAAAACCTCCTTCTCGGGTTGGATCTAGTCCAGGATCTTTGAGACCATCGGTTGTTCAATCAGTTGCAGTTACACCCATTTGAATTCATTATACAAAAGAAAAGAGCATTAAGAGAAATTTGGAGAAAATTAAGCAAAAAATTGGAAGACAAATGAAGATAGCAAGTTGATAAAAAAAAATTCAACGAGGAGTAGAGATTTAGAGTGACAACTTAAGTGATTATAGGAAAAAGATTGAGAAAATGACAAAAGCAATAAGTTTGAAGAGATCGAAAAGATCAGAAATGAGGGGTGAGGAAAGGGTTAAAAAGAGAGAGAAACACAATTAAGCTAATATGGGTACAGTAAGATGGGTAAATTGATTAATATGGGGGTGATGTTTGCAAATGTTAAAAGGATTAAGATGGGTATAATGTATTAAGTATAGTAATTGGGTCTGTTTGGTATCGTTTTCTGTTTTCAGTTTTCTGTTTTTTTGAAAACCAAAGTTCCGTTTTTGAAAACCAGAAAAAGTGGTTTTCAGTTTTTAGTTGTCAGTTTCATTTTCTATATGACTATTATAGAACCAAACAAATTAAAGTTAATTTTGTAACTTATTTAACTAAATTTTTTATGCAAAAAAATCAAAAACTGAAAATGGCAGTGATACCGAACGGCCCTAAGCTTTTAGATTAAGAAAAACAATTTTTACTTTTTTTTCAATTTTCGAGGGTGGTCGGTGGTGGTACAAGGTGTTTACAGGCGGCTAGGGGTGGTCAGTGGCGGTCATAGGCGGTTTCGTGGTGGCTAAAGGACTGTAGGTGGTCTTACCAAGTCTTATTAATTGTATAAGGTGGTTTCTCGCAAAGATGATTTTAAAAGGTGATTGTTTTCAAACATCTAAAACTTAAAGGTGGGTTTTTTTGCCAATTTTCCTAATATTAAACATGGTGACTCTTGACTATTAATTTCCCAAATTTGTCGGTTACATGTTAATTTGAATTACTATATATATCTTGGTTGTTTGCTTAATTTTGATGACAAACTCATGCATTGCGCAATACGTTTTGAGAGCTAGAAACATAGTTAGGGGAAGATCAGAAAGATATTTATAAAGTTGTAGAAATAGTGTTCCTATAGAGTTTGTATTTGTACTACTATCTAAGTATATATTGGTTCTCAATTAGATTGTAAATTTCAATTTTTTATATTCTAAAAACGGTATTATATTGGAGTTTGATTGTGTTGGTCCCTTCTTATTTTGTTTGTAGTTGATTAACTACGTGTGATTTTAATTTTTTGGGTTTGCAATTTACAATAATGCAATCACTCACTGTTGATATAAAGAACCATGACAAATTCAAATGGAAATTCGCCAATGCTTTCCTTATACAACAACATCAATGGATGTTAGTATATTAATTTTATTTATTGTTGTTGTTACTTCTCAATATTGTTTGATTTTCTTTCAAAATCAAATCATTCAATGACTAGCGACAAATATTTTAGTTAACATATCTTAATTAAATTAAAAAAACTACAATTTGGTGATCACGTGCTCAGATGACGATTTTTTGAGGAAGATGATGAGTTGTGGGAGCTGCATGAGTTGGTGGAGGTACTGTGGGAGATTGGTTGTTATGAGGGAAAGTGGAGTGCAAACACAAAAAATAAGTAGGGAGGAGAAAAAAAAAATCAGTGGTAAAGAAATTGAACTGAATTCAAAAGGAGATAATTGGTGGCTTTGTCCGACACGTCAAGTAGCCAAGAGTAATCGGTGGTTGTGTAGTTTGAGGAGAGAGGGGGGAGTAAAGGTAGTGAGAATATATATGTGATTTCTATATACTAAGAGGACAAGAGATTCATTTGGGAGAAGTAGATATTGGACACTAAAGAATGAAAATCAGACTTCCAAACAAATAGAGTATGATAGAGACTTTGTGCCCTACAAAAAAACGCATGCCCGTAAACATAATTTTATGGGCAAATATAATTCGTTTATGAATTTTATAATTATTCCCCCATTAACTAATATAGAGATAGTTGAACTAAAATGATTTCATATATTGTGAGTCGTTCTTCATTGTGTGATCTGATATTATTTTTTAATTATTAATAGTTTAATACGACTAAGTTAATTAACACTTATTTTCCAAAGAAAAAGAGCATTCCATATTTGGTCATCTAGCTACAATGATAACACACGCAAAATAGACTTGTATTTTAGAATGAGGATTCTCAGTCTTATTTTATACTCTACTCCATATATCTTTCCTATAAGAAGTTTGAAAATTCATATTAAAAATTTAATAAATTCAATTTTCTTTTAAGATAAATGATATTTTACAAATATGAAGAGAGAGGTGCATGTAATGAGACACAAAAATCATGGACAAAGGATACTCACTCCTCATGGGGGCAAAAACTAGTTTATTTATTTATTTATCTATTAAAACCTGAAACCAACTCTTTCCTAGAAGGACATTTGTCATTCATTAATTGAATATCACTAAATAATTACATAATATGGAAATTATAAGCTAATTTATGAAAAATAATATAATTTATGTTGATTATGGTGGTAAGCTAATTTATGAAAATAATAGTGTTGCTAATAATATTAGAACAAAGCTGAACTGACAATTTCATAAAACGATTATGGCAAATATAGATATACAGCTCGGACGCGGGCCGTGCATGCAAACCAATGGTTTCCTTACGAAGACAAAAACAAATGAACAAGCTTGTTTAACACAAGCGCGAGTCAAACCGAGCCAAGATTTGGGGAGCTCAGCGGGCTACGGGCCAAGCCCGAGCTTGGTGCCTAGGAGACCGAACCCGAGCCTAAAGAGTTCGGGCTTTATTGGGCTCCTTTACACCCCTAATTGAGACTCTTACACCGAGACATGATAAAACGGACCAAGGTCTAAAAATCTAACCTAAAGGGACTCGTCGTGGATCTCAAATAAGTGAATTTGATTGCCCATATTCGACCTTAAACCCCAAATTCTCATCTTACTCGAAAATGACCCGAATATAGCTTGGCCAAAGAATAACCTAGACCGAACTAGACTGAATTTGGCAATTCTCAGATAATATGATTTAACTAACCTGAACTAAATTGACCTGTGTTGAAACTAAATAGAAATTAAGCAAAACTCAAACCGTAATAGAATTGAATAAATCTGACACAAACCCAAGAACTAACCTACAATGCTAATAATCCGAAGGTAACGACCCTAGTCAAAGTGACCATATTCGGATCCGACTTGAATGGCCCATTTACTAAAGTCCATCTAAATAATAAATGAATAATATTTTTTTTTTAAGATCAAAAGAAAACTACCACGTGTAAAGAAAATACTAATCAATTCTTCCCAATAAAATATAAGAAAATAATAAATACTCAGGTTTTAGTACATGGTTGAGGCTTAGAATTCATCTTCCCCTTCCTCCACCCTCGTGCGCAAATAATAATCTTGCCCCCTTTTAAATCCTCGTTTTTTTTTTCTTTTCAAAAAATAAATCAAATAAAAGATTGAATTAGCCGTTGAAGAAGCAAAGCTTACAAGTGAAGTTTGGGCCTTATTTTGGTTCCCGCCATGGTTACACAGGTGTTGGACAGCAGCAACTCTCCTTCTCCTTCTTGTTCAAGTTTCGACCAACAACAACAGATTGAAAAGACGAGAACTTTGATCTGTGCCCTCAATTTCCTCTCCCGTGATCTCCCTCTTCCTCCCCATGTCTTTGATTCCGTCAATTCCATCTTCCGCGGCGCCGCCGTCGATGTTCTTCCCCAATTGGTGGCCGATTCCGACCCTAATTCGACTAAAGTGAGGATCTTTGGACTTACCCTTTTGATTTTTCTAGGAATTGTATAATGGGTCTTGTTTATTTTGTTGATTTGAGATGAATTGTGCTGTGATTTATTGGTTTTTTTGTTGATTGTTATGATGGGGTTTTTTCTGCCTGATTTTTGGTTGTGTTGTAGAATTGAGGTTTTTTAAGACCTGCCCTTTTACATATGATTCTACTTCTAACGCGGGTCTTAATCAATTTTTGGTTCTGAGGTGATTAAGTACGTTTTTTGATTGAGTTGTTTTCCTGAGGTTTTCGTTTTTTTCCTGTAAGTAGAGATTGATCAGCTTTTGAAATTGAGATGTGGAAGCTAATTAATTGGGATGTTCTTTTCGATTTTTCGTGTTTTTGCTAGAGGTTGATTGATTCATGTTTTTTGAGGAGTATAAGTTGATTCATATGGTTTGCTCTCAAGAATTTTCTCAGTATTAAAATGAGTGATTGATCAAGCGCCAATTTTTGGGGGGTTTTATGTAATATTTGGTTGTAGGGTTTTAGATTTATAGGGATTTTATGTTACTTGTTGTACATTGAAGTTCCAGTGCTTATTAAAACGAGTAACTGACAAAGCGTAAATTTCTTCTTAATTGTTTGTTTTTAGACGAATCTTTATAGAGGGAGTGAAGAGTTTCTGGTATATTTACTTATATTTTATTTGGCGATTATACTAAGTTGCAGGATTCATCTGGTATCTCTAGTTATGGAGATCTGATAATGGAATTTGAGGATGCTCTGGTGAAGGAACGGCCTAAATTTATGTCCAGTAGTGTACTCACCGAAGTAAATGAATCGTTTGCAGAAAAAAGTTGAACGTCGGCTATCTGAACTTGAAGGTTGGTTTGCTTTTATGATAGCTGTTTTCAACAATGACCAGGAAGGTTTAGTATGGGTTGACATGTTCTCATTATACCTTTTGACACATTTACAAGCTTATGGTTTTAGTCGTTGATGGAGATTGTTTATAGTTTATACACTTAGTCCATCTCTAGTTGTTGGAAACCAAATGGAGAGATGGAGTGAGTAATGAAGGGAAGAGTGGCATTTTTTAAGTGGAATTGGTTACCTCAAACTACGCTGTTTACATAAGTTGACTTTAAACTATTGTCTTTAATTCAAGCAATGTAATCAATTACACTCGTTCACTTGTCATTACTTCCCACTTATATTTCAGCTACATTGATCTAATTTCACTGTTGGTCATTATATCTAATCAAACAGAATCTTAAAATGTAATAAGTTCCTGAAAAGTTAGTGTTTCTGTAAAGTTTTGCTGAATGTAGTTCTGGATTTTACTTACGGGTCCGTGTGGAGTTTATATGCACCTTGGTTTGGATTTTGGCTTTGTCATTTGTTTAACAGGTGCTCGTCTTTTTTAAATATTTAATGGTTCGAAGTATAATGTTTAATGGTTAATGGTGTTTAGTGTTGTAGTGTGCAGTTATAAGCAGTTTGATCTGCTAGTTGTACTACACTGTGGTCCTGGTTATTGTCCACATAAAGACCATAGTCTGTGTGCAGCATAAGACACAAAGAACACACATCTATAATCTTGATATCAGAGGAAGCCAGTAAATTAAACAAAAATTATGGCCCTGAGAATCTTTAAGAGAAATAACTAGATTGATAAAAACATTCGCAGGCGAAGCAAGTCAAACTTTAACAGTGGCTTCGTAACTAATAAGGATCATTTAACAAACAAATATTGCTGAAATTCAACATTAGAAAGGAAGTGTGTCAACATCATCCATCTTTTCTTTATTTCATATGATTGCATTTTCTAATTTTGTTTTAGCTGTATAACTATTCTTCTATTTTTTCCTCATAGGCGTGAGCGTTTTAGACACCGTGGTAATGTTGTTGTATTTGCTATCTATGTTCTTCCTAGCTAGATATATTCATAAAGCATTTACTATTCTAGTGTACCAACATGTGAATTCGTGTACTTTTGGGATATCAATCTGATACTATTATGGTTGTCACATCTTGTACAAAGAAGCTTACTCAGCCTGCTGCTCTGTGTATGTATTGGCCCCCCTACAGTTATAGAACTCTCTACAAATACTGTTTATTTTACTTTGCATCCTTTGCACTTGTAAATATAATGCTAAAATGAGGGTAAGATAGCGTTATTTGAAATTTTCTGTTATATAAGGTGAAAGATGTTACTGGTCCGAATAACAGATGGTCCATGACTCCATGCTATAAAGAAATCTAATTTCACTTTGAAAATTTTGATGTTAATGTTAATGAAATTGTACAAGTGATGCAGTTCAATGCTTGATAGATTGGTTTAATTTCATTGAAAGTCATTTATCTCAAGTTATGTGAATACATGTTGCATCATTTATCTCTAAGAACTCCTGGTGCTATATGGATTATTTTGGTAGCTATATTATACACTGATGTACTGGTACCAAAACAGAGTTGCCAAAAAGTAGAGGACGGGAAGATCTGCAGTTGAAGTGCTTGCTTGAACTATATGGTCTTAAGGTAAACTTTTAATACGTATATTTCTTTGTGTAGGATAGAGTGCTGAATATCTATATGTATTAATGTATATATATGATATGATGTAATACAGAGCAAAATGAAACTAATCACTTTAAGGGTTTGTTGCTGTCAAAATCCTGCCTTTACTTTAGTGAAGCTTTTCAGTTTTGGCTTTAAAATCCTTTTTGTTTGGTCAGATGTAGTCCTGAAATATGGCATGTTTCGTTGACCAATTACTTATTTAAATGGAGATTTAGCAACCAATGCATATACTGTTTATCAGGAGCTGACTTGATCTTCCTTGTTTGCATTCATCAGCTGGCAGAGCTGCAAAAGAAGGTTCGATCTGATGTAAGTTCAGAGTATTGGCTTCGCTTGAAGTGTGCTCATCCTGAAACGCAGTTGTTCGACTGGGGAATGACCCGATTGCCCAACCGTGATTATAACAAATTCGACATTTTTGTTAGTGAAGCTTATGTTCAATTGAAAAAGGAAAGAGATGCTGAGGTAGTATTCTGCTTATACTCTTTTTGGTGTCCATGCGTTGTTCTTCTCTGTTTCTTTCTCGCCCGTCTTTTTTTGTTTGGTTTTTTCCATTTTTATTTTGACATATCTTTGATTCCGTTTCTTAAAACACCTTTGAATGTGATGGTGATTGTCGAGTAAATCATTAGATAGTAAGAACAGATTTTTAGTACGTAACAAAAGTGGACCCATCTTACCATTTAAAATATATATCTTGTTTAATATCCTCACGTGTTCCGTGAAGGGAACCACACTGCTGAATGGGATATGTGTGATGCACTCACATAGGTAGACAGAGGAGACGGCACACTAGGATATTCGATATGTGGCGGAAACGCCATAGTAACGATCAAACTAACAATACACCGATACAATCATAATCTAGATGCTCCTGTTCTCCTAGGGACTCCCTATTTATAACTAGTATTGGAGTGAGCCCCAAGCAACTATATAATGACTCATTTGCCCCTTCCAAGGGTGAGCTATTCTATTACATTGGGGGCACAATATCCTTATTATTTAGGGCGTCCCTCCCCCTCCCCCCCCCCTCCCTCTTCCCTTTGCAGTATTTGTTTGTTGATCAGATAGGGGATGTCTTGGCTAGAAGGGTAACCTACTCTGTTTTTATGTGTATATAGATTTACATAAATAAGTTTATTGTTCTCAGAAGAAGGCTTTTAGTTGTATTCTTCTCTAGATCTGATGAACCACGTGATTGCAGAGAATATCTAAAATAGCAAAGGAGGAAGAGAGCTACCTGGAGACCCGAAAGAGAACTTTTTTTGTCGATTTGTTAGATGCAGCTCGTGATTTCCAGCTGCAAGTTGGAGCATCTTTGAAACGTCAGAAACAGAGGAATGATGGGGTCATGGTACTTTTCTTCTTTTACTCTGTTTTATGCTTCTAAAAGAAATGACATGGCTAGGGAACTCGAAAATGTCGTGGCTAGTGGATATACACACACACCTATATGAAGTCTATGTTCTTGGCAGAGTAGTGGTATATATACATACACATATCAATGAAGCCTATGGTCTTGGCAGGCTTGGCATGGAAGGCAAAGACTACGTGCTATGCGGCAACAGAAGCAAAGGATGGGTACTCTTAAGAATCAGGATCAGGATGCATACATGAAAATGGTGGAGGAAAGAAAAAATGAAAGATTAGCTATGCTACTTGGGAAAACCAATGACCTTCTAGCTTCTCTTGGAGCTGCAGTTCAACGACAAAAAGATGCAAATCATGCCACTGGCATTGAGCCCTTGGAAGAGTCTGATGCAGATGTGCAAGAATTGAATGGCTTAAAAGAGAGTACTTCCGTCGCTAATGATGAATGTGATGGAGATTCTGTCAAGCCTGGGAACTTACTGGACGGTCAAAAGAAATATAACTCAGCTGTACACTCAATTGAAGAAAAGGTTAAGAATTTGATTCCTCCTTAATGTATTGTTTTGTTATCCTTTTGATTGGTTTAGTGACTGAATCTTACAAGAATGTAGTTAGTTTAGTTGTCCATCAAATGCCCATGGTAATGGACACGTGCTTTCATGGAAGCTTAATTTGAGGGGTTGACAACTTGAGGACTGCTCGAAAATCGAAATTCAGGGAAAGGAAACAATGTGGTGGTTGCTATTAATATCCAATTCCAGGGGAGCCAAATGTTAACTATTTTGGGTATATATGACTAAAGCAAAACGGCAAACTAATTAGTCTACGCTTCTTATATAGTGAACCAGCTGTTGGTCAATTTTCATTTGGGGTCTCCCAGTTCAGCCTCTCTACGTTTTTAACATAGGGGTAAGTTTGCATACATCCAACCTCTCTTACCTTGCCATATGCTAGAGCAATCTAGGCACTGAGGTGATGTTCTCGCATGGTGGTTGATGTAGAGGAAATTTCATCTCCACTTGTTAGGGATAAGCTGAGTTCTAATGGAACTCCATAAACTCAGATTAATTACAAGTGTGTTTTTTGTTTTGTTGCTGTAGGAAGTCATCATTCTAAATACTGCCATGTCCTGATTAAATTCCTTCAGTTTTCGAACCATGTTAAAGTTAGTGTGAGTATGGAACATTGTACTTTTTATCACATAGACCGGAAGCCAGAATTTTTTACTAGGTTAAGGAGCTCTCTCGGTTAATACCTCCTGTGTAAAATGGTTTTATTTTCTTACTTCTATGATTTACAGGCACGTGAGGACAGTGTGCTTGAAAGATTGGTGGATTAGGATGTAACATTAGAGAATTGGGCATTATATATACCCAGAAAGAGTCACCAGATTGGACGCAAAAGTATAAAGGAAGAATTTGGGGGAGATGTGGGTTAAACTAATATTCCATGGTTAGGAGTTAGGGCTTGAGAGTGTGGGAGTTCTATATTAAGTTGGACATGGAATTATCATAACAGATGTCTGAGCTGACTTTAGATCCCCCAAGCAGACTGATTCGATTTTGGCTGTAGGTAGTAGATCTTTGCTTGTATCTCTGCACATGGAACACCTTGAATGACCTTCAAACTTTGTCTGCTTGGAGAACACCTTGGAGAACTTATATACTTCATGGTAATGATCGATGAATGAGAGGGCAATGTCTTCTTGGAAAACTTGTATACTTTCTTTTGAGTTTTGGCTTTAACTAACTTCTGGATATCCTTTAAGGAGTTGAAAAGGATGTCCCAGTGTGTACTGTATATATTATGTTGCGTCCTACTTCTCTGGTAATACCATATTATCGAAATTCTGGGAGGATGTATTTATATCGTATTTATCTTGCAGGTAACTGAGCAACCGGCTACACTTCTGGGTGGCGAGCTCAGACCTTATCAGATAGAAGGGCTCCAATGGATGCTCTCATTGTTCAATAATAATCTGAATGGTATATTAGCAGACGAGATGGGATTGGGGAAAACTATTCAAACCATTTCGTTAATTGCATACCTATTGGAGAACAAAGATGTGGCTGGACCACATTTGGTTGTGGCGCCAAAGGCTGTACTTCCTAACTGGATTCTTGAGTTTCAAAAATGGGCTCCCAGGTAGAAAAGATTTGTTATATCTAGGCTTGTTCTTTATACTCCGTATCATGATGCATGAAGATGGTATATAGCTGAAACTTAGTGTTTTGAAGACCACATCATTTACTTTTTGTTTGATGGCAACGGAATGGTAATTAAGTGCATGTCTTAACCCAGCTCCATCTCCCCTCCCCCCCCCCCCCCCCAACCCCGCCACATACACCACAGACACCCAAAAGCACGTATGGATGGGTTTTATTCTGACCCTGGTGGCCCTTTCCCCTCTGCAGTTCAGTATTACCTATTACCTATTAGAGAAAAATTATGCATGAGGATACTTATAACAGTCCACTACAATTGTGCTATGTACTGATACATCTTACAAATTATTTTTTTTATTCAGCATTGTTGCCATCTTATATGATGGACGTCCAGAATCGAGGAAAGCCACCAGGGAACAATACTTCCGTAACGAAGGGAAATTTTGTGTGATGCTCACGCACTATGATATAATTATGAGGGATAAGCAATACCTCAAAAAAATTCACTGGTATTACATGATAATAGATGAGGGCCACCGGTTGAAGAATCATGAATGCGCTCTTTCTAGGATTCTTTGCTCAGAGTATGTTCCCAATTTCTCGTTCGTAAGGGCCTTGTAATTTCATAAATATTTTATATCTTGAGTGGTTTAGTACTGGCATGTAAATGAGTAAATGGCTGTAACATCCTGTGATATATGTTGAAGCACTAATATTTCTCACTCTGTTCACCTCAATTTTGTCATGCCGAATGCATTTGATAATCCTCCAAATACTAGCTCCTGTAGTCCTATATCTCCCCTGCTTGCTGTTGGTTATCGATCAATTTGGCTAATCTACTTAATGCTTCCATAGTTCCATCATCATTGTCATTTTCAGGATTGCAGGTGTGCGTACTCCCAAATGCTTGTAAACAAAAAATAAATAAATAAATAAATGAAATGGCTTCATGGTTTTCCCAATGTAATTGAAGTGTTGAGATCTAATGAAAGGTGTATGTTTATTCAGATATAGGATCCGACGCAGACTTCTGCTGACTGGCACTCCAATACAGAACACTCTTAAGGAGTTGTGGTCCTTGCTCAACTTTCTCCTTCCTCAAATTTTCAACTCTATTGACAATTTCGCAGAATGGTTCAATGCACCATTTGCAGATCGATGTGAGGTTGCCCTTTCTGACGAAGAAGAGCTATTGATCATTCGACGGTTGCATCAGGTGTGTGCTTCTTCACTCTCGTCCATTTTTCTAAGGAACAAAATTAATGACTTGGTTTGCTAATTAGATTTTTTGTGATCAGGTCATCAGACCATTTATTCTTCGAAGGAAGAAAGTTGAAGTGGAGAAATATCTTCCTAGCAAGACACAGGTCATTCTGAAATGTGATTTGTCTGCATGGCAGAAAGTATACTATAAGCAGCTTACTGAAGGGAGAAGAGTTGGCACGGAGTCAGGTCCAATTTCCTTTCTTCTCAGAAGCTAGCAATTTACTACATTTCCATCATAAGAGGAATTCGCTTCCAAAAAAGAAAAGAAAAAATGTCTTGTCAGATTCCTTTGTTTGGACGTCTGTGGGTGTTGTCATTTACCCTACTTTCGGTTTTCAGTCAACCCACCTTTGACCAAACCACCTCACATTGTCAACAACTGACTGGAAATTTCGCTACCCAGTTCTAACTATCTCCTTGTGGCAACTTCATCACCTCAATTGCCACTTATGCACTGTGGCAACAGCAATAGATCACCCAAATGTTCACTCCTGTCCACCACAACCATGCATGGTGCTTTCCATCCAATTTTTATGCTCACACAGCTGCTGTAGTGCTGTTAAACTCTTGATGTTTGGCCCTTAACCCTTATGAATAATGTTATGGCTAGAGAGCTCGGAACTTTTTCAGGGGGGGGGGGGGGGGTGGGTCAAAAGTCAAAACAGAATCAAATGTAAATAAAGAGTCTCCATCAATACTTGGGTATCCCTGTGTGTTTTTCACGTAGAAGCCTTTTTCCCCCGTTTTATTTTTAGTAGTCATTTGGTTCAGTGCAATTCTGTGTTGTGCCGTAAATCTAACATATATTCAATGTTGATTGACTGACTATTCTAGCTCTTTGTAGATGATTAATTTCTTCTTGGGAGTTGTAGCTGTTCAGGATGTGTGATTCACTTGATGAGCTTTGTTAAATTGTTGCAGACAAAGGGAATTCAGGGAGTTTGCTGAACCTCCCGGTGCAATTCAGGAAATGCTGCAACCACCCTTACCTCTTCTTGCCAGGGTATAACTTTTGGGACAAGAAGGACGAAATAATGCGAGCATCAGGGAAATTTGAGCTACTTGATCGTTTACTCCCTAAACTACATCGAGCCGGTCATAGAGTTCTTCTGTTCTCACAAATGACCCGCCTCTTGGATATTCTTGGAGTTTATCTTCAAATGCACAACTTCAAGTACCTTCGGTTGGATGGATCATCAAAGACTGATGAGAGAGGGACCTTACTAAAAGAATTTAATGCTCCGGATTCTCCATATTTCTTGTTTCTTTTGAGCACTCGGGCTGGAGGTCTTGGTCTTAACTTGCAGACCGCTGATACTGTAATTATTTTCGATAGTGATTGGAACCCGCAGATGGACCAACAAGCGGAGGATAGAGCCCATCGTATTGGTCAGAAGAAGGAGGTGAGGGTTTTTGTTTTGGTGAGTGTAGGATCAATTGAAGAAGTAATTCTGGATCGTGCCAAACAGAAGATGGGCATTGATGCCAAGGTCATCCAGGCTGGGCTCTTCAATACTACATCAACAGGTAATTTGCTGTTTGTATTAGTTATATTACCATATCATACCTCATTGATATAGCATAAATGTTTCATTAGAAGGCGCGTAATAAATCGCCACATTAATACCCGAGAATAATGATATTTTGGAGATCCAAGTTCCAAGCCGTGATTTTTCAACACTCACCTTGTCTATAATTCACATTTCTGAACAACTCAAAATCTCTCAACATTATCTGATCTTATAGGGCTCAAGCTTTAATGACACTGTTGCATGTGTGCTATATTGCATTTGATCTATAGAGAGGGAGAAACAGAACAATTGGACAAGTTTGTGTATCTTCTATTAGGGAGGCTTCTATCATGCTCCTGTCTTGTACCAATTTTGAGGTTATGGGGAAAGCTAATATGAGAATAATTTCTATTTGCTATGCAGCTCAGGATAGAAAGGAGATGTTGGAAGAGATAATGCGTAGAGGAACAAGCTCGCTTGGAGTGGATGTACCCAGTGAAAGAGAGATTAACCGGTTGGCAGCCCGATCAGAGGAAGAGTACTGGCTATTTGAGAAAATGGACGAAGAGAGAAGGCTGAAGGAGAACAAATCTCGGCTTATGGAAGATCTTGAACTCCCTGAATGGGTCTATGATGAGAATGATGATATTAGTGAGAAGGGCAATGGTTTTGACTATGATGTCGGGAAGATAACAGGTAAGAGAAAGAGAAAAGAGGTGGTTTATGCGGACACTCTTAGTGATTTAGAGTGGGCAAAAGCTGTCGAAAATGGAGAAGACTTGTCTAAAGCTGTTTCTAAGAGGAAGAAAAGGGAGACTGATCTTTCCTCTGATAATGGCAACTTGAAATATGAAGATGGCGACGATGAAGAGGCTAGTCCAAGCAGAGGGGACAGCGAAGAAGTTCCGCATCCTTTCCCTTTAAAGCTTAGGCTTAATGGGGCTAACTTTAGAACGCCAGAACAAGACGATGGTGCAAGTGATCAAAATGGTACATGGGATGGGAAAGGTTTTACTTGGAAAATCCACAAGAAGAAGAGATCCAGTCATAATCTGTTGGGATCTACCTCTTCAGCGTCGGAATCTTCCCGGGGTCCGAGTTCCGGTAGAGGAAACTGGTAAATGGTTCAAAGCGTGCCCAATCAACGACGTCTAGGAGCCAGACATGGTTTAACAGACTTTTTTTGCGACGCTATTAGGGAGTTTGGTTTATTGGCTCATGTGTCTTTGATTGATGATTGATTATTGATTATTGATAGATTATTGATTATTGATTATTGATTATCATTCTATACTCAAGGCTTCATTGATCAAGTTGCACTATGTTTTGCTATTAGAGAAGTGATAAAAAAGAATCAGTTCCGAAACAAAGGTAAATTTGCAGACCATGTCAATCAAGTGTGTAAAAAAAGAGTAAGGCTATTTGTATATGTGATATACATTACTAAACATATATGGAGGGTAATAAGGGTATGTATTGTATTTTTATGTGGTGGGATTGAAAAGAGAGAATTGGAATATGGTGGGGTATGTGGATAAAAAATTAGGGATATACATTTAGAAATGTATATGGATATACATTAAGACTTTCTCGTAAAAAATGCATGATAAAATAATGGTTCCACTATACCTTACAAGTAGATTTTATTTGCGAAACGCAGCATACACCCGCAAGTTGACTCATCTCAGACCAGTTTGGGCCCTCTTTTCCCCCAATTTCCCTGCTATGTGCCGCCACGCGTCTGTGCTATTAATCTCTCTTTAATTCTAAAATCAAAATATAAAGAATGTAAAAAATCGATTAAGTTATAAGTAGTTCAAAAAATTATAATACCTCCATCAATTAAAATCATCTAAAAAATGCAAAAATCGAGATTTGTAGTCTTTATATGGAAGAGAATATTCTAACTGTTGCGATATTTTATTTAGAGAAATCCATGATATCCTCTTTTACGAGATCGGAAGATTTGATTGTCGGAAACTTGTTAATTCGAATGGAGATAGAGGGACAACCACGTGTAGAGTCAAGAGGAGAGAGGGGCGGCGACTTACCAGACGAGTAAATGTCATGTTTCACGGACCCGCCATTACAACTCCTAAATCCTATTGTTCATTTTGGTTTTGATTATTCTGGATGATTTTTTATTGTGCTCAATCGGGATCGAGAGGTTATGGCGGAGTGGAAGAGAATTGAATAGCAAAGGTGTAGGAAATTGATTTTGGGCAGATTTGGCGTCTCGAGGAAAATCATGTGACCACATAGAAGAATTGGGGAAAAGTAGGAACCTGTTGTGAAACTAGGAACAAGAGTAGAGAGATTAGAGAGGTAAAGAGAGGAGTAAACATCTTATTAATGACATACGGGGTATATATACAACTACTTTCTTGAAGGACAAGACGTTTACAGTATGGTAATGAGATATATGTATATGTGTACATACTATAACTATATGAGATAATATATCCTATGAGATATGGACATACACAATAGAATATTTCATAATACTCCCCCTTAGATGTCCGTCATTTGAAAATCATGCCTCATTAAAATCTTATTAGGAAAAACCCAATGGAACACTAATGAAAGAAAAAGGGTACATTTTCTTCAAAATACGATTCTGAAGTTGCCTCATAAAAATCCTTGCATGGAAAACCTTGTGGGACAAAATCATAGCTAAGGGAAAAATAGTGCAACACGTATCTACTCCCCATGATGAATGCATCACTTGAAATCTTCTTGGATCTTGATTGACGTAATATGAACCTTCTTGATTGATGAATCTTGAATTGATCAGCACAACATGAACTTTGTTAGGGGTGGAGCAAGAGCGGGGTACCCCCTTCGATTTTGTGGAACCAGACTCGTACTCGTGATACAGCGGTTCCTAAAAATGCTACCCGTACCCGTTACCTCTGCTCAACGGTTCCTGATATATTGGAACCGGAACCGGACCCGTCCACAACCATAATGAGTCCTGGGTACCCGTTGACTTAACACTTGTTATTTCAAAATCAAAATAAAAATCTGTCTCCATAACAAATATGAGCCAAATTCAAATGTTCTTATATTCAAATGAAGTTATCCTTAAAAGGATCGAAATTAAGTCTAAATTGTAACAAGTTTCAAACAAAAGCGAGACAAATCTGTACACAAATACAAATAGAACACGAAGATTGATTCCTCGAAAGTTCTTTTGACAAGAATCTGACTTTTGTGTATGCATGCATGCAGCCTTCAATTCAGATTTCCAGCCGCTACATTCTGATTGAAGTATGATTTATGATTGATGTTGGGTAGATCCGTTGATGGAGATCGAAGATGGAGATCGAAGTATGAGTATGACCGATGGTTGGTGGGAGTGTGGAACGATTTAACGAAATAGTGCTTGGAAAAAAAAATCTTAAACAAAATAGGTGGAAGAAAAACTTGTTCAACAATATGGGGTACACGTCACCCATATGTAAAAACCGCTGAGGTTCTTGGCGGTTATAGGACAATTTTTTTTTTAATTTACGGAAAATTCTTAGGTTCAGCTCTTATTTTTTTTTTTTTTTTTGCGATTTTCTGATCCTAAAATTTGGGTTTGTTTTTTTTTGCTATTCAGGGTAATTAATATCACTACTTTTTGTGGCTTGTGACGTTTTCATTTAGAGATGAGGCTGATGATGACTTAAGGTAAGCAATGCTATCATGATCTTGGTTATTGTTCACAATTTTTGGGCTTATTTTCTTCTCTTGGTTTGGTTATAATCGGTAATATTCGTTGATTGTTTTTTATTCCACTTTGTAGTTTGGTTGATCTGTTAAACTTCGTCGTTATGGACCTTTTTCTAGTTGCAACATTGGTAATCTCTCTGTCTCTCGCTTTTTTAAGGTTTAGACTTGTCATTGTTAAACATTTCACTTTATATGTGGGTTCAATATCTATCCTTAAATTAATTGAAATTTGTAGTGCTTTGAAAATGTTTAAATTAATTTCATTGATGAAAGTTTGGACCCATTATTGAGCTCAAATTCGAATGACTTTAATCGGTTCCATTTTTTCTCTAATTTTTGTTTTAGGGTTTAGATAAGTCATTCAGTATTTTGGTATAGATTAGTGTTCAATTTCAGTTCTATAATTACTTGAAATTTTAGGGTTTTAAGAAGCCTTTGTGAAGTTTAATTTGGACCATTGTGGTTAAAAGTCTGATAGTTTGGACCATTATATGGGTGTTTCATGACAAAATTCACTTCATTGATAGTTCATACTTTATACCACCAGATCGAAAAGGCGACACATTTCGTGGTGTTTCTCCAAATAAAAGTTGGGAATTATCTATGAATCTGACCGTAGTACGCTTGTCTGTCTCATATTACATCTCATTGCAATCCATCCAATGATGTAAGAGTTTTAAAAGTTGTTATTTTGTTTATATGTTTATATGTTTATTGTCCAGGGCTGCGCTTATTGAGTGGCCGAATCCTCTCTACTCAAGGATTCCGGAGAACTATAGATTCGCGCATCAAGCCTCATAAGTATTGATTGTGTGAGTTGCTGCTTTATTATCGTTAGGGAAACAATATTGATGATAGGTTGCAATTTGTTATGTCAATTTGTAAATTGGCCACTGATGTTTATTTTCTTGGGCCATCTTGTGATGTGATAATAAAGTGTTGATAAAGTGAAATGGTATGAAGTTTGTTTGGGTCTAACACATTTATACTCCCAATATTTCTCACAGGAAGGATGCTGATGGAGAAAGCTCATTCACCGAGGCAATATTCTGCTAAAACGCTACACATTGAAGGTATATCTTCTCCCAAGAGTGATTATGTGTCTTTTTCCCATGTTTTTAGGCTTCAATTTAGGTATACCTCACACATTACCCTTGATGAGTTAAAGTGGAAAGATAGTAGGTTGCATCCACAAGAAATAGTCCAACTATAGGATTTGCTAGCATCGCGCAGATTGTCTTTTTTTTTTTTTTTTTTTTTTGGAGTACAACATCACTCAGATTGTAATTACCTTGAAGAGTTGTTAGGTTTCCACCAACAGCTTTGAAAGTATAATCAATCCGAGGTTTTGGCTGGCCACAAAATATAACAAGCATTCTTGGTAACAAAAAGGAAAACAGACTGTTCCAATTGAATTGAAAGAAAAGAGATGTATAGGTAGATGTACACCAGAAAGTATAGCGACCACATCAACAAGATGAAACAAAACTCTTCGGGAACTTGGAATATAACACAGATCACAGATGACAGTGAAAAGTCGAAAATCTTTACTGCAGCCTCCATTTGGAAGATCTTTAGTGATCGATCTATTTTAAAGATATCATCATATAGCCTAATACTGTGCTTGAAAACTTGTGATCGTTTGCCTTGTCTCGCAACTAATGAGATACATCACTTCTTAATCTTGACAGCTTTTCTAAACTTATAATTCTGATCTTTTGTATCTTTGAATGCTGAAATTAATCATATGTTATCAGATATTCATGGAGAGGCATGAGAATCTTATGCTTCATTTTCTTCATTTTTTTTTACAATGTGTTCTTCTGTTTTGTATTTGAAACTAATTATTGCAAATCATTTAGTAGCACTTATTCGTGCTGTCGGACTAGAAAATGTGGATTTCGTGATGGTAAAAGGCCTGGTGGTAGGGGAAAGTTTTGGATTAGAAAAGATTAGAATACATAGGAAGAATGTTAATTAAGAGGAGAGAAGTGAGGGAGGGAGGGGAAAGAGAACTTCAGTTATACAAAAAGTGAACCGAAGATGAGGACATGGGATTATTTTTGGATGGGAAAGGCAGGGAAAATTATTGGGTTCTTGATTTTGGTTGCGTATTTTTTGCAATAACTAAGAAGATTTGGACCTTTCAGTAGCTGGAGGTGAATTTTTGGGTTCCCAATTTATTAGTGATATATGCTTACTTTAGGATACCATGTCCCTCATGGATATTACAACTCCCTTGGTGTGTTAGAGTGGTAGGATATCTCATGTTTTGGTTTGCATTGGGGTTTGATTTGTGCTTTCTTTGTCTTTGAATAATTATTATATCATGTGCATACCTGCCTTGGCTGATCGGAGCGCCTTAGCATTCACTTTGCTCGAATGACATATCGAATTACTGGACCCAAAAAGAGCCCATCATGCATCCGGAAACTCGCCTATTATGACTATCTTAGTTTGTCTGCCAAAATAATGCTTGATATGGAATTCTAAAGCTCTTTGAATGGGTTGCGTTATGTATGTTATGATATGAGATTATTGTCCATCATATGTGCTTGATATGGAATGCTTATCAATTCTGGCTTTCTAAATTGGGGCCTCGGGACGCTGTGCTTGGGGCTTTGTCAGTGCCTCATGTTCCTATAGATGGCATTGCACAATTTAGGTAATTTCATGGTTAATTTTTGCGGCCACTGAGCTGTGGGTTTTAACTTTTAAGCTTATCTTAGGGATGCGGTTTAATTTGGAATTCCAAATGGCTTATGAGTTGGCTGGTGGCACAACGGTTGTCTACATTTAAAATTCGGAACATAAATTGATTGGCTTGACACATCATGGATTTCTGATTTGTGTTGGTGTTAAAAATGCTTGCCTTAGAATTCATATTGTTGATAATTATATCCAAGTTCATTATTGTTGGCTTTGGGGCATTGGAATTCATGAATAAACTCGCCTTTGGTGTTTTGGAATGTACAAGTGAATTGGAAATCTGCTGATTCTATGCCTTAATATAGCCTTGCTCTGTTTTGTGGATGTTGGTACTTTTTGGTCCTCCCACTATTAAATGGGTCCTTCTTACACCATGTCTTGGTTATCATGATTACGGTTGAATATACTTTGACCATGCTGTAGGACTTACAGATAAGAATCTCAGGATTATTAATATATACATATGTGCTTACACAAAACGTGCATCAGTCCGTGGTCCTCATTGTGTTGTTTTTGTTTTTCGTTTCAATAAGCTTCGACTTCCCATGTTGCACTTTCTATTTATATGATTTTAGATTGGAACTTCTGAGTTGAATAGTTTGAAGATTTTATTGCAGTTCTTGCTATGCTATGGTGATAAGCACAATGTGAATAGCTAACTCTTTATCTTCGAGGTTGATGATCTTATTGAAAACATAGATAGATTGCCTTATTGACAAGATAGATTCGCGAGATGGTGTAAATATTGATGAAAGTATCATGGAAATTAGCTTTGGGGAGAGAGCAAGAAGAGAGGTTGAGAAAGAGGGGGGGGGGAGGGTGTATGTTGTTAATTTCTTTTGTTTAGAGAAGAAATTTGGGAAGGACAGCGTAGGAACGCGGTAAGTTATACCAAGATGGAGTAACATTTTGTTCGTCGCCTCCACTTACTACTAAAATGGCCTACCTCGGAGACCTTGTATTGCATTGATTACCTACCCAAAGTCTGCGCTAGAACTGGTAAAGCAATCATTGTTAAAAGTTGAGCTGAGATTGCAAGTAGCTTGTGAACTTAGAAGCTCTCGTGCTCTGTTTTGATAGTTGTTGTTGGTTGATAGTAAGCTGCCACGGAAAGTAAGATTGGATTGATACAATTGAACGAAGTCTTTTGACTCAATAATTTTCCAATTTCTGATACTAAGAATCATCGAGTGATGGACTACTCAATCTAGGACTTGAATGCCGACATTTTAGTTTTAAGCAAAAAACAAAATTATTTTCAGATACACCCATGCTGGATAGTTGTAGTAGATTGAGATTGATCTAATGTTTAAATGTTAATTTGTTCTTTTCAAGTGGGCAGTCATCTCATTTACATGTTCTGATTCCCTCTTCTTTAATTGATTATAATTGAGCTTTTGATCATCTATGTTTACCAGTCTATTGATTGTTTTACTTGCATTTTTTTTTGAAAGGTAAGAACTTTATTAAATAATGAAAGAATTACAAGCTAAAAGGGGCATACCCCAGTAAGGTTCAACAGTTTACATGCCAAATTGAAACTCATAACAAAGAAAGCCTACTAAGAAATAGAATTATAAAAGATCAATGCTTTCCAACCAAAGTCTATCCTTCCTAGACAGATTATTGACTACTCTCCTTAATCTTCCTTTCATCGATCTCCTTCCAGATAATCTGAACTATGTACTTCGGCATCCAAAAGATCTTCTCATTTCGACTTTTATTCCTCATAAACCAGATATAATAAATAAGATTGCAAATGAGAGCTCCAGTCACTTGTTTCTTGATCCTTGAATCAAATCTTTTCTTCAAACACCATTGTAAAGCATTTGAATCAGGTATCCTCAGCCCAATTCTGTCACTTACCTTCTCCAAGCATTGCAAATTGTATTGACAATCGAAAAACAAATGCTCATGATTCTCAGAATCTGCTGCACATAATTCACACATATCATCCAAACAGATCCCAAGCTTTTTGAGTTTGTCTTTAACCTGCAGCCTGCCCTTCATAGCGAGCCAAGAGATAAAGCTAGCTCTTGGAATTGAATGACTACTCCAAACAAGCTTATCCCAACCAACTTTACTACTATCACCTTTGAGCCATTTATAACATTTTGAAACAGTATAGTCCTCAATCTCCCAATTCTGACTGAGATTGCTGAGCTGCTCCTTCACTTTACTTGCATTTGTCCAACCATATGATGACATCTTCACATGATATTGAGCTAGAGTATTTTGGCAAAGAAATCACTTTTAGCCACTACATTGTAATACGAGTGCTTAATAGTTATGCTTCGCTACTTTGCAGGTTTTTCAAAAGGATTTTGGGGATCTACTATGACCAATACTAACTACAGTCCCTTTAAGACTATAGGTAAAATGCTTCCACTATTTGAAGTAAAGTTAAGACGCTTCCACTATTTGAAACACCTTGAGGTTAGACGTGTTTTGTCGAATGAGAAAATCGCTTTGTAGGTGGGCTTTGACTTAAGAGGTTAGGATTGCCGTCTTCGTCTATATGGCTTATTGAAGGAAAAAAAAGCACGTCTTTGAAAGTTTGCTCGTTGACGCATAATGTTGGGGGACTACGCATGGGCAGTTACTCCATATGAATCATGTGTAAGAGAAAACTCCTAAAGCTTTCTTGGTTTGAGTCAATAATATAGGCTATTAGCTTGATGGTTGAACTAAGTGCAATCTTGCACGAAATTTTGGGTTCGAATCCCAAATAAGCTAGAGTTACTAGAAGTATGTTAGACATCGCCAAATATCGTAAAATGTTGGGGGACTTGTTTTTAGGTTTGAATCGATTAATTGTTTATTGGACTCCTCTTCTTCTAGCCTATTGGCTGCTCAACGGTAGAGCAATGTGCATATTTGCAGTCTTGGGTTCGAATCCCAAATAGCCTAAATGATTTATATTGTTTTTATTATTGTTAAAAGGTAATTTACGATATGTTTAGGAGTTTGCTAGCTATATGGTCGATGTTTATGTATTCGAGCATATGAACCATGCATTGTGCCTCCATGTTCGCCAATTAATTACAAGCAAAAGGAATGTGACATAACTAAGACAATTTTGGCCATGCAATGGCGACAATCACATACACTATTATCTTCGTTTATGACTTTGCAAAAAGAAAAACGTCCACGGAATACAACCCAACGTGTCATAATGTTAGGTGTGCACGTGCAACCTTTAGGAGTGTAGTGTACTCCAACAAGAGTATAGGATATGTTTTTCATTTATATGGCTTCTCCAACACCACGTCTATGAGACGTTGTGTATAGGCTTCCGAAATAACACGTCTATAAGGCTTTTATCCTCTTTGCTCATATGTCTTCCCAAAAAATCTGGAGTCAAATGTTTGCCAGCGAACGCATAATGTTGGGGGACCGCGCGCCCCCCGGGCGGGCCAACAACTAGTCTATATAAATAGGCTAATATTAACGCCATACGTCGCGTTCTCTTAGAAATTTAGGGGGTTGTTCGCATGAATAAGCCACGTGTCACTATGAGATGCTTTCACAATAACGTTATCAATATGATGTAAATATTTATCTTTTGGACCGCCCATCAAGACGTTATGTTTCACTTCAACTTCTTATACATAAATGTTTTTAAAGTTTCATAAATTCATCATTTTTCATCTTAATAAGGATGTTAAATATGATGTCTCTTGGCTCTTCATTTGCATATTGTGTCGTTACAACTTAATTCGAATTACTATATACAGGTAAAGCTTTTGTTTGATTTTGGTAAGAAAACTATCATTTCCTATACAGTGAGTTCATCAAAAAGAGAATTTTAGCCACTCGGGATAAGAGGGTGGGATTTCAGAATTTTAATCTCATCCATTGTTTGGTATTATGAGGGGAATAGAGATTGAGAAAGAAATAAAAGAGGGTGGGATTTCAGAATTTTTTATTATTTTTTAAATCCTTTAAAAAATTCAATTCAGAAGTTTGATCACTTGACTCTGTTTAATTGTAATTGATTTTTACATGCAAACGTGTACTATTTATGTTAAATGTTCATTGATATTAACCCATGATTTTTGTAATTTAATTACTTGATCTGAATTACTATGATCATGTGGGTTTAATTGGGTTTTTTAATGGACTTAATTGCTCTGTTGAAGTTTTTACATTGTTCTATTGGTTAATTAGTGTTAATGAATTCTCTTTTGCATGAACCAACAATCATGGGTTATTAAAAGTTTAATTTGCACATATATTATAAACAACAAAGAAAGCAAAGAAAAATTTACTATGAATTTGTTAAAAATAAAATAAAAAAGAGAGTGATTTAGTATGAAGCTCAACTATTATATGATTGTGTTATAATGGTTGATTGCGTATAATCATTGTTGGCGTCATAGAATTCTCTTGCGCAGGGAGAGGGGGAGGGCTGCTTTGTGTTTCCGCTGTTTCGTCGATGAAGAGCGTTGCATTAGTAGTCTAGTGACGATTAAGTTGTTTATAGACAGCAACAAATGGAAAATCAAAATGTCGTGTTGGGTGAAGCTGTTGATTCGGATGATGAAGTCAATGCTAAATTTGGTGATTTTGAACCAGTTTGCGCCATTTGTGATGATGGCGGAGAGCTAATATGGTATGGATATGCCTTTCTAACTCCACATTACTAATTTATTCGGACCCCATATTTCGTGTTAGTTCATAATAAAAACATGTAATGCTTCAATGCAGTTGTGAGGGAATTTGCATGAGAAGCTTTCATCCTACCCCAATAAGTGTTGCAGATGCAAGATCTGAATGTATTTCTCTTCGTTTTACTGAGAAAGAAGTCAAGGTATGTTGGATTTATCTTTCATTTGCATCACTGCCTTTGAGCCCCCCCCCCCCTCCTTTTCAGTGGCTGTCTTGTTCCCATGTTAATCTGGATGTACTATTTGATCGTGCAGATTATGAGGCGCTTTGAATGTCGAAATTGCCAGTCTAAGCTACATCAGTGCTACTTATGCAAGCAGCTAGGCTCTTCTGACACACAGGCTGGTGCGGAGGTATACACTTGTTTCTCGTATACAATACAATAGCAAAGACCAATGCATTGGATTTCTCTTATTTTTGTGTGTTTCCTACCTTTGTCTTTTCCCATAGTTGGATAAATGTTATACTATGGTGTAATAAAAGGGGAAGGGGAAGGGGGCCTCAAAGCTTGAGTACCTGAGGATCTGAAATCATTAGTAGCGAGATGTGAAATGTCATACCTCGTATCTGTGACTGTGTTATTACTTCTGGCATCACATAATCATCATCCTTAGAGCACTCAATTACTTGAGGACTTGGCTAGTATGCATTCTTTGGCTAAATTGTATGCTTCTTCATATTAATGTTGGCTAGTATGCACATTATAATTTGATTAAAAGGAATAGAATAAAGCAGCTGATGTAATATCAAAATTCCTGTTTGTGATTAGGTTAGATATCTCTTGTGATGTTTGATTGGTGTATCCTTGAGGTTGTCCTGAAGTTTCACAAAGGTATACGCATCAAAGGCTCTAAGATTGGAGAATTATCTGGTCATCGGTTGTCCTTTCCTTGTACTAATTGCTGCGCTCTCCTCATATGACTAATCATTGCTCTCTCTTTGTCATCTCCCTTCTGCTTCTCCATAGCCTTTCATATGTTATTTTGTTTTCTTTGAAAGATCTCAACCAACACAAGAGATTGTAGCAATTCGCCTTCGCCATATCATTGCTGTCTAGTTTTGGTGATTTATTTTGTTTACTTATGACTTCTATTCAATGCTGTGTAACTGTGTTTTCTATCATTCCCAGATTTCTTAATTCTACTTCTGGATTCTAAGATTGATACAGAGATGGTATATGCAACTTAAAGTTAGTAGCTCTTTTAATAGTAATTAAAAGGTAAAATTTGGCAAGTAAAAAGTCCACACCTCATCGATCGTCACAATCCTGACCTTATTATCCTGACAGAAACTCGTGTGAGTATGACCACAGCCTGTAACATCCTTCTAAACCTTCCTTATAAAGGGTTTGAATATGCTGAACCTAGAGGGTACTCTGATGGGGTGGCGATTTTGTGGAGGCCGTGTAAGATGAGTTTCTCTCCGATTACGCGTGACCTCCACGCAATCCATGGATTGGTTCAGGTATGTAACTCTCCCATCTCCTTTTTTCTCTCTGGTATTTATGCGAGTTCGAAAGAAAAAGCTCGGAAAGAAAATTGGTTAGAATTATGTGCTTTTGCGACTACTGTTGATAGGGCGTGGCTTGTTCTTGGTGACTTCAATGAAGTTACTTGTGCTGGTGATAAGTTGGGGGGTAACCCGGTGCGTATGTGTCGTGTTAGCCATTTTCTTGAGTCTATGGATAATTGTAAGTTAATCGACCTTGGTTGCCACGGATCTCGATTCACTTGGTTTAATAGGAACATACGGAACCCAATTTGGGAACGTCTTGACCATGCTTGGGCGAATGCGGAGTGGATGGACCTTTTCCCTAATACTTTTGTTAAAAACTTGCCCAGCCTTGGTTCCGACCATAATCCGATTTGCCTTTTCACTGAACAAGTTTCGTATCCGTGCATTCCTAAGTCTTTTAAACTTGAGTCCTGGTGGTATGATCACTAAATTTTTTGTGATATGGTCAATACTAGTTGGGGGACTACGGGTGAAAACCTCACTATGGGCCTGACTTGGATGGGAGGTTTGATTTCTAACTGGGTTTGTGACAACCTTCCTAATTTTCAATTCCAAATCTGTAACCTGACCAAGAGACTTGCGGGGGTCCAACGTGAGCTCCGGGTTAATAATACTAATACTTTCCTCCTCAACCTTAACATTGAGCTTAATAACCGTCTTAATGATGCCCTAACCTTAGAGGAGAAGTTCTGGGCCCTGCGCTCACGGGATAAATGGTTAATGGGGGGGGGGATAGGAATACCTCCTTCTTTCACAGGTCGGTTACTATTAGAAGAAGTCGTAATAAAATCCTGATGCTCAAAAACGATGTTGGCGAGTCCTTTGATGATGAGGCGAGTATTCGGAGGCTCACCTTAAACTACTTCCAAACTTTGTTCACTACTGATAATCCTACTGTGGCTGACTGGTTTCAGCCCCCGGGGGATCAGTGGAACCTCTCGGCTACCCCTTGTGCTTCGGAAGTTCGAGCTGCGGTCTTCCAGCTGCACCCCTGGAAAGCCCCTGGGCCGGATGGGTTCCATGCTCACTTCTTTCAGAGTCACTGGCATGTTTTGAAGGAGGATGTGTGTCAGTTTGTGGCCGACTGTTTTGAGTGCAGAAGAGTGTCCTCTGAATGCAATACTACCCTTATCTCACTCATTCCCAAAATTGACCATCTTGAGACCCTAAAAAACTTCCGTCCCATTAGCCTTTGCAACAATAGCTACAAAATCGTGTCTAAGATCCTTGTCAACCGTATTCGGCCCCTTTTAGCTCAGTTTATCTCCCCTAACCAAGGGAGTTTCCTTCCGGGCCGGAGTACCACGTCTAACTACATTGTGGCAACGGAAATCCTTCACTCCATGAAAAAGAAACGTGGGAAGAAAGGGTGGTTTGTCCTTAAACTTGACCTTGAGAAGGCCTATGATAGACTTGAGTGGAGTTTTATTGAGTATGCTTTAGGGTTTATGGGCCTTGACCGGAACACCATTAGACTTGTTATGAGTTGTGTCTCCTCCCCCTCCTTTATGGTGAACATCAATGGTGCTAATACTGATTCTTTTGTGACTTCTAGAGGTATTAGGCAAGGTGATCTCCTCTCCCCGTACCTTTTTATTATTTGCATGGAGCTTCTCTCCCGCTTGATCCATAGGGCTTGTGAGAGGCATGAGTGGAAGCCCTTTAAGGTGGCGGGAAATGGTACCCCATTTTCGCACCTCTTCTTTGCGGACGATGTGCTCCTGTTTGGGGAAGTGGAGCACACGACGCTCTATACTCTTACCACCACCCTCTCCATGTTTTTTTGCCTCCTCGGGTGAGAAGATGAACCCCCACAAAAGCAAGCTGTACTTTTCTAGAAATACCCCTGAGACCCTCCGTAATGTGTTTGAAACCACCCTCGATGTAAAGTCCAGTCCAGACTTAGGTGTTTATCTTGGGTATCCCCTTTGTGATAAGCGGCCTACGAAAACCAAACTTACCTTTCTTCTCGAAAAACTCACTGCTAAACTGGGTAATTGGAAGTGTAGTACCCTTTCTAGAGCGGGTAAGGTGGTTTTGATCCGTTCTGCCCTTTCGACTGTCCCTTGGTATCTTATGCAGGCCATCTGCCTCCCCTCTTGGCTCCTTACTAGCATTGACCAGGTGTGCGCCCGCTTTCTCTGGGGAACCGGTATGAAACCTCGTAAGATGGCCCTTCTCTCTTGGAATAAGATTACGGGGCCCTTAGAGGTGGGGGGTCTTGGTATCAGGGCGGCATATATTATGAATGAGCTCCACATGATGAAGCTTGCTTGGCGGGTTCACAGTCAGGATAACCTGGCCTCGACTATTCTTCGCGAGAAATATGTGGGCAGGAAAGAGTGGCCCACCCCGTTTAAGAGGGGTTCCCATATTTGGCAAGGGATGGGGAAAGGGTGGGAGACTTTTCTGGCCCATGCGTCTTGGTCGGCGGGGGATGGTCAGCACATTAACTTCTGGGATGATAAGTGGTGTGCCGGGGGACCTCTCCGTGGCCGATTCATTAGACCACTTCCGTTGGATCTTGCCTCTAAGACGGTTTTTGATTTTGACAATGGGGGGTGGGAGTCTCCCTCGGTGACTTATTTGACCAGGACACCCATCGAAATATCCTTGCTACCTTTATCCCTGGGAGTGGGGTGGATAGAGTGTGCTGTGATGTGGCCCTAGGAAAGATTTTTTGACTCTGACACTATTTACAAGTACCTTTGGCATAGAGATAATCGGGGTGGGGTTGCTAAGACGATTTGGACCCTTCTCCAGGACCTCCCTGCCACTCCCCGTATAAAGTTCTTCCTTTGGACAGTAGCTTGGGACCGTCTTCCGGTTAACTCCCTCCTTGCTAGCCGCGGGATACCCCTCTCCCCTTGTTGTACTTTTTGTCCCTATGTTACTGAATCTGTGATTCATGTACTTCGGGACTGCCCTTCTGCTACTGAGGTTTGGTCTTCCTTGAGTATTCTTCCTGGTTGGTCCTCCTCCTCTGACCCTGGAGAGTGGATTCATCTTAATCTTGTAACTGGTGTTGACCCTGATTGGATTGTCACGTTTTCTATCACTTGTTGGCTCATATGGAAAAGGCAGAATGCATGGATCTTTGACCGAAAAATAACCTCACCCCTGTCCCTCCTCTCCCGCACTCAGACTCTCAAAAATACACTTCTCTCGACTGTTCTTCAACAGTCAACTCCCCCCCCCTTTCAAAGCACTATCGACCCTACCCTGACATCCACTCTCGCTCGTCCTTATTTGTTGATGCTTCATTTGTTACTGCTACCCTTTCCGCGGGAATAAGTGGTTGTTTATTAGGTCCTCAGGACAGATGGAGACAGGGGTTCTTAGTCCATACCTTTGCTCGTGGATCATGTAAGGCGGAATGCCTTGCGATAATGATGGGGCTGAAATGGCTCCAAGGGAAGGGGTTAAGTAACTTGGACCTCTATTCGGATTGTGAAATTGTTGTTAATGGAATTAACAATGTTAGTCACCTTGTGGACAGATTGAGCAATATTTATGACACTTGCAGGGCACTGTCAAGAGCACTACATGTGAATGTGGTTCACATGAACATCAGCGCCGATCTTTTGGCCACGCAAGCATGGTGGGCTTTACCACAAGAACCGTCAAGGGTAACATTCCCACCGAGATTGCGCTCACGGATGGAGTGGGTCTGGCGGCCTTCTTTGATGACAATGGACTTCTTTTACCTCCTTGGGAGGATGTAATAGCTAGTAGTAGTAGTAGTTAGTTGTGCTTTCTTTCGTCGTGTACCAAAAAAAAAAAAAGAAGTCCACACCTAGAAACTTGTTTTTAGTTTGCAAAAATGAAATCAGGGTTCGAACCATTACTACAGAATGACTTCTTTGTTCACACATTTGCTCTCACAAATCTGATGTATGTCGAATGTTTTTTTTTTCCTCTCTTTTTTGCTCCTCTTCAGGTGTTTCAATGTGGTAAGGCTACATGTGGATACTTTTATCATCCTCAGTGTGTGGCCCAACAACTGAACGGAGATAATGAAAATGCTGCTCGGCAGCTTGAGGAGAGTATTCGTGCTGGCGCGCCATTTTACTGCCCTCATCATATGTGTTGTGTTTGTCAGCAAGCAGAAGATGCAACTGATCATCCCTTGCAGATGGCTGTGTGTAAACGTTGCCCAAAGGCATACCATAGAAGATGTTTACCTGGGTAACTTTTGCGTGTCATAGCTTGAGTATTTTTTCTGTGAATGTTCACCAATGAGGATCTAAAATTTTCTCTATTGATGTTATCAGGGACATTGTTTTTAGCAATGTCATGGAAAATGAAGATGAAGAGATTGCTCCAAGGGCTTGGGATACAATACTTCCAGGGCGAATCGTGTGTTATTGCTTGTAAGTGAAATCTGACCTTTCTTTTGTTGGATTACGGCCTCTAATCCTTCAGATACGAACTGAATTGTTTCCGTATTTCTGTTTTTCAGAGACCATGAGATAGATGAACATCTAAAGACTCCTCTGCAGAACCATATTACGTTTCCTGTTTAGGAAGAGTCAAGTCTGATCCACTAGGATTCTGATGGTGTGCTCACCAATGCTTGAGATCATTCAGGATCAATCTAGCAGGCATCATTTTAAATCATTTAGCCCTTTTTCTATGGTTATCTTGTGTGTTGGTGTGTACTTGTACTTATCTTATTTGACCTTCTACCATTGGTAGCTGTTTTCTTGATATTCAATTGTCGACTTCAAGAACCTCAGCGACATATGGTTCGATTATTAAGAATAGAATCAGCTTCACCAGTTTCTCCCATGTCTCATGTTGATTGTTATCTCTGTTTTCTTTGTTTGTCCCTGCAGTATTTGAGCCTAGTTTCTTAGATTGTAATACAAAGTCCTAAGGTAATCGCAAGTCCCTTTTCTGCAGCTACTGCTTGGCAGATTCTTCTTGTTACAGGTTCCCAAATGTTTGTCGCCTCAAGGCGGGGTTGTCAGTTTGTACTTCTCATGATTGATGTAATAATTCCCTACACCTGTTATTTCCTATTGTTTGCATTGTCACAAGCATTAATTTCAGGATGATGAACGAGATGTTGATGTGTTATAGATTAGGACAGTTTGGTCTATAGAGCGCTTTAGAAACCAGGATGAGTTATTCTGAAGGGATGATGTCAAAATCCTTTGTGGGTTGGGTGATTACAGAAACCTAATTTGCTGTGCATCTTGCTCAGGCATCCTAAGTTGCATCCTGAATATATAAGACCAGGCATGTTCAACAGGGTGGCGCGGGTTTGGGTCAGTTCACAGGAGACACGGGTGCTCGCTCCCATTGCACAGGTCTGGTTAAAACCCAAGAGAGTTTTTAGCTGATTTATTTCACATATCTTGATTTTTAAAGTCCAACAAAATTGAACATAAATAACGGACAAAACACTGCAAACAAAACGTAAACTAGAAATCACTTGCTCAGGAAAGAACCCAGGCGTTGGAAAAGAAACTTAGCTTTCTCAGCCTCAGGATTAGAGACATGAAACCCATGATCCTCCCCTTCCACCTCAAACAGCGCCACTCGACCTCCAAACCCGCTGGCCTTAACAGCCTTATAATACCGAATTCCGCTTCCTTTCATCACATCTTTGCCCGCCACAACCACGAGCACTCTGCAGCATCCGAGCCCTGCTAGGGTCGGAGCACCAGCAGCCATGGGGTTGATCATCGGACTCTCCGATCCCCCTGGCGCATCCGGGTACACAAAGTCCCAAATCTTGTACGCCATGTCCAATGCTTCACTCTTTTCATCCAAGACTAAACCCTGAGAAAGGAAAGCTCCAAGAATTTTAACACCATGCTTCAGGCTCTCAGTGCCAGCCTTTATGGCAATGTTGTGCACTATATTGGCCCCGGAACTATCACCACCAATGAAGAGCGCCGTGATGTCGCCGTGGTTAGTTAACCATGGTTCCGGTTGCGACGCAGCCCAGTTGAGAGCGTCCCAACAGTCGTCATATGCTGTAGGAAGAGGGTGTTCAGGTGCAAGCCTGTATTCAACAGAAATGATCAAAACCTGCGCTTCTGACGCTAACCTGTTCATGTAAGGATGAGTAAATGTCGAAAAAGCGGATTCGACTAAGAATCCGCCACCGTGGAAGTATACTAAGATGGGTAGCTTATTGTTAACTTTATCTGTGAGTTTTGGAAGGTAGAGTCTGGCTGATAGACCTGTGGACTCAGATATGATGACATCTTTCGACGCGACCCCGGTGACAGGGTCCTCAGGGGAGGGGGGAAGGTAAGGGGAGTTCCAGAGTCGTTCGACCGAGCCGTCGTCGTAAACTCGGATCAGACCCGGGAACTCTACTGTTAGTTTTTTTGCAGGGGAATGAGAATCCATTTTCTTTTTTCTTTTTTTTTGCGTTGAAATTAAGCAAACGCACAAAACAGCGAAGAGACAAAAAGGATTAGTAAGTGGGAAATGTAATGGTGTGGGAATGGGTAGATCGATATAGTACTAGTAGATAAGGTGTAAATTATAGTTTAAATAGATGATTACTTATGATAAGTTTATTTCGTAATGTCGAATAACCTTTTCTTAACATGAGTGCGTTACACTTACGCATCAATCAATATCATTTCAAGTGTGTAGTGTACCTAGACCTACCCATCCTTGTGTATGTATCAAGCTGAGCTTGTTCTAAAAGCCTTTCTCCAAAGTCAAACTTCAGATGTGAGCTCTGTTTAGCTAATCACAGACATGTTTAGTGATTTGTCTAGATTTTTTTTCCCTTTTTGGTAAGCGGGACCTCTCGGCGTGGACTTCCTACTGTTAGGAATAAGCCCACCTGAAGATTAGGCCCGAACCATGGGAAAGAGCGGAGAAGGTAAGGGGATTCTCTAAATATGTGCGATGTGTGAAAATCGTCTCCAAGTTGAACTAATCCATGTTTTGTGTATGCTCACAATTTTTTCAAGGAATGAGCTTTTGGCTTTAAATCTTGTAAAGCTTTCTTACACTTTACAAAAATGTGTTCCTCTTTCTCACGGTATTGTTTCGTGTTAGTAATAAGGTATGATTGCTTGAATAGAATGTCATGACTCATGAGGGCAACATGGAGTCAAGATCATGTATTAATGGATCGGATACGAAGAGTGACGCAGACGTTTAATAACTTGACCCACGCAGTGATGCAGACGTATGATTAGTGTAGTGGATTAGTGATAAATTATACGGAGAACATTTTTCGTCCAAGACTTAGTTTTCTTTGTATTAAACTGAAAACTTTAATTTAAAGAGGAGTCATTCTAAAGCTAAACATCGTACTCCCTCTTGTTCACTTTGATCTTTTATAGTAGAAGTGGCACGTAGCTTTTTGTAGGTAATAAAGGTGGTCGAAAATGAAAGTGGGTGTGTCACAACTCACAAACCACTACTACCACAAATAGCATTACAAATAAGAAAAATAGAAGATCATTTAGAAATGGCTAAAAAAAAAATCAGAGTTGGAGGGAGATTATAAGGTACTATACGAAAACAATTTTAAAGAGCAGAACAGTCAATCTAAACATTCGATCACTATCAGATGTACAAGCAAATCTCAGGTGAAAATGTCTTGCACTAGCGTGACACATTGTGACATTTGGAATGTAAACCCCCAAAATGTTTCTATATTTTAAGAACTCGTTCACCTCCTTATTTAAATTCTTAAGATGTGCCCCAAGAGTACACGTTAGAAGAATCGAAAATCGGAATTATCAAATCAATGTGTTGTGTTTTTAAATCGGTAGTTCAATCGTATTGATTCTCATACTAAAAGTTGTGCCATCTACATTATTGGATATTTGGATGGCACGATCCAGAGAACAGCTTACAAAAATGATTACATAAAAGGACAATGATCAGACCTAATCAGGTAATGTGCCTCAGTGCCTACATAATGAAGCCACGAACTGCCTCAGTAGAAGAAGAAAAAAACGTAAAACAGGAAGGAAAAAAAAAAGGTATATAAAAGCCCCATCTCGATTTCCAGATATGCTTAATCAGAGCATACTCATTTCATTCACACAGATTTCACCAGGAGTTCGGGTTCAGCACCCACCTAATCTGTTTCGGTAAAGAGCAGATAATCGAAGCCTTAGACTAAAGACGACAAGATAGCCGTACTAAATTCACACACACACATATTTCCATCAGGAGTGTTCTCAACTGATATTCAAGTACACTTCACTCTAATAACAAGTAGGAAACACGGAATACACAGTATTCTCAGTCCTTCCCAGCTCCTGAATGTAAGGTCCTACACTAGTTGTGTATGTGGAAAGCATCTCATGGACTCTTAGGATTAAAACATTACCCACTGAGCTTGGCAGAAGCCTAATTCTCCGGCATGCACAAGTTTGTATGGCTAAGAACATGGAGGCCGTATCAAAGTTTGCATTCGACGACTGATCCATTAACTTCACAGATGCTACCCTGCAGACTAAAGCCTCAGCTTTGTCCAGCATGTTAGAAAATTATACTAGGGCTCTGTAAGGAAGCTCCCAACTAATCTAATGGCAGCCTCTCCTTCAGTAAGGGTTTCATTAGCTTGCAAGAAGGGCGCTGAAAGAGTTAGCATATGCAAGGACAAGGGGGCTATGACACTTGGAACAATGTAGATCCTCACAGAGGGTATGATTGGTTACACCCATGACCACCACATGCAGATCATTTTGTTCCACAGAACACACCAAAGGAGAAATGAGGATCATAGATCGGCAGGTTGCAGTTGCTAGTTCATGGCATTCGGCTTAGTGAGCAATCTCGAGAAGTAGTTTCTGATTTCTGGTAAAATATGCTGCATTAAAGATGAATGCCTGCACAAAACCAAAAAAAAAAAAAAAAAAAAAAAATACATTAAGACAAAATAAGTAGATGAACTAGAGCAATAATCTTTAATATATCTTCATTTATCTTGATAAGAAAAGCATAGTAACACCACAAAGTGTGAATAACAAGACAATGGTTATGGCCAGTTACAAATAACGTAAGAATGATATCCTTGCTTTGGTTTTCACATAATGTTTGTCAGGCTATGGATGTGTAACTATTCGTGTTCTGGAAAAAGAATGCCTTTCGGCTTTCGTATGATCTAGTAATTTACCATGATTACTAGTCACCATTTTAAAAATTGATTCTTTTTCCTAATCCAGAAAATCCAAGGATACTTTGTTAGAACTAACATACTGGTGCATACTAGCAGACTTTATTGCAGGAGAAAGTACACAGATAATCTCTTAGAGCATCAACAACAATGACAGTTGTTTATTTTTACTTTCTATTTTTTTTCTATCTTACGTTACTTTAAATTATTTTTTTCTCCATGGCATGACCAGAAGAATTGTGTGAAATAAGTCAATTTATCCAGTTGAGGCATTCTTGATTGCTATCAAAGGATTCCCTCCAGACAGCTTAACTCCGTCAAGCCTCTAGTTTTGGTGGTTTTCTTTTGTTTACTTGGCTTTTTTCCAAGCTACCCATTTTCTCTACACCTCCAACCTATATTCAACAAAAGTTTGATATATCTTCTGCAACAATGACTTTTCCTACCATTCAGGACCCCAACACTTATTCGCTCTCCTATTTGAACTTATTGTTGGTTAATTTGATCATCACTTAATCCTCTGTTTTAATCAATACACTGATTGCAAGTGGGGTCACAGTTGATAGCTTCTGTTTTGCTTTTATTCTTTGACAGAGTTTGTAATCCGTCAATTGATGACAACAGTTTATCCTGGATGTGGGTTTGTTCTCCTAACAATAATTTATACGGGTAGAGTCTGATAGACCATAAGAGATGCTCTTAGCTTCATTAACATTTCTGTTAAATCCAAACTCCCCCGCCCCCTCTTCAAAAAGAAGTTTTGCACTGCAATATTGTCTCATATTGGTTACAATACGGAGAGACACAATATCAAACAGAAAGCTCAAGTTCAGCTGCGCAAGAGAAAAGCATTAAGCTAAAAGCAACCAAAGAAAGCGCATACCCAGGCACAGTACTAAATTTATCATACTGCTCCAAAATGAAAAGGATGCAAGCTTGCCGCAATGACACGGCATGAAAGGCCTCAGAAAGCTCATACATGGTTGCCACGTTCTCCAGAGATACATCCTTCATAAACAAGAGAAAAACATTGAAACGTTACTATAGAACTTAATAGAAGCAGATATAGCAAATAAAAAGACTTTGCTTCACTTACCTGTGCTATGGTATACTCACAGAGACGTTTAAGACCCTCTAAAAGATATTGATCAGCAGCCCTTAGGAGATCTTGTGCCATGTCTGACTTAATATCAACAGATCCTGTATATATAAACCTGCACCACAAATTACAACAAGGCTAACTGATTGCACGCACCTTCCCAGAATTAGGAACACATGACTGCATGAGGCATGTAAATATGTAATACATTACCTCATCATTAGCTCAAATACGTCCCATCTGATGTTTGGAATCTCTATATCTCTAGCATCTTTTTCCTGTTCCATTATATCAATGGAGCTTATTAGCAATACAGCTGAGAAAATAGAGTAAAATTGGTAAAATTTAGATGTCCCTTCGGCAGATTTAGTCTTATAAGGATATAAAAAGAAAGTCATCCCCTACTGGGGCATTAATGTCATCGAGGTAAAGTCTTTAGAGGTCAAAGCTCTGAAAAGGGCTCACTGAACATTATACAGACATAGGAACTCATACATCGTCCTATGACAAAGCCATGGAATACAGAGTACAAAGTAATGCGAACAATGTCTATTGGTGCTTAAGCCACTGCCCTAAACTATAGTTAAATGTGGATGAGAGGAGTAACTCATTAAGTCACTGAGTCACCCACACAGCCACAATACAAAATTTTAATACAAAGTTCAGTGCAAATGGGGCATCTGTGCAACATCTCTGATTGAAAAAAATCTGAGGGCGGGCTTAGTAGAGTACTTCAGGAAAAATCAAGAGAAGGAGAGAGTGAATAGGGCAACAGCCCACTTCACTTCATCAGACATGTTAACTCACCTGATAACCCCCATCAAACATTGCACGAAATGCATCAGACGAGGCCAGAAGGCAGATCCGATGAGCAAAAAACTGCACACCTAAACACAAAACACACGGACGTGTTCAAAACAAAAACCATATACTATTCAGAGCTAGGACCAGGGCACTGGTTAATAACAAAGCATCTTAACTTAATGAACAAGTAGCATAATCTGAACCATTTCCAACCTTCAACTAGGAAAGTAACATCAGACAATGTTGCATTATTTACATACTGTTCCCCCAAATAGACCTGCAAAAACCAATATTATAAGAATTATTAGAAATTGACCAAATGACCCATATCTCTATTACGCATGTGTCTCCAATGACACATGAATCTATTTTAGGTAGTATACAGGAAACCCTGAGCATATGCGATAACACATATCATCAATGCTGGATAAGCTACCATTAAACAATACATGCGCCCCAATTTCAGAAAGCACCATATCAGATGTGAAGAGTATAGACACTGAGGGCTTGATTGGTTGGCGGGATCCTCATTGCAATTGAATGGGATCTTTTACTACTAGAAACAAGGGGGGGGGGGGGAAGAAGAGACTTGATATTCCCATTACAATATAATGAGAACCCCATTTAATTGAGGTAACCACCATTGTTCAACTTAAACCTATACAATCACAATTACACCATTGGATGTAATCAACTACATTGTCCCCCTTGTGACCCTCTCACTTCATTTCCACCTTATTTGTATACACTGCATTGGGAATAACACCAGCCAAACATGCACTGAGAGTTGAGATCTCACAGTAATTTGGCAGTCAAGAAACATCAAAAAAAGTTTCTACAATTTAGAAGAGTCAAAGATGTGATTGGATACTTAGTTAAACGTAAGGATTCAACCTCAACCTTCGATGTTCTAAAATCCATTCTAAATTTTGGCTTGTCCACACAATATTTAGTTTCTTGTGAAACTTTGAATAAGATAGATGAATACTGTTTGCTGCTGATCTATGAGGCCTCGAGTATGAAGCTATTAACAAGCTCAAGACATAGTCTGCATTCGCAGCATTCAAAAACAGTTCACTGCAAGTTAACCACTGTCATGAGAACCTTGTCTTTTGTTCACTTATCCTCCTGAAGTCGAAAAAGATTTGGGTAGCTCAAGGATTCGGGTAACCTTAGATGACAGGACTAATATGGTGACAACACTCATAAAGCTTGATAGATAGAATCCATGCAATATGAGACTGAAGTGGACACAAGTGATAACCAACAAAGCAGCAGAGCTTTTTAAAGTTGACTTATACTACTGGGTACTCCAGCATGTGTGGAGTTTTGAACTAATACAGAACATTTCAGTTTCGTAACTTTTCATAATTCTGGAGTAACCTGTTCAGCTACATTATCATCCTTCAAAAGTCAGTAGTATTTAACAGTGAAAATCTTCTAGAAGTAGGACCATCCTCCATCCTTAGATGATGCATTTAAAATAAACAACAAGCAGTTACAGCTTGCAAGGAATGCCATATTCCAGACTTATGTCAGGGCTTTCTTCACTAGAAATCATACTAGATAACTTTCTGACCCTACACTGCAACAGCAGCAAGTTCCTGACTAGGTGTTCAAACTAGACACAGACCAGCTCAAAAACTGACTGAAAACAGCTATTCTTGTGGAAAGCCTGGGATAAAAAATCCTTAAATTACCTGGTGAGCTTCAAAAGTACCCAAATCAAACTTCAAAAGCAACCCTCAGTTTAAAAAGGCGTGAGGCGCTCCGAGGCGATGAGGGTACGAGGCGTGAGGCGAATGAAAAAGGCGAACGCCTCATGAAACTGATGCGTTGTTTTTTTTTTTCTTCTAAAAAGTATTACTACTAATAAGAAAACATGTCAGTTTAGTTACTAATATAATGAGTCACTAAGTATGACTGACCTTTCAAAAAAAAATGTGAATTCAATTTAAAAGTACCCAAATAGTACTATCAATTAGTACAGTAATCAAGGATAGTACCTTTGATAGGACTTTTCAATGTGTTTTGTAAATCATAAGATCAATTAGTAAATGAGTAATATTACAGTTGAAATAATTGATGAGTAAATACAATTGAAATAATTAAGAAAGTGTGAATACAATTTATATTTTCCCAAATACTATGCCAAAGGTCTACCAACAGTCAGACTTCAGTTTTCTTTCTTTTCCTCCTGTTTTACACCTTTATTTATTTACTTGTTCCCCCTGACTAAAAAAAATAAAAAACTTTCTCTTCCCCCTTCTATACTGGTCTGCAAACCACCATTTTTGAAGCTGAAAAGGCCTTCAAAGACGGTTTGAACAAGAGATCAGAAAAGCTAGAGCGTGTTAGGCCCTAACTGCAAACTTAAGGTAAGTGAAATTCAAATTTTTGTTCAAGAAAATGCCTTATGTCTCTGAGGCGATCGCTCACACGCCTCTGCTTCACTCTAAGGCGGTCGCCTCTGCTCGCCTTAGGGAATCTGTGAGGCGTTTAGGCCATCGCCTAAGAAGCAACCAACGCTATATTATTATAGAATTTCAGACTAAATTTTGAAGTTTGTTGAAGACTTCTTAAATTCCTTAATTAAGTTAAGAGAGTGTTTGGATACAAGGGCTTCATCCTCAAATTCAAATTTGACTCAAATCCCATGTTTGGGAACTTAAAAAATTGACAATTTGGACTTGTACCAAATTTTTTGGAATTTGATTGAAATTATTTCTAGTACAAAACAAATGACACCCCAAGACCCCTCACTTTGAAATTTCATACTATCTCTCCTCCCTTCACCTCACAGCCCACCTTATTTCTATTACAAAACAAATGACACCCTAAGACCCTTCATTTGGATATACCACACTTCCTCTCCACTTAAACCCTCATTTTCACTCTTTTCCCCTCACCTCACTGCCCACCCAAGCTGCCACCGCATCCATGGACGGACCAACACAACCCACCTTGCCAGCTACACCATAAGAGGCGCACGGAAGCGGAGCTCCTGTCCCCGCCACCCAATCACCTCTCCATCGCCACCGCCAGCTTCCACGCCATATTCTCTCCGTCGAATTCTTCTTTCTCACCCCATTCCCCGCCGTTTTTGTTGCTGCCGCCACCCCTCGACACTGATCCCCCACCCTGGCGCATCTCCCCCTTCCCACGAAAGTCACCACTCAGCGAGTCAGCCATGAGGAGAGAAAAACGAGACAAATAAAAAGGCCAAGGAGAGAGAGGAAATGAGGAAAGGCGTGAAGGGCGGGGCTAGGATGGTCGGCCGACGGCAGTTAAGGAGGTGGTGTTGGAAGGTGTGAAGGACCGACGGGGCTGAGAGTGGTGGAGGGAGAGGAGAGAGAAAAATGAGGGGTTGGTCAAGTCGTTTTATTGTTAACTTTTAATGTTAAATTTAATCGTCAAAATTAGATATGATTGTAAAATACAAATTTGGAATTCGAGATTCCATATTTTCTCAAAAAAAGTGATTTGTAATTGAATTTCATAATCTTAAATGATAGAATTGAAGTGATTACTTAAATTCCACATTCATGTTTACAAACGCTATCTTACAGTATTTGAATGTGATGAGGCATGCATTTATTTGATTAGGTACATGTAATTGCTAGTATAAGGCTCTAGAACTACTAGTCCTATAAAAAGGGACTTTAAGTTGTGTTCTCAGATAGAGTAGTAGCCACAACAAAGTGCGAGTGTTGTGAAAGGTTTATCCATCTAAGTTCCTGTGAGTGAGAGGGTGTACTCAGCTTCTTAGGTCAGTATTTGTGTGAGGGTTGTCAAGTTTGCATTAAACTTGTACATGTGAGGCTCTTGCAATTTTCCTCTATATCATGTGTGTGTTAGCACTGATGTTCCAACAAAGTTCAAGAGTCACAAACAAGAATTTGTCAAGTACCCGATACAAAAACATATCGCAGAAAACACAATCCTTTTGAATACACAGAACTGAACCAGTGGAACCACACCTGTGATATTGGAGAAGGAGGAGCTGCATTAACAGAAGAGAGAGTCATGGCTTTGTCTGCCAGCTTACAGAGGGCAGTGGCACCATCATGTTGCTGCTTACTACTTGAGGATTTAAGAAGCCCAAGAAGTATTTCCAGCCCTGTCAAAAGAAGTTAACAACCATAAATTGGAAGCCTAATAGGCATTCAGACCAGACCCTCACAACAAACTGTAAAATGAAGAGTATGGAAAATACAAGGAGGCGTGCCAGTCTCAATCATGAGGTGAATCGGTCTTGCAAATTGAGTAGCTGCTTTCTGTTCAGCTGAATCTGAACGAGAAAGAGCACATTTCGAGGAGAATCACATCCAATTCAAGCAAGGTGAGTGCCTACAGTTCTCTTTGGCATGCAGATGATAAAGTCATTTTTGAGCTCAAGATAGCTCTTTCTTTGATAGCCTTTGGCTGCTGTATGGTTTGCATATGGTTGGTGAAGCAATTGTGTTTTGCATCAGATATTTGTACTAACCGCCATTTATTTGTGGACTCTCTAATAAAAGGAATCAATTCTTCTCAAGATAGAAAGACAGGAAAATCATATCACCCAAGCAGAGAGATATACCATTTTCCTCGATGAATATTCTACTCTGATCCTCTGGAGAACACAGATGAGCAAGAGCCAAAGCAACTTGTCTCTGAACAACTTTTTCTCCGACGCGCATGATATTCAGCAGACAGGATAAAACCTTAGAAGAACCATTAACAGAGCATTAGAATAAATTATAAACTTGAGAACCTAAGTTAAAAGCATCTGAAACCAAATAGAACTGAACATTACTCACCCGACCATGTATCTTCTCCTCCAATCTTTTCACGGTCTTGGCTACACAATCTTTGGTTGCCTGAAAGTACATAATGTAAGATTCAGTGCTATGATAGCGGCTAAAAGGAAAACTATGTTGCCCAACACAAGTCTAAAATCATAGCAACTTCAGGCAACTCTTCTCTCTACCTCAAAAAAGAAAAAAAAATAGAAAAAGAAAGGAGAGGGAAAACCCAACAAACCTGGACAATAAACTCTCCCTCCTGCAACTTCTGAAAACCTCCCGCCTTAATAAAACTCGATACGTTGTCCTGATTGTTCATAGCACATACAAAACCAGTCCATAAAAAGAAAAAAGAAAACACGGAGAAAGCAAGGACAAATCTATGAATCTGAAATTGCGAATGACAATACCTCATTATCCGCAAGACCATAGAGAGCAAACGCAGCATTATGCTGAAGAGAACCATTTCTAGAATCAAGAAGCTTTAGCAGTGGCACTAACCCACCACTATGAGCAATCCCAGCTTGATTATGTGACTCCTGTAGGAAACCCAACTTAGCAACTACAAAAATTAAAAACTGAACAAAAGAGCCAGAGAACATCAGTAAGGATACCAAATATATTTAATAATAAAATCTGCAAAACCACTGATCTAAAGAGAGGCCACATTTAAAAATAAAAGATAATAATAATAAATAACTAAATCCAGGCAAACCTGCAAAATGATGCCTTCGATGTATGAGAAGTATCCTTCAGGATACAAGCTAAAGATTTGCTATCACAACAATCAACATTCAATACAACTTATGTGAAAGAGAGACGGAAACATCTCATGCTGAGCCCAGAAAAGCAGGCTGCCGACATATGGATGATATGTAATTTCCATCGAATTCTTCCCATTTTTCTTTTTAATTGATTTCATTCAATTCTTCCCATTTCCTTATTTTGTAACTTTTGGGGTCCCATATTCCACCTGTGTGACCTGGGTTTCACTCTTACTTAATATGCACTTGAAATTAATGCCAAAAGTAAATGGGAAGAATTAATGGGAACGGAGGGAGTATTAAAAAATAATAAAAGCAAGCCAGATGCTCCCTTTTTCTAAGGAAAGACGAGTCAGATACTTGATAAACCACAACTAGTTGACAACCATTTAACATCGCTCTTAATATTGACAATCAACCACAATTTGACTTGTGAGTAACGAGGCATATGAGCTAATAGCCAAATAACATCCATCTTTTAGGTAACGCTCATAATTTCAAAGATTTTGACCCAGAAATTAAAGATACTGCCTCCAACAGACTACTCGGCAAGAAATTTCACTAGAATACATTGACATCTATGTTAGCCTAATGCCTCTGAATAGGCTTTCACCAGAACAGAATATGGGGGAGTGAGTACCAAGAGAGGTATTTCCTAAAGATCCTTGATAAAGAAGGTCTGAGAAGCGCAATCATACTAATAACTCATTTTGAATGACTAAATTCTAAAATTCAAAAGCCAAAAAAGAAAGCCTCGACTCAGTTTAAAAAGGAAATAAGACCTATTATGACATATAAATTCCAGACACAAGACTCATATAAGACTTCACATTTCCTTAGGAGTTAAATGTGTGTCAGAAGACATTGAAGGTCTAGGATGTACACGAGTATATACGTATAGCACCAAGTAACATTGTGAACTGAGGAACAATTCTATGCGCCCCTCCCAGTCTCCCATTTCACATTTTCTGAAAGAGCTGATCTGTTGAAAAAATATCATAATTACATGATTTGTATGTTTGCATATTCTCTTCTCTGCTTATCGTTTAAGTTGTATAGGCAATGAAACAAGCTGCCTCTCAAGCCCCTGGAATCCAAACAATGAACAAAAGCATCTGCAAACGACTAAGACAGAAACATTTTCTATTCTAACTTATAATAATAACACCAAACCATGTGAACACATCCAATCAAATGAGGATAAAACGAAAACCATGAACATATAATCTTAAGCAATAAAGCAAAGCAGCAGATCACAACCTGTGCTAACCTCCCCAGTGCAAAGGCTGACATTTCCCTCAGCTGTAAATCAGGGGATCTGAGCATCTCAATCAATGGAGGAACGGCACCTCTCTGGACGATATGAACCTACAAAATAAAATGTATGAGGGATTAAAAGGCAGAGGAAAATAAATAATAATTTACAAAGCAATCAAACAACAAAAGTTACCCTACAGTAAAACAGTCAAACGGACCATGTTAGAGTTTTCATCCACAGTTAAACCCAGCCCCACACATACCCAGCGAAAATTGAGCGATTAGAAGAGATCATTCTGCAGCCCCTTTTTGCTCAGATGTCACCGTACTTTAATAGCAATACTCAGATTCTCGAATCAAAACAGATTAAACTCTGATATCCAAGAGCCACAGCAACTGAGTCCTTCTCAATATCCAAAACCACCAAACTGTTTTAAGGTGTAAATTAGATCCTTAAAATCCAAAATCCAAAAACCAATCAAATCTAGTCTAGTCTAGTGACTAGTTTTAATTGGATATTTTTGTTTGAATGACTTTGGTAGAGATTTTAATATTTTTGGATTGGAGTTAGGAAAATACGATAACCCTATACAAATTTAGTACTGACCTTTTACCTAACTAATACTCCGGCTTATGCTTGTGCTGAATATAATTCATAAAAACTTACGTATTAAGCATCATGACACTATATAATGCAGCAACTTTATCAAATCATGTTCAAATTACGAGGTTTTATGTATTATTGTGATTCAAATAAACAAAAGCATCTGCTTATATAATTAGGGTAAAGCAGGAAAACTAGCCCAGCTCCCAAACCACTGTCTTTAACTGTTCAGCAGTAGTTTACAGCCTCATCAGCTGGCAAATGTAGTACTTTTATACAAAGTACTACCCCTTCCTAAATCACTTCACACTTGTTTTAGGGGCAGGATATTGAGTTATTGACTACATGAGTTAGAGTTCATAAGTCCTGTAGATGCTAGGTTGGTTCACTCACTGATGTGTTGACATCCTAACAGTGAGAAAAATTTTACATCAATGCTTTGCGCCTAATAGTACTTTTAAGAGCTTTCTGAAAAAGATGACTAAGTTTTGTTAATGCTTTAAAACACTGGATAGAGACAAAAATAAAGCCCTTGTTTGAAATGTATATATCCAGTACATAAATCGTAAACAAGAGCAACTAGTTAACGCCTTAACGGTACACGTGATCTATACTATACTTATAAAGGGGTATAATAATTCCATAGAATTGTGTCCTGCAATTTATGGAATGTTGTAGTATAAATATTATGATTTCTAAGACGAATGTCTGTGACCATGTATTCCTGGTGTGGAGTAGTGCTGTGTCCCTTTGATCACAGGCTTAGTTGAGGTAAAAATTTAAACAAAAACCTACCCCTAATTCAACTAACAAATGATTCTTCTAACATTTATTCATATGTGCTTTCTCTAAAAATAGTAATTCTGACAGTTAAGAAACTGTGCGATCAACTTTTATGGTCTAGATTAGCTACAGGTATGAAAGTAAGAGTTCAAATTATCAGGAAAAGCATAAAATTAAGTTCACAGGAGGTTATAGATTTTTAATTGTTTAATATATCTCAACAAGGAAGCACAATATAAGCTTGGTTCCAAATAGTAATTGAACAACTAAGATTATGGCCTTTAGAAAGAAACCTTGCAATCTGAATCTGTAGCAGCAAATTGTCCAAGTAACAAGGCTGCCTCCCTCTGGCTCTCAGAGCAACATGATCTACCAACATTCACCACCAAGTATAAGCATGAGTCTCATACTAGTAAGGTCCAAAAATCAAATTAAGGACAGGGCAAAACCATGCATTTCTTGGGGAATAAAAAAAACTACCTGAGTAACCCAATAACAGGTTGTAAAGCACCAGCAAGCAGGACTTCTTTTTTTATATTGGGTGATGAATGTACAAGATTTCCAAGGACGCCAACCTGAAAAGTGAAAATCACCCATAGCAAATTCATCAGACAACAAATCAACAATTGATCAAAAGTCATAACTGATCCACGGTATCATCAAGTCATGACGAATAAGAAAGTGTAGGGTCTTGCCAACCCTTCTATAAAGCAAGACATGTAGGTAGTTGTAATCGGGCGAAATTTACCGCTTCATAATGTATTGCAGCATCCTCGGATCTAAGCATCAGAATCAGAGCAGGAAGAGCATTGCATTCAACAATCTGTAAAATTTCAGTTTTAGTATAAAATTGACCAATATAAGAAAACAATAATCATTAATTGACTTCACCTGCTTCTTATTTTCATCATTTTTAAAAGCCAACGTGCGCAGTGCCCCTGCAACTGCCTTCTGTACCTTAGCATCACGGAATTCAAGCAGTTCAACAAGAGGTGGGATACCTCCCTCAGTCCTGCATGCAAATTGAGAATTCACAGTCAAAAAAAGGAAAAAAAAATACACAGCCAGTTTCCAACTCGAGTATAATACTAGAAAGCAGACCTGACACAGGTTTTAATGCTGCTATTTTCATGAGCAAGGTTAGTTATTGCATCTGCAGCTCTACGAATGACACCAGAAACTGCCCGAGAACTTGAGCTGGTTCTATGCCTTTTTAAAAGATCCACAACAAGAGGTAAGGCACCAGCATCAACAATTAGTTGTTGATGCTCTGGCTGCAAAGCAGAATACAGAAAAAATGTGAGCAATATACGAGCTTGAATATGTCAGAACCTGTACAGGTAGGTATTGTCAGAAGATAGTAAATCACAGCTATCTATAGAGCTTTGTGATACGATGACACTCAAGGGGGGGTTTCAAAGCTTATCTTAAAGCATTAACTCATCACCATTCGAATAGAAATCAAAAGCAACCAAGCGTAATCTAGTAAGAGAGGAAAAGAAGGATTAACGTGTAGTTTTAAAAAAGCACCAAGCAAACCTAGGTGATTAGGCCCAGAGGCAACAGGACGCAAAGTACAATGTTTAGGTACATCTCGTGGAAGCCATCCCCAATTTGATTGTAGTCATGAAATATTTAATAGTTTGAGCCAAAAAGAACCTTTTAAGGTTAATTTGAGAACATTAACATTCTAAGAGGCAAAAAAACATGACATAGAAGAGGAGAGAGAAGGTTAAATAAACGAACAAAAGACAAAAAGAACATAAAAGTTGTGGTTATGTGCCTTTGTGTGCGCTTCAATAGTTGTGCCTCATGCATATATTCTGCTGATGACTCAAGTAGTTATGTGTGCTTTTTAAGAGTAATGGCATGCTTGCTACAAAGCAATTCAATCTCCGCTAGTAAGAGAAGGCCTGATGGGAGACAAGTGGAAAAATGAGAAAAGGGAAGGTATTTGAATGGCCTTTAGAAACAAGTAATGTGCAAGTATGATGTTCGAATACAGCTCGCTCCGTGTACAAGTTATGGCAACATCATTCAATAGCACATACCAAAACTATAAAAGCCTTATCAAAATGCTCTTCACAAAGGTAAATCGAGCAAGCCGAAACAATCCCTTTCCACACTAAGCTCTAAAAATCTCTGAGCCTACCAAGTACCAACAACAAAAATTCATCATCACAAACGAGAATTTGGCATTGCAAATTTTCCTTCCTCAAGACAACTTAAACTGATAACATTGCACACCATCACAACCAGATTCCTTTTCCATTTTTTGCAATAAATTACATACTACCTTCATGGCTTCATTCTAAAAAGAATGATTATAAATTTATGACTTATGTTGTCGGTCAACACATATCAACTTTGACCACATTTTTTTCTAATTTAAAATATTTGCTTTAATATTATGGTAAAGATATTTAATTCTTTCCCTAAAAAAAAAAAGAGATATAATATTCTTAATATTCAGGACGTATGTTCAGCTTGAACATTCAAACCAAAATAAATCTATTTACATATTAAAGAGAAGCCCCCCTTAATGGTGATAAATTTTGATCTTCCGTTTTTACCCTCCTATGTTAGAGTAAATATCACTCCTATTTACAGTTTTCACAAGAATCAATAACACGTACTCAAAAAAAAAGACTGATCTAACTTCCCCAGGCCACTCAGTTATTCCAACCGTATATCTTGCAGCAAGTCTCATACCAGATTTCTCAAAAATTCACAAATGAGTTATATGACTTCTCTCCTTTAATCAATTATTTATCATCATTCACCAACATATGCAGCAGTCGCCATCTCTTTAACATCTGGAAATAGAAGCACAGCATAAACAGTAAAATTGTGTCCCCTACTTGGTACTTGAAAAATGACTGAAATTCGCATTTGTAAGTTTACAATTCAATCGAATTGTGTCGATATTTTTATAATTAGAATATGCTCTCTGATCTCATTGTTTTTGTTGATTTTTTTTTAATATGTAATTATGGTCTGCACTCCACAGAATCATTCTGCACCGGTTTTTTATTGGAGATACGTTAATTTTGTAGTGATAGGTGATAGATCCCCCATGCGTAGATTGTGTACTAATTGTTGGTTGCATTTGATGGGCAATTCGCAATCTATACTTGCCACCATGCTTTGTTTATTTCTTTCGTGTTCTGATGATTATTAGAACTTCAGGGGCATGTATAAGTGTATAACAACCATCCTTATTTATCACAGCTACGTCTTAATTCATGAAAGTTTTTGACTTCACCATGATTTGTAATATACTCAGACAAGGTCGGATGTCGTTCCGAGTTCGTACGCAGTACAAAAACATCAATTCGTTGTGAATTTCCTTTGCCTGCTGCTTCAGTTTAATAACTGCTCTTCGATCATGATTACTGATGAACCAACCCTTGCGTCATACGGATTATAGCAGATTTGAGATTTGGTAGTTTGGTGAGTGAAGTTAATTATATAGTGTATGTGTTTTGCAAAATTGTACTATATGGAGTCTAATCTATAGCCTATCCCTTATCCAGTTGACGTAGATGATCATGTAGAGGGTCAAAACTATGTCTTTTTTAGGGTAACAACTAAAATGTATTAACGAAAGGCGACAAGTAGTCGTTTAGGATTACATCAAAGAGACCGTTAGGGCCGATTCCGAAACAGAAAAAACTATGGAATTCAGGTGGGAGCATGAAGTGGGCCACCTAAGGATTCATGGTCCACCTGAGGAAGGTCAAAACTATGTTGTTAAGATATTTTAGACTTTTAGGAGATGTGTACCATGGTGATTTGTAGGTTGCGACATCAGCTATGAATATGATCTACTTAATTAATTCTCAACAATTAGGACCTAACTACGGAGTATGTTTTTTCTTTACCCTTTTGAGTAGTCTGAATTCTGATTTTCTCACTCTATAAATCAAAAAATAATCAATTGTAATTCAGTGTCTTACATTTTGTACGCATTGGTTACGTGTCTTACCTTTCAAATTACCGTTGTAATTTTTATTACATGTGCTCAATGTCTTATATTCCTTTTTTGGGTCAGAAATTTTGCACGCATCGCGTGCGTGTTTTAGCTTGTATAGATAAGAACATTCTACCACTATAGTTTGATTTATCTTAATGAGAACACTCCTAATATTAGTTTACTTGCAATTTACTCAAATGTAACATCAAAAAGAAATGGTTCCAATGTCGATTAGTGTTGGGAGAGCTGCCAAGGAGGAGTACCCGCCCATGTCCATATGTGCAGTAAGGTAACTAATTGGCAATAGGAGGAGTAACTAACTACCTTATAAAAATGTTCCACCCACTTCCAATTTCCGATGTGGGAGAACCGCTCACACATAAGCCGAGAGAAAAATGTTGGGATTAAAATCCATCCAAAGCGCATTGTTCACATTGGAACGTAATGTGAATTCAATGGAGATTCTTAATGGCAATTTAAGAATGGTTGTTTCTTTGGTGATGCATGCATGAGATGTTATGGCAGTGATACATCTCGGTTTTAAGAGTGAATTGAATTAATTCACAGCATGCATGTGGCAAAGATGTTTGCTATTTAAAGAAATGATTTTCCTTTGGTGAGACACACACAATCACATACACTTACACAAGGATAATTTGTGGGGTGGCTGCAAAAGAGGGAGAAATACTAGGAGCATAAACACATTTATGTGGGACAATTTTGGAGGGTTGAATAGTTGACTCTAAAATTGGCTAGTATTTATTTTGTGAGGGTTCTAAGTTGGTGTGTAACTTAGGACGGTAGTCTTTGTAATGAAACTATTTTATAGTGGAATTTCAGTCGTTTGGCTGGTGGGTTTACCTCCGGATTTGGAGGGTTTTTCCTGCCTAAATACCTTGTCTCATCGTGTTATTGTTTGTGGTTATATTTACTTTTCGGTTACTTGTCATCCATTGGGCGGGGAAATTGGCATTAATTTCCCAACAATTACTTGGACCGGACAAGTCCAAACCTATCATTCTTTTTCAAGTCAAGGCACTGTTGACCGATTTTTCCAACACGATCCGCTCTCTCATCGTACCATCAATTAGCATCCAGAGAAATGTATCGTATAATTGTTCCAAACACCGAAACTCATAAGTATAAGAGTACAACGATAGACTACTAACCTTCACAGCCAGAAGCCCCAGTGCAAAAATACTAGCTTTCTCAACCTCATGCTCATGATTCTTCACTCTATCTCCCTCCGCCAACACCGGGGCCTGAAGATGCTTCACCAGCACAGGAACCGCCCCACCTTCCACAATAACATTGACCACATCTTCTGCAACCACAAACATTCAACAAACGAATACTTTAATCACAGCACAACCAAACAACAGTTTCATAGTATGCTTATCTTCCACAGTATAATCGTCTAACCTCACCCACACCTAGACTCAAAGTATCATATCGTTGAAGTTAATCATACAATATAAAATCCCCAATCTCTAACAAATAAACCATCACAGCACAAAAATAGCATATGATCACGAAACGAGGCTAGTAAAATATTCCCCTTTTCCGCCACAAGATATCGAAATTAATCCATCACAATTCCGAAAATTCGTCTCATCATTCACGGGCCAACGCTCTAACCAGCTGAACTGCGGATTAAGCGGAAATAAGCACAATCTTAATCATATCCGATTGATCATGCAACTTAACCACTATATCAAATTCTCAAATCTCAACATGTTAATTAACCCAATACTTTGTCGGAAACAATTAAAAAGCTTGATCACGCAAAAGTAAACCCTAAAATCAATCAATCAACCAAAAGAAGTAATCAAATAAAAGAAGTATTACCGTTTTTAGCAAGTTCGGCAAGAACATGAGTAGCTTTCTTAGCGGCGGCTCTATCGACTTCAGTCCAGGAGAATTTCGCCGTCAAAACACCGACTTGCGCGGCAATTTCTCGACGGAGAGAGTCGCCGGAAAGTGCGGCGGAATCTCTCTGGTCGTGCTGGTCTAATTTCCGCTTTTGCCCCTTCCTGTCGGTCGAATTTTCCTTGTCCTGCCACCCCATTTCTGCCCAAATGGGATGGAGAGAGAGACTCAAAACTGTTTGGAGGTGATTCGAGTTTTGAACAGAGGATGACTTTTTTGAGAGGGAAGGGTGATTCTGGAACTTCACAAATAATATCTCTCACCAGACCTTTTGAAACTCTTATTTCAGTTTTACCTATTAGTGGAGTTTTTAGGTCGGGTCCATGAATTTATTGTCGGGTTGGAGGATATTTTTCGGGGACCTGTGATTCGATTAATGTACTCCAAATCACAATCGCATAGAATCATCAAAGATACAGTAACACGGTCGATAACTGATATGAACCTGACGCAAAATTGAATATTGGCGGGTTAAAATAAAGGCATTATGATTTGTTTGAGTTAACGTGTCGACACAAAAGTTGTTTGGGTTCGAATTGTGGTTGAGATTGTATGACACGATTCACACGAACATGCACTCGGGGTTGCCTGGCCTCGTTTAGTTAGAGAGTAGTTTAGTTTCTTTCTTTTTTTTTGGCTTCGGCCCTCTTCTGTACCAAAAAAAAAAAACGATTCACACGAACATGACATGTTTAACTCGTTGAACTATAAATATGTTAAATCTTTTGAGTTTTCCATTGTGTGATTACATTTTGATCTCTTGACAAGAGCAAATAATATGGCGGTCCACCGATCAAATTGAGGATGGTGGTCATAGGAGAAAAATCGTAAATTTGCAACAAAATTTTCAGTTGTCTCTCTACTTCGCAACAAAAAATTTCACAATAAGCTCATCATTTAATTTGTTGTTAGTAGTAGTTTTCATTTAGTTGTAACAAGCTACAAGCATAATATGTAAGATATTACACATTATTTTCAGTTGTAAAAAAAAATTGAAAGATTTGTGAACATAGTTGTTACTTTGCATTGATCAATGAGCGTAATCTAAATCAAAATCGAAACAATCAAAAAGTATATTTAGAAATCACCTTCAATTTTATAAACGTCATCAAACTTGAAAACTACCAAATCTTATCTTATACTATATATTAAAAGATGTGTTTGAGGCAACGACCACGTTCACCGGCTTCAAGCAGGCCTTCTCCCATGCCACGTGGCATGTCTATCAGAATTTCACTTAAAAAAAATCATTCAAAATCTTTGGAGTTGTGGTTTATGGTAAAAAAAAAAAAGTAAATTAATCTTTGATAAAACGTGTAAAAGTCCATAGTTGACAAAACTAATGGAATAATTGTTTTAAATTTAGGTAAAAACAACCATCCAAAATATGTTTTTGGTAAGGAGTGTAAGTGGAATATTTTTCAATTCTAAAAGTCGACAAATTTCCAGAATAGAAGAATAAGTTATTGACAAGTATCTATTACTGACTTATAGAAACCTTGGTTATATAAGAATCGTAAAAATTTACCATGTTTATATGATCATAAGTTCATAACCACATATGAATCAATCTAAGATGTGTGTATTGATTTTCCCATATATGTAATCTTCATAATTTATAATGTTAGATTCAATGATATTTTTTCCAAATGTTCCACTATTTGTGGGCCTATATAGTTTGTGGCAAATTCAGCAATACATCGAGCAGTTTTGACAACTCTTTTAGCAAAAAATATAAAACGGAACTTTAAACAATATTGTATTTCAGGAGGTTACAGTAACAACATTTTAAAGGGAACCAGACCATAATTCATGATAATCCATCGAGTATCACTATAATACTCATTACAAATTAGCACAAGTATGTACAAATTTTCATCAAAGTCTCCGGGGTCACAACTCACAAAAGTAACATCTTGGAGGAATCACAACTTTAACACATTAAAATCCACCGAGAATCACTACAAATATCTCATCAGAAAGTAGCAGGAGTTTCCGCAATTATTCATCACAATTAAAGTGGAAATTCAAACAACATCTAAGGGTGAGTCACAATAATAATATTTTAGGAGGAATCACGACCATAAGGTCCATAAGTCATGAAAATCCGCCGAGAATCACTACAATATCTAATTCAAAATTAGCATTAGTCTTCCAATTTTTCATCAAATTGAAGTGTCGGGTGGAATTCAAACAATGTCTCGGCTAGGGTCACGATAATAACATTTTGGGAGAAATCGCAATCATAACTCATGAAAATCGACTGGGAATCACTACAATATGTCATTAGATATTACCCTAAATTCCCACATTTGGTCATCAAAATCTACGGCGGAAATCAAATAATTGGGGGTAGGGAAGGGTCACAACAGCAACATTTTTGGGAGAATCACAACCATAACTCATGAAAATCACTACAAAGTCGTATTAGAAATTAGTGAGAGTCTCGACAATATTTCATCAATGGGCAAGGGAGAATTTCAAATTTATCTCGGGGGTTCACATTTATATTTCGTTGGAGAAATCATATGTTTGGTTTTATTCCGACTCAATAAAACATATGTGTAGTTTGTTTTGTAAAAATTGTGGGCGAATCATATCAATTACATATGAAAGTTTAGAGATAACCACAATGGCATCCTTTCGAAAATTAATGGAAATCATTATAGATTACGGAGTATATGGTATTTCACAAGGATTATTACAAAAAGTTTATACAATTTGTGGGCAGAGTGTAGAAGTGACATTAACATATGAAAGTAGGGATGAATCATTAAGTTGGTGTAAATCACATCATTATTATATTATAAATAAAACTTTTATAGATAACTCATACATAATTACATATTAAAATTATTCGTTTACTAAAATAAAAATGATAGACTACTCTGGGCGTAGCCCGAGTAGTAAACTAGTAAACTCATGAATTATGTATAATATAGGGATTTAACATCAGCTTAATTCAGCCAAATTGCATCCAAATTTTATCTAATTATTTAGAAATAACAAAATTATTATAATAAAACTACAAAAAAATCTATAAATTATAATTAATGTCGATTCTAATCTAACATGTGAATAGAAACTAAATTTCCTTAAAAAGTGGAGAGAATATTTAGATCTATCGAATATATAAATTGTTGCCAAAATTCTTTCTCTAATCGAATTTATGTTGTGAAGAAATTATTAATTAATTCGACGTAGTCGAATTCTTCGTAGCCACATAAGATACTTTGTTTTCCGGTTAAAAAACGGGAAAAAAAAAAGTTTGAATAATCTATGAATATAGTTGTTACTTTGCATTGATCAATGAACATAGTTCGTCAAATCACTACAACCTCATATCACGAATACAAAGTTGAGAGTAGATCTATTGATAATTTGAATTAGGTCTCGTTTAGATGCCCCCGTTTTCATGGAAATTCTAAATTACTAGGAGCATAATTTTCTTTGGGTTGTTTGAATGACATTTTCAATAAACAATGGAGGGATTAAGAATTTCTAATTCTTATAAAGCATCAGAGTTAACTACTCACCCACATGGGACATGATCATCCACAATTCTTTGGTGTAAAAACACAAGAAATTAGACTTTTGTCCTCTAAACTAATT